>JALBCR010002251.1:157500-544330 GCA_030710515.1 Abscondita cerata
GGCCGAAGTGATTGTTTTAGCAACTTTCATTTTGTGCCCAATAGACTCTGCTATGTAACCTTCCGCCACTGATGAAGAATCCCATCCACCGTGGCGTTTCAGATCTTCAATCGTAGCACCAGCATCCACAAAAATGGTGGAAGATGATCGCCTCATACAGTGGCTCGTGTAAGATGCGGGTTCCTCTAAACCAAGGTAGGTAGCAATCAATTTTGGGATGCTACCTATCTTGTTGATTCCAACGGGCTGTTTAGTGCATTTGGCTTGCTGATAATTAAAAAAAGCGACGTTCAGACGTATTTGGTGGTCGAAGAGCAGCATATTTGCGATAGATACCGTAAAACTCGTCAACTATCGTGAAAACACGATCCTTTTTATTTTTGGTGTCACCTAATTTTACAATTACGGCCGAACCGACATCAGTTAAATCGTCAATTTTAATTGGACCAATTCGTTCCTTCGCATGGCTCCACTAATTCCGAACACCAAAATTACCTAAAATTGAAACTTCAATTGATGAAGGGTTTTGTTTATAGGGATGTACTTACTTTCTGTAACAAATATTTGCCGTCTGGCGCTTCTTTTATGAATTTATTAACTTCTTCAGCAGTTAAAGTTCTCGATTTTTTCGGTTTGTATCCTTGCGACATTCTTTTCAGAAAGGCTTTCAATTTAGGATATTGACTAATATTAGTATTCTGGTAAACAATAAGCGTGCTTCTTATCATAGAAAATTGCGTCCATAATGTGCTTGGGGCAATTTTTTCGACAGCTCTCCAAAATACGCAAGCAGGACGTTTTGCGAAAACGAAGAATTTACCCTGTTTTGCTTTCGCCACTCCATAAACTTGCTATAAGCTTCCTCATAGCGTTGCCGGGATTTAGGGGGCAACAACTTGAGGCTGGTTTCATTTGCTGCTTCCAAAATACTATCTTCATCATTATCCATATTTCAGAGTTTACAGATCACTATCAATATTTTATCGTTTACAGTTTAGAGGAGATAACACACTTTTTAGAAATTCAGAAATTCACAGCGAGAATAAGAAACAATTTAAAATAATAAACAACATGACCATAGCAACGGTTTAAGGTATCCAGATTATAGAGGAATTTTTCTCCGATGGAATTGGAAATTAATAATTAGTTTCAGTTATGTTGTTCAAACTTGTTCTAAAAAATATTGATCCTAACTCGTGCGAAAGTGCAAATATCATGCGAGTGTCTATAGAGTGTATCCAGAAGGCGTTACTTTCGACACCGAGGAAAATAACTATTTTTTTGTTGATTCTCGAGTGGTACCAGTCGTTATTTTTTGGCTCATAATTAAAAATTAGTTTCATATTTTTTTTTTATGAAATCATACTGCAGAGTTTACAACTATTATTTTTTTATTTTTTTTTTTTTTTTTTTTTTTTTTTTTTTTTTTTTTTTTTTTTTTTTTTTTTTTTTTTTTTTTTTTTTTTTTTTTTTTTTTTTTTTTTTTTTTTTTTAAACTGCGGAAAGAATAAAAAAACGGCACACCTTGCTTTTTTCTCTTTACATTCTTAATACTTACTGAACCGTTCTTTAAATATCTTTTTCTTTGAATACATAGACGCATTTGCTTTTAATTTTATAGCATTCTATTGATGACCAGGTTATTTCAGATTCTTAGCGTCAAATCGCTTTTATAGAAAATAAATTAAGACTAGATTTTTTTATTTTACCTTACATTCATTTAATAAATTTAGAGTGAAATGGTTGTTTTATGGACGTGCAATGTTATTATTTTCTAATCGTAAGATGCCGTTTTGGCATTTTTATGTTTATAAATGTTTATAAACAGGATTTTTAAAAAAGAAAGATTAGTGAATTGAAGGTTCAACACTTTTTTAATTATGTTTATATAAAAAATCAAAATGTAAAATTATAATTTGATACACGTTTAATTTTTTTGCATTGTGGATATATAAAAATTTTCATTAACATTTAAAATTTTTAAACAGAATTGCGTATGGATTATGGTAACGAATGAAAGTAACATTTTTGTAGATTCTTTGCAGTTTTTTGTATGTAGTTTTTTCTAAGTAGGGGAAATACGTACAAAATGACATACGGTTTTATTTTTTTGGGCCATAACTGTTTATTGTTAATACATAGCTTAATCATTTTTTACTCTAATAATCTTTGGTTCTTTATGTATTAAAATAAAACAATAATCCTTAGAAAGAAATATCAAAAATAAAATATTCTTAGGTTAAGTGAACTTAATCCAAAAACCATTTTCTCCATAGCATTATGGACAAAATGACATGTAACATATGGACAAAATGAAATATATAATTATTGGCAAAGTTCACAAATGAAACGCTTGGTTCTTTTAGGGACGTCAGCACAAGAAGCGTGAGCCCAATGTAAACAGTTTAAGCACCGTAGCCAGTCGTCTCCTGGCTTAGAACGTGAAAAAGATCGTTGCAATATATGCAAGGACAGTCATCTTCATCATCATCATCTTGAAAGTTATTAGGAACATTTTCTTCTTCACTGTCCTCTTGAAATAACTTTACAGTGACTTTTTGCTTCTTGTTTGTGGGGGGAGCTTTGGGTTCATTTTTTAACTTAATTTCCTCCATATTAGGAGTTGAAGTTAAAACTAAAGATGTCTGCCGAGTTTTAGGTTTACGTTTGCCTTGTCCACTGATAAATCGTCCTTTTGGGACTGGAGAAATCTCCTCAATAGGGACAGTAAGGATAGAAGACGATGTATCTTCTTTATTAGCAGCAGATGGTTTAGTGTTAGCTGCGACTCTTTCTACGATTCTTACAGGAATTTGTTGCTGTGTCGATGGACCAGCAATATTAATATTTTCTAAAGTTGTTGGCTGATCAGGCAGCTCACTAAAATTGTCTTCTAGTGGTATGTTTGTTGTCTCAGCAGGTTCATACATATAATCAGGAAAATTTCAGGATTAAGAGGCCAAATTCCGGTGCTTTTAAACCCCTGGCAACCATTTTGCACTGTAGCTGCCTTGCCGTATGCGCTATTGAACAATCCCGCAATTTGGAATTGTGTCACCACACGTCCAGGATGTGCTTTCAACCACTTTGATATTTCTTGATTAAAATAGGTCTTCAACGGTGCGAAGAAAGACACATCAAGTGGCTGCATGCGGTGGGTGCAGTGGGGCGGCAGACAAATGATATTAATACCGTTTTGTTTGGCGTATTCCAATGTCTCAATACCTTTATGGCTGGCATGTCCGTCGACAATCAATATTACCTGATCTTCAAGACTTGATTTTATGAAACTTTGGAAATGTTTGATCCACTTCAGAAATATTTCTGTTGTCATCCATCCTGATTGTTGAGCAACACCTAGGGTACCTGGGGAGCTTCGTCAACTAGCTCGTATTTCATATTTTTCCTCGTAAATATCATCATCGGCGGAATAAACGTACCAACGGCATTCACACAACAAACAACAGTGGTGTTTGTTCCGCGCTCCGCACCTTGTTACAGCGCCAACTTGCTTCCGTCCGTAGTAGCAAAATTTTTGGGGTTTTTGTACTGTGGACAAGCCGGATTCGTCCATATTATAAATTCGGTGCGGCCTAGAGTTTACCTTTTCCAGTAGGTTTCCATACAGCTGATAAAACTTTTCGACTTGAGGCCGGTTAAAAGCTTGCGCACGGGCTACCGAAGTAGCTTCAGGTTTGCGTAAAGAAATATCTTTATTTCGTTTCTAAAATCCTTCCAACCATTCTTGTCCAGCTTTTTGTTTTTGTGGGTTAAATCTATGTGCAAAACCATTTTTGTAGGCCAACTGAAAAGGTAGTTCTTGCACCGATGCTCGTGTCAGTCCAAATAAACGAGATTCAAGCGATTTCAAATGCTTGCACTAACTGCGTTTCTACTTCAGACGGAAATGTAGGTTTCCAACATCCAAGACCTTTCGTATTAGACCCCAAAGTTTTGTTTTACCCAAAGCATGTCTTCGGGCGTTGCTTGAGGGATACCAAATGTTTTAGATGCCAGTAACCAGCCCATTTCATTATTTCAAACTGCTTCTATAGCTTTCTGCATTGAATCTGAACCCATGATTGTCGATCAGTCGTGCGTTTATAGTTACGTGGCATTCTGGTATTCTGTAAAGAAATGACCAACTAAATTAAGTAGAACTTAGAAACTGAGTTCTTATGGACAAAATGACATACCGTGTCATTATGTCCACCTAGCCCATTATGTCGTTTTGTCCATATAACGATGGAAAGAACAAAATGAAAAACAAGTATAAAGTAGATATTTTTGCGTAAAATATTATTTGAGGTACACAACAAACACTTCAGGGATAAAATAAACCCATTACAAATAGATACAATAGCGAAAAACTTACTAGTTATTGAAAATCCTGGCACAAAATAAAAACTTATAACATACACTAGCGCGCAGTCGACCATAGCACCGACACGAATGAGACGGTCGCGTTCAAGTTTTCACAGGGTTGTAAAACCGCCCAGGCCATGTGGATTCGGTGGTCAATTGTTTCTCGAATGCGCCAAATTTGAATTATGCCGCCTGTGTCATTTTGTACGTATGTGTCATTTTGTACGTATTTCCCCTACTGTTTATTTTTAAGAAAATGAAAGGTACTACAAACGAATAACTTGCACATCGCTTTCAACACGCTGAGGAAGTTAATACAACACAACGAATGTATCTACGTCTACATCGCCGCTGTTGAAAATTGTTATTAGGAGAATAGGGTAGATTATGCAAAATCTAAACACGTGGAGATTCGCACGCAAAATCCCGTGATGACAACCATGAGGCTCAACCAGAAGAGCAGTAATCTCAAATTCAAATCACAATTTTTTAATTATAACGCAAACACATGATATTTACGTTATAGATTCACGTAATAATAATGAAATCCTTCAAAAAATGTTTTGCGCAAAAATGTGGGCAAAATAAAATCTATGAATTTGACGAGGCTATAAAACGCACCCTGAACGATGATGACAGTACCTTTATCGACGCATGCGCAGTTTAAGTTTTTTAAAAATGTCATTTTCACTTTGACTGTTTCCTATTGAGCAACTTCAAACTAAATATAAATTTAAATAGTAAATATAATTGAAATCGCAATACAGGACCTAAAGCTATATTCACGTTAAAAGTTGTGACGTCAAGCCAATGAAAACGTTTTCTGTGTATTTTGAATAAATGCCGATTATTATTCTTTAAATTTTATACATTTAATTTTAAGATTAATTTGTACGTTATCACAATAACACTTCAACGTTTTTTTGGCATGTTTAGGTTTTAGTGGTTTTGCTAAACCTTAAAGCAAATGCTTTGCCAGTTTTTTATTTTTTTGTAAACACTCCTAATTTGTTGTAGCAATTCTTTAATTTTAGCGCCGCGTGTTTCTTCGCTCTAAGAACGGCTTGCATTCGGTTTGGAATTGACGCAATTAAGTTTTCGAATCTTTCTTGGGGAATGTTATACCATTTTTTCCACTGCAACTATTAATTTCGGGATAGATGTAACAGCAACTCTTCTCTTAATCTCATCTCACAGATGCACTGTGGGGTTTAGGTCCGGGCTACACGGTGGCCAGTCTAAAACTGGATTACCTATTTCCGCAAGGTTCTCTCGGGTGATTACGGCAATATGTGGTTTGCATTGTCATGCATAAGCATGAACTGGTTCCTCCACAAACTTAGCGTAGGTCACTACATGGTCTGCCAAATTCTTTTAGACATATCTTGCAGCTGTCAGACTTTCCCCAAAGATGAAGACAAGATTATTTCGTTCTTCTACAGACATCGCACGCGTTAATTAATACAGCACTGGTTAAATCGTTCTTCGGTCCGCCGGTTGACTTGTCCTCTTCCTTTGTTGCCGTGGAGGCAATTCGGGTTTCATATGAGAACAAAAGAGTTCTCTATTGTTCTAAGGTCCAATTCAGATGCTCCAGTACAAAAAGCTTTTGTCAATGAACTGCAGTCAATTTTGAATCAGTTACAAATCTGTGAAGTGTTAATTTTGTCTACCGCTCGGATCACACATTGATGTATTTGGGCCGCATTTAGTCTACTGTTCCGCAACGATGTGGATATTAGGCAGCGATCGTCTCTTCCCCGATGAACACCGAAGTCTACCTGTTCCTGGTCTCTGATTGAAAGAACGTTTCCTCAAAACCCCGGTAGACCCGTCGAATCGATGATCCACTTACATTGAATGTCAACAAACGTCACTCCAGCTGAGACTTGATAGGCATTTTATAGTCCTGTATGATACCCAATAGATTGCGATTTTTTTTAAGCTCCACACTATAGCAGACAAAAGAAGTGTGAGAAAATTTTGGGTCATTGAAAATTCTCACAAATAGCCCTTCCAACAATACGTTATTTTTTTAAATGCGACTCCCAGAGTGTGAAAGGAATGCATTCAAACTCAATAGTGTGACGTGATTCGATTTCTTTGCTTAAACGTATTGTTTCAGATTTTTAAATCTTCTTGGTTTACCATATAGATAACCTTTCGTGAAATATCCTTAAATTTTATAAAAATTAAGACAAATTTCAAGTAAAGTAAAATTATTTTCTTCATATCCAAATTCTACATTCATCAAAATAAATAATTTTTTAATTTTGAAAATCTAATACCATTTATGCATATTCAGTTTTCGTAAAAAACGTAATTAAAAAAGATAATTTGAAAAATAATCTGTTTTTAATTATCTACAAAATAAATTGACAAGACATTAGGCAAGGAAACGTTTACTGTAAAAAGCAATCGATATCAATTTATACACATAATGTTTGTAATTAAAAGGGTTGAAACGCATGAATTATATGGTTTACCGAACGATTACACATGCACGATATATAACTTTGTTGACTGATGTCAATATTTTTCTTAGTTTTCTATTAAATTGCATAAGACATAAACTAACGCTTATGTTTTTTACATGATGAATGAAACCAGAGTTTGCCAAGAAGTTTTCCATTAATTTGTTTCGATGTCAGTGCAGGCAATCAGCAGCGGGTTTGATTAAGTCTGATTAAAACAGTCCCCAGCGGGACATAGAGGAATTTCTGCCAATCAGTTTGCAACGGTAGAGTACGCCGCTGAAAGTCATAATAATCAGAGGAAAATGTGGTCTGAGTGCCACATTGGCGGCGGCATCACACCCAGCTTAATTGAATCATCCACTACCGTGCAGTCGATTGTAGTACTAGTTCGCTCTGTTCAAACTTTTCGCTAACTAAGAAGTGGTTACATTTACATACCGGTAAAAGAAAAGTGATTGCAAGGGACCATCTTATTTGTATGTACTTGATTAGAGTCAACAAGGTGTAGGAGAAGCGGAGGAGCGAAAATCGTGTTCATTTCGTTTCTCATTCAAGAGATTCCGAAAGTTCAATTTCCTGAGGCGTCTCAAGACGTGTGAAGTATCGGGGGTGTTCAGAAAGTGTTTTCCTATTTTTACTCCACTTGTTTGGCCGCTTGGCACGTATTTATTTTCATTGATCCCCTTTCGTTTACTACACTCGCGAATAAAATGCAATGTTTATCCGGATGCACAACGTTCTTGATTGCTATTTCTAGTGGCGCACGAAAAATTTTAATGAACGACGGTGCCGAACATTCGGGGTTGTAATTTATCGACTTTTGACGCAAACGTTATTTCGGTCTCATTGAAACAACCGACACGCAATTTTATGCGCCCGTATTTTTTTGGGTAACTCATATTCACGCTGTATTTATTTAACTTAATATTGGAAATTGGAAACATAAGTACAATTAGGTATTTAGTTTACGGTTTATTTTGTGTCCATTTTATCTGCAATTTATATGGGTTCCTGTTAGAATTGTCATTTTATCTAACCCCCACTTGTTTACTTCTTTACATATCTTTTAATTGGTTATTTGTGTCAACTTTTATTTAACATAAAATTGTTACTTTGTAATGTATGCGTTTATTTACTATTATTGTTAGGTACAACATTTACTACAGCTTTTATTGCGTTATAGAGGTGATAGCTAATTGCATTCCACAGTACGCGGGAATGCTGCGCTCGCAAGACCTTGTTTTTGATGAATTTTGTAATGCAGCGGTAGGCCAACACAAGCGGGAAGTAATTTGAAAACAATTGCTAGATGGACTCACGTTCATGAAATGATATTATATGCTGTCGGGGTTGATCATTAAAAATGAGCTGGGGAATGTACTCGTCTTCCTCTGTGCAAAATTTTGTTCGTGTTTTTGATGGTCTGATTTTTTGTATGTCTCTTGTCTGGCTCTGCTGAGGTTGCCTGGCGATATTTTTGTTGATGCTGCATTAACCTGGATGTGTATGCTGGTTTCATTTAATCGATCACAAGTGTGATTTTCCGATTCCACATTTGGGTTTGTAAGTCTTCGTTCCGTAGTATGTGATTGGCGGTGGTTTTGCAATAATTGATCGGAGTTGTTAAGCAGTCGGACTTACTTCTGAAAACTGATATAATTCCTTTTCCAACTGGACGAGGTCAGAAATTCTGATTGTTTCAATTATTGTACATTAGTTTCGCAGATGAAGACTGCAGATCATCTCGTCATGCACATCGAACCATTGCCCTTCTTTAAAATATCGTTTAATTTGTGATACAGGAAGCTATTCCACGATGTCGATATATGTAGATAGATGAATTTAGTTTAAATATCTTGAAATTTCCCGAATTTGATTGGTGACGTATCAAAGTTTTTGAAAAAGCTTGTAAACTGTTTCTGAAATGGCTGACAGAGCACAACTTTTATGTTGTTAGATATTTGTTATAATTTTAACATAATAATTCTCACAATATATCCCACCAAATGTGACCAACTAGACACAACTTGAGCATTGTATTCACCTTTTGTTTTCATTGGAATAATGACACCCACAGAATCAGTATCATTGACATCAGTGTCAACACCGACTAAAAAAACACCGTTAATTTTAATCAGCTATTCGCTGCAGCTTTTTTAAGTTTAGGTTTTGGTTACTTTTTCCTTTGGTGACTTTTAGTTTAACAATTGGGACGATATTATGCCATTTTTTTGTTTACAGTTTTGGAATTCTGATTGTGTTTGTGGTCATGTGGACAGTAAATTCATTTCTGTTGATTGGAACTATACCCCACCTCGTTTTCGGCAACGGTTAAGTAGCATTAATAAAATTTCCCAAATATACGTGACAGTTTTCACTTTCAACTTTACTATACAATTATTTCGTCTTTGAGTTACTTGAACATATTAAACGTTCAATTGTCCCATGAAAGGTAAGCAACTGCAAATTGTAATTGTTGTGAGGTGAAAAAGTAAACTATAATGGTGTATGTATCCTCAGCTTTTCAAAGATTTTAAGAAAATAAAAATAGTGAAAAACAAAAAGAAAGACATGAAACCAAAAATTATAAAAACTGAAAGCAATAGATGGAAAAGTGTGGAGATGGGAGAAGGAGAAAGAAAAAAATAAAATAATGTGTTCAAAACTAAAGATAAAATGCAAGAACAGTATATGGAGTTAAGTCAAAATTTAAAAAAATCTTAGAAGGATGGTTATTGCAGACACCAAAAGAATAGTAGGTTAATATTAAGAACATACTGATTCTAGCAGTTAATTGCACTGTCAAACAACAATTAGAAAGATCAAAACACCTTTTTTTTAAAGTACTAAGCACAAAAACGAAACAAATGAGTCTTATATAAAGAGAACAAAAACTCCAAAGCAAGTAAATAGAGAGTTACTAATAAAATATAAAATGGAATGTCACTTGGTTTCGACAATGTAGAAGGGAAAATGTTAAAAGTAAATGTAAAATTGTAAGTGCAAGTGGTAAAATCTGGGAGGAGGAACGTTTCTAGGCTGAAGAAAAACAAAGAAAGTATTTAGGAAAATAAAATCAAGAACAATAGATCATATTGCGACAGAATAATTATTATAGACTATGAAAAAGTATAGACAGAGAATGCATATATGGATAGCTCTAAATAACGTAGGTTTTCCAGAAAAAGTAATATCCCTCATAAAAGAAAGATACAGAGAATGCAAAAATAAAGTCATGAATTAGTGTCGTTTAGATTCAAGTCCAAAGGCGTCGTTGCTTGAAATTTCTTCCTAACGTTCCGCTAACCAATGGTCAGCTTCTTCAAAGGTCCCTCAATTCCGATTATGGATGTAGACTGATGATTTCTACTTCGCAACTTGTATTTATACTGGTTCTAAGGGGCGGGGTTTTCATCGCGCCGCGCCGGTTAAATGCGGATCTTCGGAAGGTGCCGTTCTGGTGACTCAAATACCGGAGGTGAGACTTTGTTATTTGAAATTCTTTTAGATAAAGTTGGCGCTAAAAACACAAAAAAGGAATAAACTGGAAGATAACAGTGGAATAACGTATCAAGTTTTTCGCACAAATGATAAAATGATTTTAAAAATTCAAAGTATCTGCTTGGCTGTGCATAGAAAAGTAGTTTATTGATCTGTCATTCTAATAAATTAGATCTTAGAAAAAGCGTTTATAATTTGGTTGGGAGGATACCTAAAGCTGAAATAGTTCGAATTTTGAAAACCAAAATATTTCGCTCAGGACGATATATCGTGCAATTGCCGAGTGTGTTCAGGGTATACTATGCCTTAATCTTCCTAAAAGTGGAAGACCTAAACTGTTAACTGGACAGAGAGCAAATCAGTTTATCCGAAACGCCAAGAATAAGAAGGGAAAAACGCTTAGTTTCTAAGGATACAGTTTCCAAGGAACTAAAGAGGAGAGGTGTTAATTATCGTAAGAGGAAGAAATGCCCAAAGTATACACTTAATCAGTTGGCTAGGATACCGGGATGTTGCCGTGCTTTAAGGCGTATTTATTTTGCAAATGACAAAGTCATAATCATGGATGACGAAAAGCACTTTACTCTGAGGAAATCAAAGGAAATGACGGATTTTATACCGATAATGTCGAAAATTGTCCAGACAATGTGAAATACAAGGAAGAGGCCAAATTTGCTGATAAGGTTTTAGTTTGGTGCGCGATATCAACTAGTGGGATTTCTAGGTCTTATGTGGGACAAGTTAGAGGGGAAGCTGTGGATAGTCAGAGCTACATTGACAACTGCTTAACAAAATTGGTTGATTTTATCCACCAGAATCATGCTCAAGATGATATTATGTTTTGGCCAGACTTAGCTTCGTGTCATTATGCACGTAATACTCAGAATTTGATGAACGCTCAGAACATACCTTTTGTGCCGAAAAATGACAACCCTCCAAATTTACCGCAGGCTCGGCCAATAGAAGATTTCTGGGCTCTTTTGTCTAGAAAAGTATATAATGAAGGTTGGGAAGCACAAAATTAATATACAAACGGTCCAAGGCTTGATGTGAGATGTACCCAGAAGGCTACGTATCTTGAAGACCGTGCACTTCATTCTGTTGTTTATATGCTTTTTAATTAAACTAATTAAACCCGTTCTGACATGCCAAAACTTTTGAGACATACGTTATTGGAAGACGTTGACTTTGCAGATAACATCTACCTATTGTCACAAAGTGCAAGCGCGTGCAAGAGAGTTGAATGATCTAAAAAACGAATTTAGGACTATAGTATAGAACATGTAAAGGAATTGTTGTAGTTAGAAAGTAAATTAACAAAGGAAACAAGAACACTTCAAAATGTTAAAGCGGATACACGTTTATAGCTATGTCCAATACTTTGGTACAAACTTTAAACTGATAAAACACAATTGGTATTAAAGAAGCTACATCACAGGATAATGTTATAACCCGAGATATAGTTAGTAAGGCTTTGAAAGGAATAAGTAACTTCATCCAAAATATTCTTCAAGAATTGAAAAATCTTCAAAAGACAGTTTGTCATAAATGAAAGCGTATTGAAGTAAGCGCAGTAACTTTACATATGTACATTAGTAACAATTCCACGGAATTTTATTAGTAATTATCCTACTCAGTGTATATTAGTTGGAGGACCGTTGAAAGAGTAATGTCCCCTTACACCAGGTTGAACACAGGCATCTAAATGAAAGTTTTGTACTTATTTCTTCTTTCAATGTCAATAAAATGTTAATCCCCATCTTAGTTATGTTTCACAGAGTTTTTAGAAGAATTCCAGTTTTTTGTTAGATATATGTTTATATTAGTTATTTTATTTAAAGAAATACAGTGACATACAAGGTTTTCTACAGATGTCAAGTAAATTTATTTTTTTCGAAGGCTAATGTGGTTTACAATTTGTTGATGAAGATTTATGTTCTTTTAAAAACACTATTAATAGCAATTTATGGATTGGAGAACAAGTAATAGTGTAAGTTATTTCTCCGAAACTGTTATTGTAGTTTACTTTAGTGCGCTTCAAAGAAAATGAAGTTATCGACTTTATGGAAAGCTTATTCTATCCTGCGAGTAACCATCAACGTAAAGCAAGCATTGGCTTCACTCATTATGATAAATTTCGCACCTCCTCAAGTATTTGCTTAAAAAAAATAAATTATTATAAACGCACAAAGTTTGGGGCAATGTTTCCAGACCCGCCAATTCATCTCGGCAACAATGCCATCAGATTGCCACACAATAAACTTTTTATTTTTCTAGGTTCCAATGCTTCCGGAGAAACAAATCCAATGATTTACCACTTTATTTATCGCATCTATTATCTGGAATTGGATTAAAGCTCAATAATCAGCAATAATGTTTTAATCATATAGATTACTATTAATTTTCTTTTAGTTACTATCTTAAGTATGTTGAGTTTTCTATAGGAGTATAAGGGGGTTTTCAGCCAACTGGATTAGTCCAGTCTTTGTCAAGGCATCTAACAGTTAATGGTTTAGAACCTGGACAATTTTTCGTGGATTCATTGGTAAATAAATAAACTAAAAAACAATTTGAAGTCAATTAATTATTAAAATTTCTTTTTTCTAACCTAAATTCTACCAACTCTGGCAACTACAAAAAAAAGGTACCAACGTAAAATACAGAACAAAACTATCACTTGTGTAAATTGTTTAATATTTTTTACTGGTCCATAATTCTTCTGTCGAAGAAAAAGTATAGTCTACAAACACAATTGGAATATAAAATAAAAAAATTGAACCAAGAAAATTTATTGATTGCAATGAGTTCGGTTTACCGTTTTACGTGAGGGTATAATAGGTCTATTATGAAAATCGCCAAGTTTTAATTTCATCATTTGTATCACAGATGGCAAGAGACATCAAAACGCGATTTTGATCAGTGGACTTGAAAAAAGGACCAAGCAAATGCCTAAATTTTTTTTTCTACCTACTAGAAAAGGTATTCTCCATAAGAAACCATAAAATATGGTACACATTACATTACATTATCTTTACTTAAAATATGTCTTCTCATTGATATGTATAGTTTTAAATTGGTTTTACAATTTTTACTTTTTTAAAATCAAATAGCCCTTAAATAAATATTTCAATTATATGATCGGTTGAGCGATCTCCCCGCTTAATTCCATTGTGGGTCTTGTATTTTCATTACTTTTGTATTTACATTCAATTATTTTTCGTTCAAATTCAATCTGCGATTTTTACAACTTTAAGTCCGTAAAGTTTGATGGGCATTTTTATCGCTTGAACAATTTTACTTTTCCAAACTTTGCAAACTGCATCAATTACGGTATACTGAAGAAAACATAGGTGGACAATGTATTTTCTAACGTTTAATTTCAATATACGTATTTATCCTGATTAATTTCTAGTTTGTTAACGTCTGCATGGGATTAATTATTTCTGTAAGAATTAATAAATTATTTAATTATGTGTACATGACAAGAAACAAAGCTAACCCTTCTTGTGGTGATATTATTACGCAAAAAATAGCGAATTAATTTAGCACATCTCAAAGTGTAGTTTCAGCGGCTTCAATTTAGCTGTTAATAGAATAGCTATCATGTTTTAATTAAATTATAACTCGTGAATTGGTTTATTGATATTGTACAGCTTGTACTAGGTGGTCTTGTGGTCATTTAAAAATTTAATTAATCTGACAGTGAATTGATTTAAATCTATATTCGTATTTCTACTGGTAAGCTATTCACGAATTTAATCAATAAAGACCAAATTGATTGGAAAAGTTAACAAGGTGAATGTGCAAATTATTGCTTTTTTAGCAACAACTACTACTTGTCAGTAGTGAACTTAACGTGTTTCATTACAACTACATATATTCATTACCCAACAGATATCGTGTTCATAAACCAACTTGGTAACTTCTTCATCTTGTTACCGTAGGTAACAGATACTTCTACGTTAATATGAAGTAATGCATAATAAAATATTGCTTGCATATTTAATTCGTGTTGTAACTTGCATATTCATGTGATATCCTTAAGAAGTGTTACATTTCAAGTGTTTTAATGGTGAGCACATCAATTATTATGCAAGAAACTGCTGCACCTAAAAGTAGATGCAGCCATACAATGTTGTAAATAAATGTTTGATATACGATAAGATGCATTTAATACGCGTTCCAACAATTTGGTATATTGTTACATTAAGAATTAGTTATCTCGTGACTTATTTTAAATTAATATTTAAATATAGGCTGTTGCATAAAAGGCACGTTTACAATTTATTATATGGGTGTTCGGAAAACGCTTATGGCAACAAAGATGAAAAAATATGTGGAAATACATACATTAAAAAAGTGGTTAGTGGTGTGATTTTTTTTGCAAACTTGTTTCACCTAAGTTAATTTGATATTCATTAAGTAATGCTTTTTCTTGGTCTTCAATTTTATGTAAAAACTACTTTTGCAACATGTAAATGCTTGGAAACAAAATAAAAACTGGTCAAGACCAAGACCAATAAGTATTGATTATTTAATATCCAACGGTGGGGAAACGGTTGCTAAAATTTAGAAACACGTAAAACCACTATTATTACAAATTTTAAAGTTATTTGAGATTGACTTTGTCTGACGAAATAGAAGGCACCTGCAACACTAAGATTTATTAATTTATACATTTTTACCGCATAGCTTTTATATACATATACAGGGTGATTCACAGTCGATAGTACCTTAGACATTTACGGATAACAAGACATAGGATTATTCTGAAAATTTGGTTGTTTAAGTAATTGTGAATGATCTATCGACCTAAAATATTTTCAGGGATGCGACGTTGCCGCTTTTTGTGGAAATATCCTATATATTTTGGCTCTATTAGGTTTGCTATTAGTTTCTGATCATTTTTGTTTAATATTGTCCTATACCTATCTGCAGCGGTTTTTGAAATATTAATTATTTTCCAAAATTACTTAAATTAAACATTTATTGCTGCGGTATTTGGATTCGTAAAAAGCTAACATTTTGCGTGTGGCTTACCAAGTTCCTGTACATTAGTCCTGTGTAAAGAAGTTTGCTTTGTGATATACAGGTTAGTTAAAAATTTGTGATTTTACCGCTAGATACAAAAATGACAAAAAGTTCATTTTTTAAATGGAACATCCCATATATTATCAAATATCCTGCAAGACAATTATCATCTTCCTATACCTAAATAGCAAGGTTTCGGAAATAAAAGGAAATTTTTGTAAAAATCGGAATATGTTGGTATTAATTATTATAGGTAGCCATGAAATGTCATTATGAACAGTTGACAATTAGTACTCAAAATATTCTTAACGAAAGTGTCTTGGAAATAATTTAAATGGCCGGAAATAACTATTCAAACGTATTTTGATGAATTTGTTTATTATTCAGACGTGGAAAGAAATGGAAAGTAAACACCTGTTTACTTCCAACCCATGAGAAGGTGTTTACATTTAGGAATGGCAGTTTTCTCAACCTTCAAAAAGTTAGGAACTAACACATTACAATAGTGATTGTGAATAATAATTACATATTTACATTAGAGTGTGGAAATATTTCCACACAGAATTTTAGCATTCATTTATTTAATAATAACATTAGAAACTAAATAAAAACACATATTATTAAATAAATAAATGCTAAAATTATGTGGGGAAATAAAAATATCTTGGTTTGAATCACAAAATATAAGTGAAATTGGCCTGAGGAAGTACTCACACTTGGAACACGAAACGTAGCCAAAATCACACCCTAGTTTTGTGTTTAATTGCCCCTCCTAAAAGAAGGTGAAGTAACTATAAAAATTTAAAATCTAAGGAGACTGTACCTGAGACTAATACGTTACTACATTTATTACAGCTATTACACTACCGACGACAGTTCTTCATATACGTGCCTTATGTGATGACGAAGTTTTGCATTCCAGAATTACGTGCTGAATTTGCAAGGTTATCAGCGACTGTCGTCTATCTCGTGTTGAAAAATGTTATAATTCAGGAAGACACGAGTAATTTGGAAACTTTGTGGCGAGCACGTGGGTTTACTACAGATTTTTGTAGACGTCGAAACTGAAGCATGGTAATCTTTGACGCGTAGTTTTGGCATATGGCAGTGGAAATTCTGAGCTTATAAAGGCGTTATATTGCAGTCTTACTCTCCTTAATTTCCTGTGATGAATGTTGTAATTCAGGAAATAGGTCGACATAGTTCTGAAGTAATTTGGAAATGATCGTTGCATTACCTCAAGAGCTCAAAATTCTTTTTCAGTTTTTACTAAACTTTGCAAGGTGTTAGTTCATTGAAGTAATAACTGTATTATTTCGAGGTCACTATATTTTATGAAAATGTAATTCTACAACTGACTTCCAACAAAGCAGAATGTTTAGATTAGTATTACGAAACTATGTAAAAATTAAATTGAAGCGGCAAAAGATGTAATAAAAATATAAATATTTTTGTGATTTAAAGTTCATTTATTTAAAATTTTGTGAAGGAACATTATTTTTAATATAGTAAACTACATGTGTATTTTCAAAAATTTTAATGTCTTTTTTTCTTTGCAGGTAAGCTTCAATGCAGTTTTCTTCATAACTAAGGTAATTAAAAGATTTTTCAACAAATAATATTTCGTCTTTAGTTACAATTTGCTTTACTTTTTTTATAACGTATTTTCTTTGTGCAGTTGGTAATTTTTTGAGCTGTGTAATAAGCTATTAATTTTAGCTTAATTTAAAATAGTTTAGTTCTCTAAACCGCTAAAAAACGAAAAATGAGGAATTACAGCATCAAGTTACTTAGGTTGGAATATTATGGGAGAATTTTTTGGTTACCTAAATCTAGTTTTCTTCCTTGTCAATTTTAATGTTCGTTGATTAACTGGTATAGTAGCAGTAACGTAACTAATTGGAGTTATTAAATAAATATTTTAGTGTGCAAGTTTTCATAATGTTTATTGAAGTCGATCTAACTTATTTTATTTTATCGAAAGTTGTGTTCATTACTTATGATTAAACTAGGTTTCACAAATTGGTTGGTACTATTATTTTCTAATATATAATCAATTAGTTGTCTCTAATTAATAGTTGGACCTGCACTAGGAGTTGAGAAGGTTTTCTGGAGCTCAACACAAGGGACAATGTGTATTGAGCTCTCGAAAACATGTCAGCTCCTAGTGAAGGCGCAATGACTAATTTGGAAGACAACTTTTTTTAAAAGCTTTTAAAGGATAAGCTATAATAACATTTTCGGAGAAAGAATTTGTGCTTGTACTTGTCCTCCGATCCATAAATTTCTGGTAATCATTTATTTTAACGGTCGAGATTCAATAAATACGTTTACTTACGTATTGTTGCAATGATTGATCATTGGCGCACATGGACCCCAAATAAATATGACAATAATGTTCATAAACTTTTTCGATTTTTGAGGAAGCAAATTATTTATTGTAGCAGTAGTTACTTCAGTAAGCAGGTGTAGACGGGGATACTTCACCGCGTTTGTATAATAATTTGAAATTATTTATGGAAGACGTTTTTCTTAACGACCAATTCGTCAATACCCCCAAAATCAATGAAAACTTACTTTCATCAACAATTTGTTAAACCAGCTTAGCTGCACAAAAGAATAAATTTAATTGAAATCTGTAAAAAAATTCGTGAAAAGGTATCTTGTATACGTATGTCGAACAGAAAAGAAGAATTATTCGATGTGATACATATCTAACTTTTAGCCACTCACATTTTAATAAATTGAAAGAAGCTTCTCTATTTTGTAATGAACATAATAACCGGTTATTGGGATGTCTATATTCAATTCTGTAAATGGGCTAAACACTGTATATTTTTTCTACCAAAACAGTTGTGATAGAAAAATATACAATGTTTATGTTATTAACCACAGTATCCTATTCAAGTTACTTCAAAGTATGTAGAAATAATAGTTAACTCTCATTTTTTTCTTCAACACATATAATAAGGATTTCGATAATTACTAGTATAAATTCTGTGCAAATTGTCTTCTGAAGATTTCTTAATTCTGGAAGACTTGTTTTAATGAATCTAACTTATCATTATCATCGTTGTCATAATTATGAGACGTTATTATGCAATTTGTGCAACTTGAAAAAAACCGATGGCAATTTAGCACTAATTTGTAACCAAAGAATTAGAATTTGTACCTAAATAGATTGTCTTGTCTTGTCTGGTCTTGGCATGCAACAGAAATTTTAAATATTATGTATGTTAGTCTTAAGGAGGCGGGAAAGTTTTAGACGTCGCCGGTGAAAACGGCCTTAGGGCATTTGATTTTGAAGGAATAGGAAACGCCGTAATTGGTTGTTTTGCAGATGAGCGGATTGGGGTGAGTTTGGTTTTTTTTTATATGGAGGACGGTGCGGTGGCGGAGTTGTGCTAGGATACTAGGTAGATTGGCGTCGTGATGTAGGTCGTTGTTTCGGATGTACCAAGGAGCGTTACAGGTAAGACGGAGGGTTTTGTTTTGGATTGTTTGAAGTTTTCGGGTGTGGGTATTGGCGGCGAGACTCCAGACGGGAGACGCATAGACATGATGGGATTTATGATGGATTTGTAAAGGAGAAGATTGTTTTTCGGTGATAGGGAACTTTTACGGCATAAGAGAGGAGCTAGGGAGCCACGGCATTTGTTAGTGGCCGATTGGGTGTGAGATGCGGTGAGGCAGTTATCTAGGAGAACACCAAGGTATTTGATGGATTTGGTCAATGGAATGGGAGTATCGAGGATGGTTAGTTGGCCATCTGGTCGGTGCTTGAGTTTGCGGGAAAAGATTACCACTCCTTTCCGCGTTAACGGAAGTAAGCCAGCCAGTAAAACCAGGGTTCTAGGGCGTCGAGTGCAGATTGTTTGGATTGCCAGGATCGTGTTATGATGGCGGTGTCATCGGCATACAGGGCTAGTTCGGTACGTGGGGTTTTTGGAATGTCAGGGGTGTAGATATTAAATAATGTAGGTGAAAGGACGGGGCCTTGCGGGACTCTAACTTGATCTCAAGCTAGCGCTCCCACTATATCAAAATAAAATTTCAACAACACAACTAAACACATTGAATTAAGTACCAATTTGTACCCACGATGATTTTCCATATCCTCAATAATTCGTATGTTCACTATTTTCTAATTTTAACGAAAATACATGGTATTTCCGTTATAGAATCACGTAATAATAATCAAACAAAAAAAAATGTTTTACGTAAAAATATACACGGTGGTGCTTTTGAAAACGGGTCATAGGGATTTAGCATTGTGAACTGGTTTTTTTCGAATCCCTGCTCGCCCTTTCAAGTGACAAATTGGTTTTGATATCAGAACGCAGCTAAAATTATTGCGCATAGCGCTCGTTATCTCAAATCAGCTGAATTACACGGTCTTTTTGAAAATTCATCAATAAAAATTAGTAATTTTTGATGTTGAAGATGAATCAGTAATACGTTAATAAAAGTCACAACAATTCGGGTTTCATTTGAAAATGGTTTATTCGAACGAAGAAAGAGTTTTTATGGTGTAAACCTACTACACTGTAACTAATTTTAGCTTCATTTTGATACCAAAACCATTAACCTATGTCCCGTTTTCAAAAGCACCACCCTGTGTATATAAAACGCAACCTGAACCATGATATCAGTACGACAGTATGTTTATCGACACATGTGCAATTTAGGTTTTCTACTAGTGACAAACTCCCAAACCCAAAATAAATTTTAATAGTAAATAACGAGTATTCAAATAAACATGTGGTGGTGTGGAATGTGCATTGACATAAATATAACCTACGAATTGACAAAAATTAATACCTACTTTCTTATATACTTACATCTAATTCTAACCTAAACTTAGTATCATCTGAGTGGTTGTTTTAAAAGATTATTAAATATCAAAGAAAATCCAAGACCTATCCAGCCCAGATTTTTATTTGAACATGCCGATAGTTTTACTAAGTAATTGCATGATTTTTAAATTTATACATTTAATTTTAAGACTATTTGGAACGTTATTACAACATTTCAACGGTTCTTTATTTTTGTAAACATTCCTATTACTTACTAATTAATTTTTATTCATAAATAAAATGTAACGGTTTCCTAACCGAAAATTTTAATACTCTTTTTTTCACCTTCTCTAACGAATTAGAGTTAGTTTACTTTTGCTATCAAAATTATTGAGTTACGACCTTGTCAGACTATTTTACACGTTTGTTAGTATCAGAACTCTGTGTAGTTCTACGCGAAACGCTTTTTCTTATAATATGTTCACGCATTTTAACAGTTTCGGCAAGAATTCGTTTACAAGGTTTGCAAATAAAAACAAAATGGCCAACTTTATATATCCAATTTAGAACTACAAACCTATACCTACCATAATTTACTCATAATAATAAATGTATTATAATCAATTTTTACTCCATGTCTTATTAAAAAAATATCAACACCCTTTTGAATTAGTGTCGTCTAGATTCGGATCTAAAGACATTGATTGGAAGTTTTCCCTAACGTTTTGCACGACACGAGTCGTCAACTTCTTCGAAGGTCCGTCTTTTTCGATGTTAGACGTAGACAGTCCACATCCAACATTTCACTAGCACGAGTATTATTCAGAGGTCCGTCCATTTCCGACGTTGGATGTAGGTCATCTACATCCAACATAGGAATTGGACGAACTTCTGAAGTAGGTCAGCTTCTTTAAAAGTTTGTCCACTTCCTCGTCCACCGGTGTTAATAGTACGTTAGCAAGAACTTCCAATCAACGACGGCCTTTATACCCGAATTTAGACGATACTAGTTGAGAAGTATAAGTTACTTCTAAATTGTTTATATAAAATTGCCCAATTTGTTTTTTTATTTGCAAAGTTTTTAAACAATTGCTTGTCGAAAAAAAAAATATATAAAAACAAGCGTTTCGCGCAGAACTTCACATTCTTCGAATATTAAGAAACGTGTAAAAGAGTATCGAAAGTGTGCGGCGACATAAACCATTATAAACTTCTGACAGCGTCGCAAGTCAATAATTTTGATAGAATAAGTCTAAAAAAAACCGATACGTTGTAGAGAAAAAATCCACGTTTAAGAAAAAATTATACATTTCAGTAACGGTCAACAATTGTAAAACAAATCTGAGTAGTTAAGCTATTATACGAACGCTACCTGTTACGCTACTACCATTCCTACGTCAGAACAAAACAAAACACGCGCGCATGTTTCTTTTAAGACGAGTTGAACATTTCATTTTAGAAAAAAAAATAGTTCAAACAAAAGTTGTAGGTAATAAAATTTCCAACAATTTTCTCTCATAACTTCTATTTTAGGTTGAGATAATCTCAGTAATTACTAATTGGATCAAAAATTAGTTTAAACAAAAGTTGTGTACCTATAATTAAATTACAAACAACTTTCATTTGAATCAAAAATATGCCCAAAGTGTAGTCATATCTGCGGTATTATAAATAAGGCTCATGTGCAAAATTTCATATAAGCGGATTAGTGGTTTTTTGATATCTTGTTTACATACAGACAGACGGCCGGGTCTGCCGGCCATCGGATATTATAAGCATTAATGTATTAACTCTAATTCGTTAGAAAAAGTGAAAAAAAGGGTGTTAAAACTTTCGGTTGGGAACAACTCCCTTTTTTATTTATAAGAGGTGGAGTAAAATTGATTGAGATTAATTATTGAGATTGGGTACCAATTAGTGCTTAATTCAGGGTGTTGTAGTTGTGTTGTTGAAATTTGATTTTGACATAGTGGGGACGCTTGAGCTCAAATTAGCACCCGCATTTTAAAAATCGGTATTACAGTGAATCTATTTGGGTACAAATTATAACTTTTTGGGTACAAATTAGTGCTAAATTATCATTGGTTTTTTTCCAATTTGCACAAAGGGGAGTGCCAAATTCAGTGCTATAGCTGTTTTACGTTTGTGGAATAAAATTATAGGAATATTTCATTCCGAATTAATATCCTGATGACAGAAGCATTCACTCTCACCCACGAGATGGCCGTACCTGTACTCTATTGTTCTGTAACTGAAAATAGAAGCACAAATGATACGGCTACACTGTATAACGTATTTTTTTTTATTGTTATCTAGTAATCGTTTTACTTCTTACATTTTTACGTCGTTATGTTTAACTGTGATTATCTACAATAATTGTATGTTAATTTTAGTAGTAACCCATTACATACATTCAAATTTAAATTGTACGCACGTACAAAAGTTTGTATTTATCGCTGTTTACATTAAATTCCGTTTACTAATGACCATTACTTTACGAATAGAATTGTACAACTTTGTTAGTTAGTTCATGAATTTTAAAATATTGTTGTTCAAGTTAAGTGAGCATTTCAAATTGCTGTAGAAATATCATGCTATTTGAATAATGAATACGTTTGACCAATAGTTCACTTCTAGTTTTCTACTGTGGCATTATGCATGCCAAACAACCCGTTGACCTGTGTTTGCATAGGGCAATTTACAATGCAGCTGCTGAATTGAAATTATATTCACGTTGGATAAAAGTTTTAAACCCTATAGATTTTACACTTGAAGCACCGACTTTATTCACCCGGAATATGCTTTAATGTTATTAATGTCACTCAGGATGATTTTTACATTTCACCACGTTAGATTTAGTTATTTTAAAGTAATCACAATTTCTAGATTAACACGTTTTAATTTTTAGATTTGAATAGAAGCAAAAGTTCAGTAACCAGTATTTACTGTACCTTGTAAAAGTAATTAACAACGATTTTTCAAAGAATACTAAATCTGAATTTAACAGACATTTAAAGGCTACCAGTAAAACATTTTTGTATACGTAATTAACTTTTCTAACTTAGTTTAATTGTATTTTTAAATGAAAACGCATTCAAATCAAGTTTATTTTACATAGTACAAAAGCAATTTTGAACCGTTCTCGGAGCGGGCTATAAATTTCTTTGTGATGTTTGTATTCTATTAACTTCCGTTTTTACCAATTTGCATGTTGTTTACACTGGAATGGATTTTCATACAAATCTACGTTAAAATCTAAAATTGAAAAATTGGATATATATGTAATTTTTTTTATTACGAACAAGCCGAAATATCAACAACTGTAAAGTTATATCGTTTAATTAATAACCCGCCGGTCGTCGAAATTGTGATTTTGTTACCACAAGACGGGTTGTTATGGAAATAGTTCGAAAAGGTCACTATATTCTAATGAATGTATTATTATGTTAATCGAAACGACACCGACGTTGACTTATGTTAATTATTTTGTCGAATACGTGCCACAGTTTTATCTACCCATTTGTTTAAATTCAAAGAGTGAAGTTAATTAAAACATTATGAGTCGATTAACATTTATAATACCGGTCGAAAATGTGGAAATTAAACTTTAAACTTAATTACTATTTATTGTCGTTTAGTGCAAATTAAACTATAAATTTAAAATAATTACGAACTTCATTAAACGGAATAAGATTCGTTTCTTTTTTACATGCAGAAGGTGTGGGACACAATTTCGCAACAATTTAAGTACTTTTTTTTTCTTTCTTTGTTATACATAGTTTCCTGAGTTTCTTGTATCGTATTAATCAAAGTTTGCGTGTCTTGCAGTGTTCATCCTAAATTAATATTTTTAATTGCAACAATTTTTTCGTTTTTCAGTTTGATGAAGTTTATTAAGTTTGTGGTATATAAACTTCAGAACACATTTGCATTACTAGACAAAGGAAGCATGCTACGCATGCGTTAAGTCACAAAAATAAATTAGCTTCTAAAGAGCAGACAGTCATGAACAATAATTAGCACTTACATTAACATTCATCAGTTGAGTAATCAATATGAATGCAGAGTATGTACTCCATGTGAATTCGTACAAATGAGTCGAGAGTATTCGGGTGTGCGCTCGCAACGAATCGAGAGTAGGTGAGGACGCACAAACGACATAACATATTAATATAGAAGATATGGATGTAGTCCGAATAGAAATTATTTATTAAAAAATATTTAGAAGCGGATTTATTGGCTCGACCGCTTTAACGTAATACAACAAAGTTTATTTAGGTGAAATTGACTGTTTGGTTCGCATAACGCTCGCAGTTACGCGTGTGTGAGTCATCAAGTTCGTGCATACGAAGATTTTTTGGGTGAAATTGAATCCTCTACAGTTAAACCATTCGAAAATTTGCAAAATTACGAATATTTTGATTTTTATTCGTGTTTTTACGTAATATGGTTCCGGAGTTATAAAATTACAGTATTCGTATAACAATGTAAAATTCCTTAAAAAAATTTTTAAAAATGATAAATTTTTTAAACATTATGTGATAGGGTCATAAAAGGAACGTTTTTTTAAATAAATTTTTTTTATCTGTTATAATTTAGAAATTATGGCCGTTTTAGTTTTCGAATGAAATTTTGTCGGAAACGTTTTTCGCTTATAACTTTTGAAAACACGCGAGGTCTAACAAAACTGAAACGGCCAAAAATTTTATTTCTTTATCCGCGTATGATGCTTTTTGAATTTTGAAAATCGGTCCGTAAATAAGCGAGTTGTGGTCAACTTACGGCTCAATTTGTTTGAAATTTTTTGACTATTTTTAACATTTTTTTAACCTCGAAGATGCCCTCGTACAAAAAATCTAAATCGAAAAATAAAGACACATCTTTCGTAAACTCGAAACTTTTTCGAAACGAAAATATCTTAAGCCGTTCTAATGTGAGACGAATTTGAAAAAAGGTTGATTTTCGTATAGATTTGAAAATGAATCGAGAGTAGGTGTGCGTTCACACTAACGACATAACATATTAATATAAGATCTTCATTTTAGATACATGGAAACAAATAGATTCGGATGAAAACGAGGGGTAATTCAATGCCAAAGTGTTGTACACCAAAATGCCATAACTTCCAAAAATGCCACTGAAATTACAGCCAATGACAAAAGCAATTCCACAGCAATGCAATACTATTCCACTCAATGCCAATTAAAATGCCAAATAATTCTAAAAATAGACAAAAATGCCACAAAGTTTTAAAAAATGCCACAAAATTCAAGGACGTAAATTTTACTTCAACATTGTGAAAATTAATACTGGGTGATTCAGCCAACCCGTTCATTAGAAGTTTATGGACTTCCCGTTTAAATATTTGTTTAAAAATTGGAATAAGGGATTGATTGAAAAGTTCTATTTAATTTAAATATTTCAGCTCTTCTAACACTTCCGGTTACACTGGAAGTGGCTACAGAACTTTCTTATTTTAAATGGAATGATATATTTTTTGTATATTTGGATTCTACGCTAAAATCTGAGTTACTTTCATGTAGCACAACCTATATGAAAAATCAATAGTTTTTGAGATATTCTTATTTTTTGAGAAAAATTGGTTTTGTAGTTTTGTTTTCAAACGCTTGTCAATGATTGAAAAAGAATGTTATAGTAACAAAATTTGGACTATACTTAGGAGGACTGTTAAGTTTTTAAATGATGTGTAATTTGACTTCTCATTATTTACAGGGTGTTCAAAATGTTTGTCTAAATCTGACTAACTGACTAGTGGCCTGTGGAAATTAAAACCATGTGCCTTATTTGTCAAACTTGTAAACGTCGACGTGACACCTTATACACGATATGGAAATCCACCAAGAATATTTGAATGAAGACATACTAAATTTATCTTTTATTCATGGAGAATGTTACAAGATTATTGAAAGAACTTGCCGTTTGCTTAACGAGAGATATCTACATTTATGGCCTCTAAATAAAATTACATTGCAAAAAATAGAACAAATTAATTTAATTATTAATTTAGCAACTGTTCGTTATGCCGTCTGTGGTTTTCTAAGCACACTAAAACTCTTCGGTTAACTTCAGCTTTTGTGGATTTTTGAACCATTTGCACATCTACTTCAGCGAAGGCAGTTCGAACCCGATGTAATAAATCATCTCTGTTATGGACTGGCCTTGAATAGACTTTAGTCTTGACATACCCCCATAAAAAAATCCAGGGGTGTTAGGTCAGGTGATCTGGGAGGCTATAGAGATGGACCATTGCGTCCAAACCAACGATCTTCGAACATATGGGATAATTCTTGATAAACCTCATGGGTTGAATGGGCTGGAGCACCATCCATTTGGTACCAACATGAATTTAGAAGATTTAGGGGTAAATTTTCCAAAAATTTGAAACCACTCTAAGCATTTCTAAATATTTGCGAGAATTTAAATTTTCGTCATACACTTCAAAACAAACACGATTATCCATAATTAAACAAAAACATTAAAACTAAATGTGTCTTGAAAGTTACCTTCGCGCACCATCCGAGGATTTTGTTCTGCCCAATAATGCCAATTTTTCCTATTAATGATTCCTTCTCTACTAAATACTTTTTTTCAAAAAATTTGGGTTTTCCTGCGTTTTCAATAAAATCTTTCACAAAATGCTACACGACGTATTTCGTCACCTGGGCGGAAAGTTTGTAGTTTTATAATAGAAAAAGCATGCATTTTACGTTGTGCCAAAATTCTCTGTATCGATGAGTAGGACAGTCCCAAATCTTCAGACGCAGCTCTGATCGATGCATGTGGATTTGCATTAAAATATGACAATACATTTATTTCGTTGTCTTCATCACCGGTGACTACCTTGGGGCGTGTTCTAGTACATTGAATTCCAAATTGTTTAAAATTTGCTTCTATTCTCTTAAACGTAGTTTTATTTAGAGATCGCAAGTGTGGATATCTCTCGTTAAACAAACGGCAAGTTCTTTCAATAATTTTGTAACATTCTCCATGAATAAAAAATAAATTTAGTATGTCTTCATTCGAATATTCTTGGTGGATTTCCATATCGTGTATAAGGTGTCAAGTCGACGTTTACAAATTTTATAAATAAGGCACATGGTTTTAATTTCCACAGGCCACTAGTCCGAAATTATTTAATAAAATAGTAGAGAAATATTGTGTGTCGAATGTAAATACATCGATAGCAGGAAAATGGTAACAGATAGGTATAGGGAACCCTTATGAAGATTGAAAGAACACTTAATTCTCCATCACATAGAACAAAAAGATACAAGGTGTTCTTTTTAAAAAAATTGACTTTTGGGTAGTTGAAGTTAGTCAGATTTAGCCAAACATTTTGAACACCCTGTAAATAATGAGATGTCAAATTCCACATCATTTAAAAACTTAACAGTCCTCTTAAGTATAGCCCAAATTTTGTTACTATAACTTTCTTTTTCAATCATTGACAAGCGTTTGAAAACAATAGTACAAAACCAATTTTTCTCAAAAAAATGAGAATATCTCAAAAACTATTAATTTTTCATATATGTTGTGCTACATGAAAGTAACTCAGATTTTACCGTAGAATCCAAATATACAAAAAAATATATCATTCCATTTAAAATAAGAAAGTTGGTAGCCACTTCCGGTGTAACCGGAAGTGCTAGAAGAGCTGAAATATTTTAATTAAATAGAACTTTTTGAGCCATTTCCTATTCCAAATTTTTAAACAAATATTTCAACGGGAAGTCCAAAAACTTCTAATGAACGGGTTAGCTGAATCACCCTGTATACAAAATAAGTCATATGCGCAGGTGTTTAGTTCTGTAAAATATGAGTAAGAATATCAGCAGTAAAGTTGGCATCTCATTGGTTACAAATAAAACAATAGTTATTTACGTGACATGTGCGTAAACAGATTATTTGGGAATGAGTACCGGTGACATTGGCACGAATTTCCGAATATTGTTTACACACAAGTTGCGTATCCTATTTTTTGCACAATATTTTTCTAAATTCGCACTTTCAAATTTCTGATATTATAGCATTCAAACCACAAAAATTTAATTAGTGAGCTGTGGCTACAACGCAAATGCACATAATGCATACATTGTCATCCAGTCTGAGTTAACCTATTTAGTTGTCAAACTTTTATTTGAAGATTTGAATTGTTTTTTGGCATTTACAAAAAATACAAAGTCCGTAAATTGCATTCTAAATAACGAACAATGTAAGTACATCAACAATTTGTGTGTACAACGCACGCTAGTAGTTCTATCTAAATAAAAATGACAAATAATATACATGCTGTCGTTCGTCATTTCGAATTTTCAATTATCAATTATTACAGATCTGAAAGAGTTTTTGCTATATTAGGGATGTAAAGTGATTTCTCGTAACTGAAATTGTGTGCTTATGCAAATATTTTTGTAGCAAAATGCTCTATTAACCCAGTGTTTTTGCTACATTTTTGAAACACTAGTACGTAATTCTATTGTTTCGGTAGGCGTATTGACGCCTACTGGTAGTTTTACATGCACTGAGTGCAAAAATTATTTTTCATGTACAACTTATGTTCATTAGTGATGTTAGATATATCATCCTTCTTTCAAGTAAACAGTGCATTTCCAATTAAATCTAAAGCCCCGTAAAAAAATATAGGTACTTGTCCAACATCTGCAATGTCATCGCTTTTCTGCCAAGTAAGTTGGAGATGTCAAAACTTCATTTTGTACTGATTTTCACCCAAAGATTGCACAATTTGCCCACTAAACCATTGATCTTCATATGCCACTGCGTAATATTTATTTAAATTGATAATGATCGATGGATAAATTACCGAATCTTGGATCACATCTGTTTGTGCCTTTTCATTTATGTCGTCTATGTTTATAGAAAAATTGTCCGGTATAAATATTTTTCCCGCTTTTTTGACTTCTCGTGGGAATATAAATTCATGTTTCAAATCATTACAAATCTCATCGAGTGATTATATTCGATTCGATAGATAAACATTCTTTAATGTTAAAATTGATCACTCTAAATAGCTGTTCACATGTTGATTAATAATTTCTGTCATGGTAGATGCATTTATTATTTGTTTATTTTGATTCTTAAAAAAGTTTTGTATGAGGTTCATATATTTTCGATGCCCACTAACGATTTGGAATTTTTGTCTAGAATGTCAGGAAGTTCGTATCTATAGCGAATTTTTCTATTGTATCGATGTCTTTAGTAGTTATTGACTCTATTAATATACGTGAGTCGTATCTAACAACGAGCAATAAGTTTTTTAGACATACGGAGATTTTCATATTGAGAGATTCCTTGATGGTCCGAAAACATTCGTAATTGAAGTCATCCGCATATTTAGTCAAAATGAAATTTGAATTAAAATTAAAAATGAATGTGTGAAGATATGTATGATGCGATTCAGGGTGTCCCAAAATTAACTGAATTCCTGTTCAAAAATTGGTAGTACTGGTTGAGAGAAGCGAGAATTTAGCAAAAAAATTTCTCTTTTTTTTCAAAAATTATAAGTCCTTTAAAACAGAAAGTTGATTTTTTTTGACATTTTAGACTAAGTTCGGCAAATCAGTGAGATGGCATTTAGTCTCCCCAACATGAGAATGTTGCTTTAAGATAACAAAATTAATTGCGAAAAAAAAATTAAAATAAATATTTTTTTATTAAATATGTCACACCAATGCTTTTAAACAAATAGGTGGAGAAAAAAAAATCTATACACATAAAATCGTGGCCCGGTTTGTCTGTCTGTCTGTCTGTCTGTATGTTCGTCTTCTCTTCCGAAACGGCTGACCCGATTTCGGAGATCAATACGTCAGGATGTCAAGGGGAATGTTTTAAGATAGGTCCCAAGTTGACCTGACCTTTGACCTCTGACCTGGAGCGGTGACCTCATATTAAATCCAGGAAACATACGCATGTTATATATCAAAGTGCTCAGGATGTCAAGGGGAACAATTTGACCTGACCTTTGATCACTGATCTGGAGCGGTGACCTCATATTAAATCCAGGGAAACATAGGCATGTTATATATGAAAGTGTTTAGGATGTCAAGGGAATGTTTTAAGAAAGGTCCCAAGTTGACTCTGACCTGAAGCGGTGACCTCATATTAAATCCAGGGAAACATAGGCATGTTATATATCAAAGTGTTCAGGATGTCAAGTAGAACAAGTTGACCTGACCTTTGACCTCTGACCTGGAGCGGTGACCTCATATTAAATCCAGGAAAACATAGGCATGTTATATATCAAAGTGCGTTCAGAATGTCAAGGGAATGTTTAAGATAGGTCCCAAGTTGACTTTGACCTGGAGCGGTGACCTCATATTAAATCCAGGGAAACATAGGCATGTTATATATCAAAGTGTTCAGGATGTCAAGGGGAACAAGTTGACCTGACCTGACCTTTGACCTCTGACCTGGAGCGGTGACCTCATATTAAATTCAGGGAAACATAGGCATGTTATATATCAAAGTGTTCAGGATGTCAAGAGGAAGATAGGTCCCAAGTTGACTTGACCTTTGACCTCTGACCTGGAGAAGTGACTTCACGTTTTTAATTTCAGGTTTGTCTAGATTAGGCCTATTTTTCAAATGGGTTTGGTTACTAGTTATCTATATTTTTGCTTGTTTTAATCAGTTCTATCGGCCAACAGAAAAACACCAAAAACTGTCCGAGTCAAGTTTTTGGTGCAGTTTTTGGTGTTTTTCTGTTGGTTAAATAGACGCTGCAGTTGGTGTTCCTTTCCTTTGATCAGTTCTATCGGTTTTGATGAAATTTTGCATCACAGGATACTCTCCCGAATAACGCCGTTATTCATTCGTTCGGCATACAACCGCAATTTCCTAAAAGAGCGATGATGTCATGATAGTCAGGGGCTTCTCATGTGGGTTGAAATAAAGTGCCGGGTGGTTCGCGAATGTTAACGGCAACATATTTTATGAATAAAATATTTTTAAAGAGAAAGGACGCTATTTGTTCTGTTAGTCCCGAATTGACCGGTCGTGGGGTTTTGTCAAAATAAATAAATAACAGAGTTATTTCAGACGAGAAAATTCCCTGGATACATTTTAACCTCACTTTTTTTAATAACTTCCACAACACCACTTATCTAAGGTTATCGACAGACCTTTGGAGAGATATTTTGCACATCAATATAAAGCGAAAGATACAATTCACTTTCATTAACACGATAATACCGTTTTGTAATTAAGTAGTACGCAAGCGCTACAATGATAAAGAAGTACGTACAGCTTATATGTATTTTGTTATGGCAAATATACCATTACCTTAAACAATTCCGTAAAATGCCACAAACATTCCATCAAATGCCATCCAATTTCTTGCAATGTCACAAAATGCCAAAAAATGCCACTAAACTTGCTGGTAATACCATGCAATACCAAAGGCTCGTACACCAAATGCCATCAGGGTGCGAATTACCCTTACATAGAATAACCATATTAAATATGTGAATCGAAACATATCAATAGAATTGTTAACATCAAATACTAAAGTAAAATGTTATAAGAGATTAATGACATTTCATTAGAAACAATCAAATCTTTAGGGCAAAAATGTGTTCAAATTATTATTACTGTTATGGATAAACTTATTTAGCAACTTGAAAACGTTTTATGTATTGTACAATGTTGTACTTCAAATTTATTTTTGTGTTTTGTCATGTCTTTTCTTTCTGAGTTTGAAGTTATGTCCTCAATTTGCAATTCCAAAAAACAGAATTTATAATTTTTAAACAATTATTAAATTATGTGAAACCCACTGATAAAAAATTTAATATTTAATAACAAATACAATAAAAACCCGACAATTGTTTCGGCCTAAAAAACTTCGGCCATTATCAAGGCAATCGCTAATTTATACAACTAACAACATGTTTTATAAATAACGTTAAGTTGTTACATGTTTTATAAATAACGTTAAGTTGTTATCTATAAAACATGTTGTTAGTTCTATTAATTAGCTTGATAATGGCCAAAGTTTTTTAGGCCGAAACAATTATCGGGTTTTTATTGTTTTTATTATTAAATATTAAACTTTTTATCAGAGAGTTTGACATTTTTTAATAATTGTTTAAAAATGTTGACCCACTTAAGAGAAATGGATAAATTTAGGCGTTAGATCCAACAGGTCACCTTGTCACTGCTTGTTCACATCAGACATATTTACATTTTTTAGGTGAAGAATCATCCAGAACTGCTAATTGTAATCTAGTATACATTGAGACATTCCAGAACACAATTTAGGACATGGATTAGAGAAAGCTCTTTTGACTGAATCAAAAATTAAAAAAAGCCTTTTTTTCTGATTGACACAATATTGACTATTATCACCTTAGTTACGATATGCCTTAACACATTCATATTTTCTTAAGGAAATATTGCTCATATTTCTTATATTTTCCTTGGTAAATCTTTGTTTTAATTGAAACAACAAATTATATGACACATTAATAATAATATCAACAAAACAACGCTAATTTTTAGTAATTTTGTATCCGAGGTACGTAAAAGAAGATTTGTCACGTTTTAAGCACACTGACGACTTCACTCGGTTATAAAATTTAAATTGTTTTGTAGGTAGTTAGGTAGTTAGTTAATAGATTTATTGGAGATTTTGATGTCATCTATAAAAGCCGATACACAGTATTTTTGTAGGTTAAATGTATAAAGAGTAAACAGTAATACATTAATTAACTTGCAACGCATTTCTATTTCTGATAGCACGAAGTCTACTTCAACTGCAAACATTTTCTAAGGTAGAAATGCCTTAATCCAATTCAAGACATGTCCGTAAATATCATGCCTTTCAAGTTTGTATAGTAATAATTGCGTTACGGTTAACATACATATTTTTGTTAGTTCATTATACTTCAATTAAAACTATCGAATTGAGAATAAAGGTTGATCTGATTTTCCGTTGTATTATATTTTTATCCCTACAAGTAATAAGTACCTATTGAGAATTACATTCAAAAGCAAGACTTCTTTGTCAACAATTATAGTTATAGTTATCCAACACACATCTCTACACTACCACAGAAAGAAATAAATTGAAAACTAAAAAAAAAGCGTTTTGCGGAGAAGTCCACATCGTGCCGATACTAACAAACTTGTAAGAGGGTATCAAAAGTATGCGGTGTCACAAAACAATTTGTTCGAAAAATAAAACATCTCATAGAAAGTGAAACCAATAGTTACGATAATGTATTTGTTTTAGGGATAACGATTAAGATGAAACCAGGTACCAACATGGTTGTTAAATAGTCGCGTGCTAAGTGTTCTTTTAAATGAATTAAGTTTGGAATTCAAATTAAAATTTTGCTGGAAAAAGAGGAAAAGAAAATTGTGTTTTGTAAAAAAAACAGTATATCAGTGATATTGTTAAAATAATTACTGCCGGGAGGTCAGCCCGTCCACTAGACAAAACATTTTTTTGATTCATTGTAACGTACAAACGCTAATTCGTCTTTGTGTTGGTAAAAAAAATAAATAAATAAAATGCATGGACTTTCATTGGAATAAGAGGCAATTTTCATAGTCATTTGCCGTGGTAAAGTAGCCTCATTTTGTAGGTACACATCTGGCAAAAAAGTAGGTTTTGGCAAAATTACAATGGAGATTTGCAATATTTTGACATATTGACATTTACGTTCTTAGTAATAAATTCTTTACTTAATATTTATTAGTTCAATAATTTAGTTTTACAAAAAAAAAGCTTACAAGGTTTTCGACTTCAGCTAAGAAAAAAACCCTCTTTGCAACCATGAGACACAAATAAATATTATGTATCAAGGCTCTGATTGTCGATAGACTAGGAGTTAGCCGTGGTCAACATTCAGCTGCGGTTGAATGAATTGGGCACTCACTCTCTTTTTGAAAAAATAAATTAGAAATTTATTTTAACAAAGCGGCTAAGTTAAGTACAACTAAGTAAAAAATAAAATTTTGCAGTTTTTAAACAGTCGAGAAAATTGTATATCGCACGGCTAGCTAGAAAGGAAATACCGGCAGGCACCACTAAATCTCGTCTGTCAATAATAAAATTGACAGTTACTGATTTCAATTGATATATTATTTTATGATGAATTTAAAGTCTCGGATAAAAAATATTGAACCTCACTTTCTCAGTTAGGTACACAAATAACTATTACTAATCAGTAAAAAAACTTTCCTTTTTAAATTGTTGCATTAAAATTGATGAAAATCTGACCTAATATTGTCACGTGAAGAATTAGCAGGATTTTCTGTTAATTACTTATGAGAACTCATATTACCTTGTACTCCAATCTTCAGGTAGATTTTTCACGAAAAATAAATAAATCAATAAATTTTATGGGCTTATGAAAATTATTTTTACTTTTCAAAATAATTTTATATTTTTAGAAAGTGTTGGTTCTTAAAAATATTTTTCTTTATTTATTAGAAATATTGATTTGTACTTTATATTGTTGTTCAAAATTTATTACGAACATATCGAGTTTTGAAAGAAAGCTGATGAAAATAAACAATAAAATAAGCACTAACCTTTGATTAAAAAAAATTCGTTATAGATTTGAAACATTTATAACAATATTTATACGACAATTTAGTTCATTTATAATTTATCCAGAAATTGACACATTGCATTTTATTTGTAAGCACATTATTTCAAAAAAATTCAAGCTGGAGACTTGAACATGGAACTAAATGATTATGAAACAAGACTCGCTAACCTCTACACCAACGAAATAGAATGTTGTAATTATAAGCTTTAGCTTTATTCAATGTTCTATTGTGTCAATTAACGTGATTATTAATTCCTGATAATTTTGTTTCAACAGATTTTTCCACTAATAAATTTATTAAAATATAAAAATAATAGAATTTAAATTATTAGGTTTTTACGTAGCTTACGTGAGTGTAAAATGTATGATGAAAAAATTGGATTATGTATTCAAAGGTTAAAGTAGTAATATATTATTTTATATACTATACAGTGTGGTCTATTAGTGTGCAGGTTAAATATTGTGGGCTTATTTACTTACATGTTTAAAATTCATTATTGGGGCATGTTGTGGAACCCTAAAGGCTACAACCTAAAAATATTTTCAATGAAAAAAATTGTGATATAGGGTGATTTATATCAAAGTTACACTTCTGGAAACCCCTGTATATTATTACATATTTGAATTTTTTTGGTTAATTTTAAGGTGACTATGTATCATACTTAGTATCTAAAATGAGTCGTCTTTCGTCATTTTTTCAAAAAGTAATAGTCCAGTAGAAATTGAATATCGCTGTTATTCTAAATATAAGAAGGTTGTGACTCTGCAAAGTCAATAGTTCATAGTCAATGGTGATATGTATTTACTATTGGAAGTCTCCTTAAAATTTCTAATAGTAGGTTTCAATTTTCACGTAGTGGGCCTCCAAGAGGAGTCAAGGTTCGATAGCTCAATAGAAACGACAGCTATTCTTTCGACCAACGTTTCGACCAATTCCTGGTCTTTTTCAAGGTATCTTTATTAATAAAGAAATAAATTAATACACAATCGATAGCTGTCGTTTCTATTAAGCAATCGAACCTTGACTCCTCTTGAAGGCCCACTACGTGGAAATTGAAACCTACTATGTGATATGTATTAATATAGACCAAACGATCGAACTCAATCTCATTATGTGTTTTAAGTTATTGCCATTCCAATTTTTTATTCGATCGAATGCAAAATTTGATCACCTTTCCAACGATATAAGCCTGTTGGTATTTATCTTTTCCAGACTTTTTTGATTCAACAATTTTTTTCGGTCTCTCGGCTGTTCTTCTGTATGTAAACAAGACATCAAGAAAATCATGGGTCTAATTTTTATGAAACTTTGCATATGTGTATGATTTATAATAGGGCATTATCATAGATTTTGGGCATAATCTGTTGAGCAAAATGGACCGTTAACCTACACAGATTTTTGACACAACAGTAAAACTTTTTTTCTATCGCAAATGTTATTTTTTAATTTCAAATTGTGGGTTTTAAGTGTTATTATATGTAGGTCGTCTGTTTTAATCGTTGCGAAATGATTTACGTCATTATTTCTTATTTTGCTTATTGTAAATTAATTTGTTTCTTTTCCTTTTCTATCCAACCCATTATTGCCTATTACCTACTTTCTTTACTACTCTTGTCTGTATTCAATTTACGTATCTTCCTTGTTACTATTCTCTTCAACAATGTGTTTCATGAAATCTATTTTTTATGATTTATTCATGTCTTTTTTTCTATCATATTGCCAATTTGTTCACGATTTTCTTCTATTTTATCAAGCATTTAGAACCAATCTGGTATCGTTCTTTTGATGATTGATTCATCACTTTATGGCATTTTGTAAGTTACCAATTTTGATTCAATTGCTAAAGAATATGATTAACCAAATGCAACTATGTATTTAAATAATTTTAAAGAATTGATTCTTATTATGAAAAATGCTGACATTTAAGCCTAATCTTACAATACAAAATGTGCCCCAAGTTGGGCGGTCTTCTAATTTTTTTATATTTTTCTTAATTCTCGATACATAATTTTAAGTTATCCGATATTTTTAATTCATTATACACTTTTTCTACAGCTTATACGCTTCTTCGTAGGAGCATTGCTTTGCTAAATATTAGGGGTGTTTGGTCTTACCACGCTGGGTAGACGGGTTGGAATTGGGTGTGATGTATCGGAACTATTACCAAAGGTGTTAGTATGGTAACCGGGACCGACGGTTTAACGTGTTTCCTGAAGCACGGTGGAAGCAGACATTGTAAAATCGGCTTGAAAAAACTCGCGTGGTAATTGGAATCGAACTAGCGCTTATCGCTAGGCTACCTCCACTGTTATTATGTACTAAAATTAATTCCCCTTGAAGTTTTCAAATTTTTACACGATCAAATTTTTGCATTAGATTTAAGATTCGATCATAATTGAGTTTTTTGTATGTTCAAACTACTAGACTTGACGTTCGATTAGTCAGGTCTGTTTTGTATTCGAGTTCTCAGTCGAGATAGGACGCCATATTTCAAATCGATGTTGTCAGTGAGCATGCGTAGTTCAAAGATTTTTTCGATCTTTTGTCATCTATTGAATCTTGTGTTACATCACGTACATCTTCTACTTATTGCTTATTTTAAAAATGAAACGTTTGAATTCTCATCTGACTCAAAAACTAAACTTGCGGCTCCACGTCCCTTTCTTTCTTTCAACCAGTTTCTAAGAACCATAGAGTTCACTTTCTACAAAATTTATTCTTGTTTAAATGCATATCTTTTATGTACAATTGCAATATGAATGAACGTGGTGTAACTGCCGACATATAAATAAGTAGTTCTCTATTTTCCATCTCTATAGATAACCTCAATTGATTGGGTGTTATGACCACAGGTCACCTGTGACGTTTCTTTTGACAACTTTTTTGACAGTTACTGAGGACAAATATGAAATTATTGATTAAAAAATCCAATAGTGTAAACATGAACGCATACACCGGCTTGGACAATTAAATAGGTTAACTGTATGTTTTTTTTAACTTTTGTGATTTGTATGTCACAATAATAATAATTTTAGAAAAATAATCGGATGCAAAAAATAGCACATGCAACTTGTGCGTAAACGGTATTCGGGAATTCGTGCAAATACAACCATTTGTGCGCTGACGCGCACTCGGGTTTACAGCGGGCACTCATTCCCGAAAGAATCTGTTCCGTACATGTTACGTAAATAACTATTAATACACAGAAAGTGATGTAAGTAAAGATTTAGTCAAAAACTGGAAGAGTTGCATTTTTTCTAAAAATTTATAAATAAAATACATTTGAAAGGAACAACTAATGTTCTAAACTTACATTTTGTATTTCAAGTTTTAACTAACCTCATCGTTTTCAATATATTTTGTCTCCTAATTTTTCTTATTTCCTTACAATTATTTCTTATGCCATTTAAGTCTCTTTTTCTATCTTTGTTTCCCTATTATTTTTCTCTTCATGTTTCATTTTTCATGTGCATATTTTTAGATTTTACAAGATTTTGTCGTCTGTTGGGTAACGAATTGTCATTTTTCTCTTTTGGGACCAATCTTTTCTTCCTTAGACTTGAAATGAGTGATTTGAAATTTAATTCAAATACTGAAACTAAAGGATTAACCCACTGCCACTATTTAATAAATTTTAAAGAAAATATTCATATTTTGAGCAGTTTTTTGTTAATATTATTGCCAGAAAAATTCGAAATGCATGAAAAAAGTTATCAATGTACGTTGCTTTTGCATAAAATAGAATTTTACTTATTGCGGCTAATTTTTGCGGAAATTATTACAGAATGGTACCGTGAGCGTTGTATTGTATACATACATATATATGGAAGAGTCAGTTTGTTATTAGTTTAGGGATGAAGTTGCCATGTAGTGTAGTATTAAACGTGGAAGGGTTAGTTTAGTAGGTAGTAGGTAATTAACAAGAATTTGAAAATTCGAACACACCCTTAAGTATAATGAATTTGGGCGTAGCAATTATTTATCCTAAGCTTAAATTAAAGTGGGCACATGCAGCTGACTGAACGGCTGAGGTGTGGGGTGTTAGTGTATGCATAGAGAGCTTTTGGAGCTTGTTTGCTTAATTATCTCACGCCGCTGTTAGTCGCGACTTCAGTGGTTTACACGTAAAATACTGACATCCGACAAGCCAATCGAGTCTGTCTCTTTCTATCACGTACAACATCCGCTTACGTTCTCTTATCGTGTATATTACAATTATTGCTAAACTCTCTTCTTCCTTTATCCTTGTTGGCAATTCACGTCTCTCTCGTTTTTAATTACATTCCATTACATTTAATTTATATTTACATTGGTGTTTCGGTTTTTTTTTTCATTCTAAATAGGAAGGTTTATTTCAAACTGTTGTGGATCCTGCAAGTCTCATTATTAAGGCTCGCATTCAAGTAAGTTCTTATGAATGTTTCATTATCCGTTCTTATGCTTTTTACTGCTTTGAAATACTTTTGCTTCGTTTAGAGCATGTTGCCAATTATACGGTTTTATCTGCGCTCACAATTCACCATAGTCCTCCAATTATGGGCGCAATTAGACTGAATGTAGTTTATCTCGTTAATTATTGTTCCAAGTGGAAATTTAATTTAATTTAGGTCCCGTACATGTGTTTGCATATGTATGTTTGCTTTACCTATACATGGAGTCTAATTGGTGTGCTGTCATGGCTCATCATTTTCATTATACCGTATTTTTGACACGAGCTCAAATTTTGCGTGGTGTTTTTCATTATATTTTAACAAAACTAATTTATGCACGTGCCGTGTACTTTCGCCCGTGTTATAACATACAACACAATTGAAACTCCCTAGAGGAAAGTAAATAATCAGCAAATTTATTGCATATAACGCGGTGGAATCTTAACCCTTTAAGACAAAGAAACAAAATTAATTATATTAAATCCTAAGTTTATATCCAATTTTATTACGACATAAATATTGATTAATTTAATCTAAGTCTTAAGTATTGAATACACGCTTAAATCAATTTAATCGTCTTATTTTGTAGTTTTTCTGTTATTGTTACTATTCTACGAACGCTTTCACATCGTTACATCAGTTTATAAAAAATTGATTGATTAAAATAACTTAAAAAAGAATTATGCTTTATTTCGATGAATTATGGCAATTTCATAAAAATATTCTACAGACTCGATTTACATTTCCCACATTCTTGGCATTGATGGAATTTAATTTTTTAATGGATTAATATTGATTGTGTAGGAAGTACTATTCAGGCAATCTTAACGCATTATATCCTGATTACCGATTTTAGGCGACCAAGTGAATTAATTTATGGTTTTTTATGACATACCGCTACTTTCGAACTAAACTTTAACTAATCTGAAGAAAATTACATCAGTAATTTATTTCACCAAGCATTAACTTTTATGTAGTTTTTTCTTTTAAGCCAAATATTTATGTTTAAAAAACTCCTTGGTGGATTATAATTATTCAAAAATAATTTTGGATCGATGTAAACACAATGTTTGGAAATAATTATAATAATTTTCTTCAAAATCATACCGTATCGGTTAATTTTTCATGATTATTTTGATAGGAATATCGTCCCTGTTCCTTGTAGAACCTCAAATAAAAATAAACCTCGATAATAAAGATGTTATCGTTATTTTTCTTATCGCATTCAAAACCGAGAGATAAGTATAACTACAGCCAGATCGTATTACACTATACAGGATGTTTTCTAATTAAATGTCAATATTTAAGAGAGCGATTTTTGAGTCCATTTTAAGAAGAAAACTTCATATGAACGTATATCTAAAATTTCTTAACTTTTGAGGTACAGGGTAGTAAAGTTTTCAAAAATAAATCATTTATTATTAACATCTGTAATGCCACTTTAGATATTTTAATGAAATTTGGCATACAGATACTATGTATCAAGAGGCATGTTTTAATGTACAACATTTTTTTATTTCCACCTGTAATGTTCTTACGGATTTTGACCTGCCTATTTTGGCAGACATTGATGGTACGACACTTATTTCTCTGTAAATAAAAATTATTTTTGAAATCTCAATCATTTCTAAGCAAATTTAAACCCTTATTGTTTTCAATCCGATGCACGGTTTTACCTTATAAAAATAAAAACCGTTTCTGTACAATATCTTAATATAACATTATCACCGTGCAGAAAAATATATTATATGTTTTTAGGTGAAAATCATACATCGGATTGAAAAGAATCAAGGGATCAAATTTGCTTAGAAATGATTGTAGTATTTAAAATAATTTTTATTTTACATGAAATTAGTGGCGTAGGTACTATAAATGTCTGTCAAAATAAGCAGGTCAAATGGTTTCGTTTATATTACAAAATCTAAACGACGTTAACGACTTTTCATCATCAATATTCCAACTTCCACATCCAATTATCTTAATGATCTTATTGATTATTACAAAAATAACCCTATATCTCTTTCGACATATAACTTTTCCTTTTCTTTCGTGGATACTTATGCAATACTGCAAATACTGCAGAGGCTTAAATCTAATTCTACTGGCTACGATGGAATAAATTCGTTTATGATCAGAATGTACTGTCCGACTATACTATATATATTATTAATTGCTGCTTGGAACATAAAACATTCCCAAATGTATGGAAAATAGCATGTGTAATACCTCTACCAAAAATACATAATCCGGAAAAAATTAGTGATTTAAGACCCATCAGCATCTTACCGTTTCTCTCTAAGGTATTAGAGAAAATAATTTTCAAACAAATTACAAATTTCCTGGATGACAACAACATTATTCCCCCAACACAGTCTGGTTTTCGCAAAGACTACAGCTGTACTACTTCATTGTTAAATCTTAATGATGATCTTTTAACGGCAAAGGATAAACACTATACTACAATTGTGACCCTACTTGATTTCTCAAAAGCATTTGTTACTATTAATCATACACTTCTCTTAATTATATTAAAACACATAGGCTTCAACGCAAATTCCATTCAATTAATAAATTCATATCTATCTAATAGATTACAATGTACTTCAATATATTACAGCCGATCTGATTTAAAACATATTAACAAAGGGGTGCAGCAAGGTTCTATTCTAGGTCCACTACTATTCAATTTCTCCACTTCTACATCAACTATAGTAAAATATCTATGTACGCTGATGATATAATAATTTATCATTCGTTCCCTATATCCAAGTACACCCAAGCTATAAGTGATTACAATTCGGATCTTCAAAACTTAACGGATGCCATTTATAAACATGACCTTGTTATAAACCCCAATAAATGTTCCTTTACAATCTTTGGCAGAAACGATGATTGCGAGTACGTCAAACGTTTCATTAACTTAAAAATTTGTAATGTCACACTTCCACTATCTCCGGAAGCTAAATGTCTAGGGTTAATTATGGATAATACGTTTAGATATAAAAAACAAGTTAATTTATATATAAAAAGAGCATATGCTAATCTTAAGCTTATCTATCCTCACAGATCTTATCTATCTAGGCAAACTAAAGATACGTTGTGCAAAGGACTTGTCCTCTCACAATTCACATATTGCTCTGAGGTATATCACTCCTGCATTACCAAAGATACTTCTAACAAAATTCAACGCGTCCAAAATTTCTGCTTGAGACTTATCTTTGGAATTCGAAAGTACGATCACATATCTCATAAGCTGACTGAGATCTCTTGGCTGAACATGTACAATCGTAGATTTTTACAAATGGTTTGCTTATTTTATAAGATTATTAATAACTTGCGACCTTCATATTTAGTTCATAAGATTATTTATCGCACGCACGTCCATAACATTAACACTCGCTTTAGAGGGTTAATCAGTACTCCATCACATCGTTTCACTCTCTTTAAGCGTTCCTTCTCTTATCAAATAGCAATTACTTATGACAGTCTACCAGATAATATCAAAAATGCCGCCTATGTATATTTAGGAATAAGTTTCACCTCATGTTACTAGATAAACAATATTAATCAACCCTATTAATTTGAATTTTTTTTAATTCAACTCCATGATATTGTATGATATGAATGTTTGCCTTTTATCTTTTTTTTTTTTTCTTTTCTTACAGCTTTCCTATTTTTATCAATTATATATTTTTTCTTTTTGTTTTCTTTTTGATCAATTTGTTTTATACCCCATTATTATTTGTTTTATACCCCAATATTACTTTTTTGTTTTTTTCTTATCATACTGTATAAACAAATAATAAAGACATTATTATTATTATTATTATATATTTTAATTAAATTTGACGTAATACATGTACTATGATTCAAGAGGTATCTTTTAATGAGTGAAATGCGTGTAATTTTTATTATTTTTTAATGTACCACATTTTTTTATTTCACTAGTGGCGTTCGTACAGATTTTGACCTGCCTAATTTGGCAGACATTGATGATGAGCTACTGATTTTTCTTAAAATAAAAATTGTTTTTAAAATTTCCAATCATTTTTAAGAAATTTGATTTCTGGATTTTTTAAATCCGATGCACAATTTTCGCTTAAAAAATAAAAACCGTTTCTTGGCATGATATCAGTGGTGTACATCAAAAAATGCCTCTTGGTGCATATAACATGTATGCCTAATTTCATTAAAATATCTTAAACGGCATTATAGAAACCTATTAATAATAAATGATTTATTTTTTTAAAACTTTACTACCCTATTCCTCAAAAGTTAAGACGTTTAGGACAGAAAATACAACTCTGATAAATATACGAAATATTACATGTTATTATTTATATGAACTCACATTCAGCGACAATTCGCAACTCAACTGAAAACTACATGAATAACCCTTTTATACAAGCTAAATAATCTCGAACGTTGAGGAATACGGAGTTCTAGAATGTCGCGAATTAACTTATTCTATAGTAACTCCAGCGGTGTAATAACATGAGCTACATATTTATGAATTTGCTTGATATAAAGATTTGTGGACTGCATTTTTATGATTGGGTAAATTTATTTTTTTTTACAGAATAACACTATAATGATTTGCTTACCTCACTTTACCGGTCTACTTTGAACCTTCGTTTGTTTGTGTGAAGTTTCTTGTCCTGATCAAACTCCTTACAATAATGGCCCAAACTTTGACAACAACGGTTACCATTTCGACTCTGTCCCCGAACACGATTTTGTTCTGCCTTGGAAGTCTCAATCCTTACATTAACTTATAATGGTTTACTTAGACTAGAAAACGTTACTTAAATGTTTAGATTTTTAACTACTGATGCTTCGAAGTCCTTGTCAGGTGCAGGCTGCGCTTTCTATGCCCCTACATTGGGTCTGGAAAAGATGTTCAAATTACACTCTTTATGTTCAATTTTTAGTGCCGAGGCTATAGCCATCAGTAAAGCATTAATCTTTTCCCTAACACTTACTAATAAATACAACATCATAGTATCAGATTCTCTATCAGTGTCGAATTCCTTAACAAATTATTCTAATTTTAGTGTAAACTGTAATCCAGCAATTTTTAAAATTAAACAACTTATCCATCAATTTGAAACCGCTGCCAGAGAAGTCGTCTTTGTTTGGATTAAATCTCATTCAGGGTTAAAATGTAATGAACACGTTGATTGGTTGGCAAAGAGGAGCATCGAAGATGGTTTGCAAACTGACCTAGGTTTATTTCTGCATGATACCACCGCCGTAGTTAGAGCCAGAACATATAACACATGGAAAACTATTTGGAAAGATTTTTGTCATACAAACCCCATACGTTATACATTAATTCATTCTGTCCTCCCAGTTAACCGTTTGTATGAACGGCTATCAAGAAAGTCTGCTGCATCCATAGTCAGGTTAAAATTTGGTCACGCTTGCTATCCCACTCATCTACACAAAAGTAAAATGTTAACATCAGATACTTGTTCCACATGCAAAGTCAAAGGTGATCTTGATCATATCTTTTTTGAGTGTAAAAAAATGCAACATCTAGTACCGACCTTTACAGATCACTGTCTAAACATGCCCCACTACCGTTGAACGTACTACATATCTTAACTATTGGTCAAAAAGAAATCTATGACAACATCGTCCAATTTTTAGCTCGAAATGAGATCATTCTTTAACTCAATTTTTATCGTTAATTTGGTCGATGGAAATAAATCAATTAGCGACTGTCTGCATGGCTAAGAGCCTAATGGCAAAAAACTAATTGTATACGATACAAACTTATTTATTATTTTGCACCTGAAAAAAAATTTCACTTGACGTCATGTTACAAAATTCATGGACAACTAAAGTTCTATAAAGTGGTCAACGTAATAAACCATGGCGTCAAACAGAAGTGTTGGTCAGTACAAACCATTTCCAGAATATGGAAATGTATGTTTCGTTTTTTAAACAAGAACCTGAAATTTTTCGATGTAGTAGTCGGCTGCGAAGATTGAACCGTAAGTTACTAGAATGGTAACCCCCCTTCCCCCAATTGAAATAGCGGGCAATCATTTTCGAACATGGTGTATGTATGTTAAAAACGTGGCAAAATCAAACACTCTTTAAATATTGTATATGTATGTATAATAGGATGAAATGGAACGTCCTGTCGACAATATTGCTTAATGCGAACGTCTTAACATTAGCATAGTTCTTCTTTTTCAGTTGGTGATAGATCATTCCATCACTTTTTATGTTATTATTTTATTTCCTATTTTAAATGAATCTCATCTTGTTTTAATTTTTTTTTATTATTTTGACTCTATTTATGAGAATATTGTTAAACCCATACTTTGTCAATGTAATTGTACCATCATCGTTTTTATATTGTTTATAGATTCACTACAGTTTCGTAGAGGTTTGCTTTCAGTTTTTCATCTTCATTAACTTATTTTTTTAGTTGCATTGTGTTTTTCTCTGAAAACTTGTCAATTTTCTTATCAGGATCTGAATCTATATTAGGGCTTTCTAATGATTCACTGGACTACTTAAAATTAAGATCCTAACATCGGAATGATTAAAACGATTCATTCAATCACTATTTCAAGAAGATTTTTTTATTTGAATACATGACGTATTTAATATTTAAAAATGTTTCCACATAGGAGGTTGGGTATACAGTGAGATTTTTTTTATAACTGAACGTAGGAAATACATGTGTAACTATTTTGTCTTCGATTATCGTGGACTTTTTAAAATTGAACATAGGGGTAGTATTGTGCAGGCCATGCTTGATTTATGTCGATAATTAAATTTTCACAAAATCTGTTTTACTGCTACATACCGTGCATCATGTACACGAAGGAAGAGAAAATTTAAATTATTTATTTGTTTACATGGTGTACCAATTCTCACAATAAAACAGATTTTGTTAAACACTTTAATTGTATTTACATATCGGCATAAATCAGGCACGACCTGCTTATTAAAATGCATATTATTCTTATGTTCAATTCTAGTAACTCACAACAATCAATGGCAAAACAGTTACGCATGTAATTCCTATGTTCAGTTGTAAAAAAACCTCAATGTATATTAAAAATACATTCAAAATTATTTTGACATTATACAAGGTGTTTATATCAAAGTTGTGCGAATACCTTGTATGTTATTACTATTTTGGATTCTACGTTTAAATTAACATCGCTTTTATTAAAGTTTGTTAGAACATCGAAAACTATCGAGAAAATAGTGATTATTATTAGTAATTGATAGCATATAGTATTGAGTCAAATAACTTTTTAAAAAATTATCAATAATTAATATTTTTAATTTTTGAAAACAACTGTAAATCTGAATTAATTAAATATTGTAATTTTGATTGTTATGTTGGGATAAACTATTAAAAAAACGTGGTCATTGTAATTAAATAAATAGCATTATTTGGGTCGATTCCTTGTTATTTATTTCATTATTATTAGTTTTTTTAATCTAATTCTTAAAAATTAATTGTGTTTTGTCTTTAAAGGATTAAACCAAATGAAGGGCTTCGATAGCTCTGGACGCTGGTTCGAGCTGATCTTTTCTTTTTCTACTAGGTGTAAAACTACATTTTGTGTAGAGCACTATTTATTGTAATAATTAACACATACGAATATTTTATAACTTGAGATTTAACCATTTAAAAATGTATAAAAGAATTTGAAACTGCTATTACATTGTACACATCTGTAACGGTTTACTGCAAACCAAGAATGAATGTACCTGCAAGTTCAGGCTAACAAAAAACACCGAAGGGATGGTATATCCACCTTAAACAGAAAGGGGGCTAGGGCTAGTCCAAAGAATAAATTCTTATCCTAAAATTTGTATAATAAAATGTATATGTAAATAAATCTAAACTTATTCTTAAATTAACAACAAATTGTATTCATCAAATGCAATATATCTTCAATTTATTGAATATTTCTTAAATTTATATTACACTTAGTGTGGAAATTATCGCCCATTTGTTCAAACAAATGTTTTTTCACTTAATGAATTACAGGGTTAACATAAATGTAGGTAAAAATGAAATAAGTAAAATAAACATTTTAAGAGCAGCGTCAACTTTGCCATTCTAACTTAAACTTCGTTTCAACACTGTTTTTTTGTGAAGTACACTGTTTATAACTTAAATAAAGTAAATACTCGTAATTGTCACTTTAATTTATGAGTTTTGTTTAAAAATTAAATTTTACTCTAATTAATATGTAGATTGTAGTTAAGTTTGCATTTTCAATTGCTTTTGTATTACAAAATAAATTTTGTTTACATAGAGTTTTTCTAGATTGAAATAGTTAAAACTGGCACTGTCAATCAGTCAAACTGTATAGAGCAGCATGGAAAAAATTACATGCAGTAAATTGTATTTCATTCAAAAAGATTTTAACAAACATTGACTGAAAAAACACAATTAGTTTTTTTAACAATTAAATCATACAATATTCTATCGTTCTAGCGAAATTTGGTTTACTATGACCATTTTTTAAAGGTCAAAGGACACTGTTTCTGTCATCACTGCTAGGGGTGGTTATTCTTCAAATGGTGAATATCGGTGAATATATTACAATAATTGTAGTTTTGATTGTTATCGGAGGAATTGTAATATATGTATAGTATTATATTTGGTTGAAGGGTCCACTTTACCGTCTATGTATGTCGTAAAAAACTCCGAAGTGATTGATACTACAACAGAAAATTACGTATCAGAAACAATTTATAAATAAAAAAATGTTTGCTTTACTAATAAAATTGTTGCATTTTCTTCTTACTTCTGTAGATATTTTTCTGTGTTAAAGAACTGGAACTTTGGTTTCTGTTTTGATTTTCCTAAGTCGTGAGTAAACTCAAATATTATCATGGACATACTGAATATTGAAGTAAAAAATTGTTATTTACTTTTAGATAGTAAATAGTACATAAAGTTTGGAAGAATGTGGTGCGTACACATGAGCAATTTGTGGTAACCCGTTAATTCTAATTCCAAATATTTTAAGATGGGTGTGATTGTATGTTAAATGTAAATGAAATGCAGAGTGTACAAAAAATCTTGCGAACCGAATGAAAACAACAGTGTATAGTTACTTATACTGGAACTTGTGAGTTTTTAAACTCAATTTTTAGCATTAAACAATCGATACATGAAAGTGTCTCCACGAGGTGGCAACACCGTATATGTTTTCCAGATTATATGTACACGTGATGCGTAGCTAGACCCAGAGGAATAAAACGCAAAGCACTTGTTCAAAATATCATAATAACTGCTAGAAATATCGTCCAAACTTGATTTACTGACAAAAGTGATTTTCTATTTCCATTTTAACTTTTTGACTTATTAATTGATCTCATCACCATTTGATATCTTGTTTATATACGGACGGACGGTCGACCATCGGACATAAATTTTGTTTTGCTTCATTATAACGTATTTACTGTAATTCGTCGAAAAAGGTGAAAAAAAGATGTATTAAAATTTTCGGTTTGAAAACCGTCGTATAACTCCCCATCTCATTTATAAGATGTGGAGTGAAAAATCGTTGACTCTCAACTCAATCTGTTAAAGCCTTTAAAACCATCACATAGAGGGCTAAACATCGACAATTTGAACCTGTGATGTTGTTTTGTTCACTCCACCTCCACAAAATAGAACCTTTAGGACCAATTTAAATTGTCAACAAAATTTTGGAGAAAGCTTTACCTAAGACTAGTTTTTCATTTATGCGTTTGTAGAGAATTTATTTAATTCCTTGAATATAGTATGTTACTTTTTAAACTAGAAACTATATGTTTGCGTAATAGTCAGTTTGGAATACTGCTAGAAGTATAAAATTCAGTAACAAACGAAATATGATGAAAATCGCAAATTAATCTATTTTAGAGTATATAGTTTCAAGTTACAAATTTTGTAACATTTATCTTGATTACAAAAAATTCTGTTACTTAATCAGTCAATGTCTATCACCACTTTCTTTAAATGTCACACCTTTAATAAAGTAAATTTTATTTTCCACATACGTCTTCGTAACAAAAATTTGTGTGAACACTGCACTCTTTGAAAAATAGACTTCTACCATTTTTTATTATGATCTAAATTGTTTATTAATTTGAGTTAAGATATGCGATATCGATACCTTGTGGACACATCGACCATTACTAAATGTAACTTGTACAAAGGTGCAGTTTGTGATTATGGGATTATCACTCATCTTTGTTTTATTCGGTTATCCAATTAATTACTCTGTAGGTCAAATAAGCGCGCTTCTGTTTATTTTAGAATATTTGCCCAGCATAGTATCGAACAAATTATTTTCATTTCCATTCACGCTCGTGAAAAAAAAAAGGTTTTTTCCATTGGTCTGTTAAAAACTATTAGAGTGCGTTACACCCCTGTTTCCAAATGGCACTAAAATGAAAAAAATATATAGTTTTATGCTGTTAATAAATAGTATATTAAAGAACTAGTTTCAGAAGATGCATTTTATAAGACGAATACAGTTTACGAGTACGAGTCGCTAAAATGCCTTCTGAAACGAATTCTTTATACTATTTTTTCTATTTTGGGCTTTTCAGATCGATTTTAAAATAAAATTTTGCGAGGTTTTAAATTTAGGGAATTTTGAAGTATAATTGCTAAGGTGGCAATATTTTCATTAAACTTTGGTTTAAATGCTAGTTTAAGTTTAATTAGTATATTTATCATATGTTTTATTTAAAAAAAATGGGTGGAAATAAAAATAAGTAGATGAATAAATCTACTGAACATTAATTACGATTTAAATTAATGCACACTGAACGTAATGACAGCTTGGACGTTATCAGTGTTACCACCGTTCGGAATAAAAATTGTTCTATTTCTATAAAACAACTCAAATTACTATAAAACAACTCATTTGGGCGCTTTTATAGCTCTGCAAGCGACCCAAAATAGAAAAAATAATTTATAATGAACTGATAGAAACTACGGTTTTTAAATTTTGCAAAAACCAAACAAAATATTTTTGTTTTGATTTGATATTGTCAGTGCGTACGTTTTTATCTCGCGGAGTCGACTGATGTTTTAGTCACGTGATCACAGATTTGTCCAGATTAGTCTGACCAAAGTGCAATTGACGAACGCAGTCGAGGAATTTTCTAACCTTATACTATCGTATAATTCGATTTCAGGCATTTTACGTTGCAATCTGAAAATCTCAAACAACTTCTATTTATTTTTCTCATTTATTATGACAACCATAGAACTAAATTTTAGTTCTGTAATGACAACAACCGCTTTGTTCTAACCTCACAAACGTAGATAAATCTACATGATCCGTTCAAAACCTTTGAGTGAACAGATTTACGTCGGACGCATCCAGACGGAATTACAGAACGGCTTAGATTCACTTCCCCTACCGCTGGACAGAATAAACGAACGGTCGGGACGAAAAAGATTGGTCCGACGTAAATAACGAACGCACTATGTGATAATACATTAAATCCTATGAATATCTCCGCTTGCTGCAATTTTTTTGAATGTGATTTAATTGAACTAATGCTGCCACCTTGTGTTAAGAGAGGAAGCATAATATCATAAAGCTTATATCTAATGTTATTTTATTATTTTACTCCCTGAAAAAAAGGAGTAAAGTGAGTCTTTTACTACCTAGGGAAAAAAGCATATCCAACTCAATTTATATTTATTATTTCATATTAATATTTACATAAATAGAACCATCACTAATACTAAATAAAGATGTTAACTGATTAATTTTATTATTCGGGATAATAACATTCACTTGATTTAATCTGTTGGTAGTTGACGATGACGGTTCGTTTTCCTTTTCTATTTTTTCCATAAGAATTTTCTCGGCGATCATTTTCTTATTAGCCAATGAATTTTCAAAGTAGTAAAGAATCAGGTACATTGAGATATGTAGCTATTTGCCTAGGCAATCGTCTAAAACTGTTTTTACCTACGGGCTGCGTGGAACATTTGTTATTTCTATAACTCATAAAAAATCGTAGCAACGAAATCAATCGTAGAGTTATCTTTGGAGACTATCATAAATGCTCAATGTACGTGATTTTTAGTATCGTTTACAGATACCAATTATGCTTGATCCTAAGTTCTGAACATCATCTATGCTTAATTTTACCAGTTCGTCGGATCTTATGGTCCCAGCAAAGCCCATAATCGTTGCTACCTGAAATAGTTGACATTTATTTTTTAATTGAAATCAGTTTTTTTTAACTTTGCCATTAAGAACTTTTTATCCGGAGTTCAGAAAGGTTACTAATCATGAATACTTCCTGATGTCAACATTAATTTGATCGCAAGACTTGCTTTCAACATGGAATAATGTGACCAGCGAGTGGAAGCCTTAAACTTCTTCGCTTGTTCGGCAAAATATACAAGCACACATTCTCGCTATGCATTTCGAGACTTGTTTCACCAAGCACGAATCATAAAATTACGTGAAACAGTTTAAGCAATTCTTCCGGGATATTTCTGCAGCAGCTTCTCAATAGTTTTATCACAGATTTTTGTAATACTAATTAAAGGAACTTGGGAAAACAGCGTAGGATACGAGCTCAATTTTTCGACATTCACAAAAGACCAACTACTCTTATTTATTAATTTTCTCCCCCTCCTCTCTTTCTCTCGGTGTATATTTCTTTATATTGTCACCTTATTCTAGGTTATACATTTTTTGTATTTAATATTCTATTATACAAAAATCTGAACAAAAAGGTGTTTGAGCAAAGTAAATACCAATAAAAAGTTTTCGGTAGAAAAGAGTAATGTGCTAGATTGTTATCCGTCAAAAAATGACTGTATTACATCACACTGTACAACGTGTTTTGAACATTAATTATTACAGAAGAAACATTGTATGGACCACAGTTTACAGAATGAACAACCAACTTTTTTTAAATCTGAATTAAATATGACTAATAATATACTATTTTATTTACGTTGTTAGTTTTATCATGTCTAATTGACATCCTCCAACTCATGGTTATTCAAACCCGAAACTAGGACAACATTAAAATCGAACCAAGAGATTTCAGTTTTAATGGGAAATTTATGTACCATGTAGATGGCTCTACTGTCGATTTAACTCTGGTTTTATTATTTGTGCAACTGGCGTATACACATCTAGTCATTGCCGCAGAACATCGAAACACAAACTCCCAGTCAACTACGACGCATTATCAACGACAGTAACGATGTAACTAATCAATATTAGAGCCATCTACATGTCGTGCAATTTTGGTACATTTTATTAATATGTGTTGCATATCTTCCCAAACTTTTCAATCAACGTTAGAACCTTGTAATAACAATAATAACTTAAGAAGAAATAAAATGTTTTTTTAAATCACAATCTAAACGTTAATGGAATCTAATATATAAAAGACGATTAGTTTAGAGGATCATGCTTTTTTAATTGCATTTTTGTTATTACGTAATAATTGGAAACTACCGAAAAACGCAGCAGAACGGATCTACTCAAAAATTAATTAATCTACTAATGTGCAGCAGCAATAGAAAGTTTTCCAAATGCCTTTTGCATGAGGGTTAGCAATCGTTTGGTCCCGATTTAGGCTTATCTTCTATGTTGTCGTTTTGTGTAATTATAATTACAGCGGTTACGATGTTGACGCACCACAAAAGCTTTAAGTAACGCCATCCATTTCGCTATACTGGCTGGCATTACTGGCGTGCGTTTGCCGTAATCGCATCAAGTATTCCAAGTGCGCCAGTAATTAATGCAGTATACATGTCGTTAACATTCTTAGGTCAACGCGGTGGTTCTAATTTGCTCGTTACCCGCATAAATTAAACTTCAGCGAATTTTCTGGGCGATATTAATAAACGTTAGAATGAAAACTGTACCGAAAGTGTCTGTAGATAGAATTTTCAATTTAAGGATGTAAATTAGTTCAAATAAAATCGAAAATATGGATTCTTTTCATTCTGTGAGCGATCTAATTAAGATAAGAGGTAGAGGAGTAATGAGCAGCTCGAACCCCTAGCTTATGTTGCCGATGTCAATATAGGGAGATTTATATTCATACCGAAGCGCCTCTCCCATCGGTCAAAGATATCAAAGGCGTCTCGTTAAGTTGTTGTAATTACACGCGCTGCCGAGGACAACAAGCACACAATGTGCGTTTTTTTTGCATTATTGCTGTGCGACTCTGTAATGAAATTTTCACTTCGGTAATTTTTCCATTAACTTAGTTTGTAACCTCTATTAGTGCAACGTGAACAGTCGATAACGTAGAAACAGGATGTAGTGCCATACGAGATGGGAAATATCAATTAAGGGTGTCAGTGTATGCGGTGCGGCACGTCAACGAGTTTCATCAAGGATTTGGGCACGGAGCTCCAGATATTGGAGCACGCGTCCCGCCTCGGCCGTCTATTTGTCGCAGATCCCGCTGTCTCGGCTACATCCTGTGTCTTCTACTCTTATTCAATCTTCCATTATCCTTGGTTCGCAATGTTCCCGCGTGTTTGTGTGCTGATTTTATAGCCTGTCACCTATAGCCCTGTCGCTGTTTATTATTTTCTGCCAAAGAACGTCGATGGTGACCCGTTTATCCCTACTTTTCTCGCAAATCATCTACTTTTCTACTTTCACCTAAAAGCTTCAATTTTTTTTCTCTTTTTCGTTTCATCAATCAATGGGCTCCCGTTTTGAATAAACAGAAAAACACTTCAACAAAATAGAAGACGACTTCATTACATCCATTCATTATATATTTTTAAAAATTATACTTACTTCTCATCTGATACCAGAATTAAGCATGCTCGAGAGAGGGTTATAAAATGTAAATATGTTTTCAGTGTTAATTTGAGCCTACATCATTTAATCAGTTTAATACAACATGTTTTACTTCTAATCTTTGTTTAATGTACTGAAATTTCATTCGAATCCATTAAATTATTTTATTCCTGTCGTTTTTTCGCTAGTAATTATAGCATGTATTTTCTCAAACTATTCATGTGCTAATCATTCAGTATAAAACATATTAAGGGTGCGGTATTAGTGCGTCGAAGTACGATATATCCGTTAATAAAGGATATATCAAAAAAGTTATTATTACAAAAATTATAGGCAATTTCGAACTTCACATTATAAAATTATTTTCGTATTTACAGACGGTTACACATTACCAGGGTGAACCAAACGTACTTTTTTTTTAAATTTAAATTAAGTTTATATCTCCCATACTTCAATATATGATTTCATTACTTTACACAGGGTATTTCAAAAGTTATAGTCAATTATATACTAAAATCATTCTTATTTCAGATCAATCTAACAATAATTTTTTTCTAGTCATAACTTTTTGACATTGATATAGTGTTACGAGAAAGTGCTATTTCTTTATTAACTCATCAATTTGGTACAGGAAATTAAAATATCAAGTCGGTTTAAGCACTGTTGAATTGGTTACACAAATAAAGAAAACATAAATATAAATATATCAATAGCAATTTAGAATATCGTGCTCTCTTTTTTATATTTCACAAATACATATATACATAAATCAGCGACACACAAAACAAATAATTATCAGAACATTGATAGCATTTGCTACCGAGCGAGACGGGTTCTTATCCTTTCTTGAGCTAGTTTTGAGTAAGGACACAGAGCGTGTGAGTTCATATGTAAGCGCCACCTTAACTTATAAAGTAATTTATCAAAGTAGTCAAGGTTACTTTGATAACTACACAACCAAGAATGAATAAGACACCGTTGAGTACAAGTAAATTTGTCAAGCGACATCAAGTTCTTCACCATTAAAGATATAATTACCTTGTGATACGTTACTTTAGCTATGATAACATACGTGTAGTATTCATTAATGTGTCCTTTGGCTCGTTTGACATCAATAGTTCCAAGTTTATAGTTAATGAGAGGTACTAGTACCGGCAATGGGATTGTTATGACACACAAGCTAAAATTGAAGTAGCTGTAAAGCAAATGCACTGGCAGCGAATTAGGTCTGCGGCAAAGTTTTGAATGAAAGCTGACGAGACAACCAAACGTCGCTGGTCCCCGCTATCTTGAGACACAGGATCCTAACCGGCACCTTCGAACAGCATCGGTTTTTTTTTCGAATACCAATTCTCGATCCCCGCAATGATTGAGATATTAACCCTTCCAATTACGACAACGTGGCAATAACGGTTCCAGAGGACATCCCACAATTCATGGACGTAACCAAATTCTAACATACACAATGGAGAGTAATCCCAGAAATACGACAGGACAAAGAAACTGTAATAATTAGAAACCAAATGTAGCGAACCCTCGCCGCAACGAAATATAGATCAGTATGCTCACCTGCAAACGTTTATTCTAAACAACATCCAGCCCCTTCCAGTGTTAAGACGAGACAACCAAACGTCAGAGTCCCTGCTATCTTGAGAGACAGGATCTAACCGGCAACTCCGAACAACATCGGTTTTTTCGAATACCAATCTTTGAGTCCCGGAATGGTAGAGATATTAACCCTTCCAATTACGACAGCATATGGCAATAACGGTTCCAGAGGACATCCCACAATTCATGGACGTAACCAAATTCTAACATACACAATGGAGAGTAATCCCAGAAATACGACAGGACAAAGAAACTGTAATAATTAGAGAAACCAAATGTAGCGAACCCTCGCCACGCGACGAAATATAGATCAGTATGCTCACCTGCAAACGTTTATTCTAAACAACATCCAGCCCCTTCCAGTGTTAAGACGAGACAACCAAACGTCGAAGTCCCTGCTATCTTGAGAGACAGGATCCTAACCGGCAACTCCGAACAACATCGGTTTTTTTTCGAATACCAATCTTTGAGTCCCGGAATGGTAGAGATATTAACCCTTCCAATTACGACAGCATATGGCAATAACGGTTCTAGAAGACATCCCATAAATCACCCACAAATCATGGACGTAACCAAATTCTAACATACACAACGGAGAGTAATCCCTGAAATAAGACAGGACGCCATGCGACGAAATATAGGCCAGTATGCTCACCTGCAAACGTTTATTCTAAACAACATCCAGCTTCATTTATAATGTACTGTACATTCCCCCAAAAGACGGATGGTTATAATAATTTATATCTGCAAACTGAAATTTTATTTGACATTATGTCATAAATGAAAAAAAAAGATATTTAACCTTTTATAATTACTATCCGAAGAAGAAACAATTTAGTTTCAAAAGCTTGTAGATAAAGTTGTATCATAGACCTTATTTCCAATCAATATTTTTTATTATTATAACAGGTTGAATATTAAATAATAACATATTTGTTTTTGTCGAATCAAATAAGAAATATGTTGCAATCTTATTCTAAAATTCCACAGTATGTTAGAATGAAATAAAAAAGAATGCCGTAACAATAGTTATATAATAGTAGTTTTTAGCTTTCGACAAATTATGAATATGACTCTTTTTTGTTAAAAAATGATATACATGCCATATAGCAAAAAATATACAGGGTCATTGATGGTCGATGGTAGGTTAGACGTTTATGGAAAACGGTGCATAGGATTAATCTGAAAAGTTGTCTATTGCTATAAATAAACACGATTTATTTTTCTAAAATATTTTCATTTTGGCGGTGTTGCCGCTTTTACGCAAAAATAGTAACAACTTGTTAATTTTAAATAAAACACCCTATATTCAATTTTTAGAATTGCAATTGTTTACTGATAATTTTTTTTTAATAGTTCCCTATACGTATACCTATCTACGCCGGTTTTGGAGATAATAATAATTTTAGGTTATTTTTTTCAAAATATTATACCACCAAAATTTAAATTTAGCTGCTATTTGAACCCATATATGACTGAAATTTTAGATACAGTTTGCTAAAGCTTTGTATTTAACAGCTATTTAATTAAATTTATTTTATTTTATACAGGGCGGTTTAAAATTAATGATTTTGACGAGATATACACAAAAGGTCAAAACTTTATTTTTTCAAACGGAACACCCCGTATATTACTTGAAATTCTGATAGACAATTAAAATACCTTCGAGTTGATATAGCATAATGGTATAGCTAACTCGTCAACTTTTTGAAATAATCGCAATAATGATTAAAAATCACATTGTCTTCACATAATTTGCATTAGTTAGCCATGGAACGCCATGTGATTTGACAATTGCTCAATTATTTTGACAGAAGTCGAAGTTTTGAGATTTCAAATACTCAATTTTTATTTTCTTTTTCATTTTCAAGTAGTCTTAAAAGGAATGTGTGCTAGTTACCTCGTTTTAACGGTGTTAGACGTTTATATCCTTTTTTCAGCAAAATATTTCATCTCCTCACACTGTTTATACTCTTTTACTCGTTTATTAGTATCAGATCGATGTGGAATTCTGCGCGAAACGCTTGTTTTTTTTTATTTTTTGGTTTAACCGGTGTTGTATGTGTTACTTTGTTTTGTGGACATTTTTTCTGGCTGTTTATACTCTGCCATTTCCTTTTTGAATTTCACTCTTTTTTATTTATTTTAGTGGTTTTTGCGCCTGTGACTTATCTAAACGTAAAGTTGTTTGAACTGTATTTCAGATAATTGATATCATATCTCTTATACTTAATAATTTTAATCCTTTTTAAACTTTTTCGTTCTACAGCAATACTTCAATTTTATGGTTAATGTTTATTCGCATTAAAGCAACTTTGTTGACAGATGTGTTAGCAGCTACATAAGTTGAACCTTCAATTATTATAGCCAACTTCTAGCACGTTTTCTCACTATTCCGCAACTGATGACAAAAATCAGAGAAGAATTTTTATTTTCTTTTCGCCAGGTAGTTAACAACTCCTGGGCCATTTATAAGTGGAAGGTTTTTGTAACGAAAAAATGTCAACCAATTCTGGAGTTATGGCAACGTTTCGCACTCTGTGTTTCAGGTGCTTTATTGGGCTAGTGCCAGATCAGCTTCTACTTTAATAAAGGGCTCAGGAGTTGTTAACTGCCTGGCGAAAATAACAAAAATTAAAAAAACCAGAAGGAAGACATAAATCTATCGATTGTTTAAGTGTGTAAAAGAATTATATAAGAACATAAAATATGATAATCCAAATGAAAAATATAATCCAAAAAATATGATGTTGATTATTAACTAATAAAAACTACAATAAAATTGAAGATGTAAGCAGCTAGCAGCAAACCTAAGGATGCTTAGAAGTGAATCAATAAGGAGAAATATAAAGCAATAGTTAAAATTTACGAAAAATTATAAGCAAATAAAAAAGTCTTCTAGGATTGGAGGGTCTCGGTATAGAAGCCTACGAATTGCCACCTACCGCACGGGACTAAATCAAGGCAATCACCTTCATAATACGTTACAATCCAAGAGGATGATTTTGGATGTTTTCTGTTAGTTTAGAGAGTACTTGATACGATGTCTTCTTCTAAAGGTAGGAACATGCTAAGCAAACGTAGTAGAACTACAGTTGGGCAATAGTTGGTTCGTTGTTAACAGAGTTGTTGAACGAAAACGTGCTACAAGTTGACCAATTATACATCAAATTTTCTAATTGCTTAGGTGTTCGTCTACTAGTTTCCAAAATAAATGTCGAAAAGAATGCTATAATCACGTGGTGTGCGCACTTCTCAGTAAAAATGAAAAAAGCAAACACCAAACGACGATTTTTGTCAGAATTAAGAATTTAGAACCGAATATTATTCCAAAAATTTTACTCGAATAGATGCAACTACATTTGAAAGCCTAGGTCGTGAAGATTGGGCCTAAAGTTACGTCTTGAACATAAATTTAAATTAAATGTTGAGGGTAACTGCAGTAAACGCGTACACACTAGCGACATTGTTGGCATACTGTTTAATAACAGGTTTTTTGAAGTACCTTTTCTCGAGAGAACATGGTGCACCACATGCTCAACATCGGCGCAACTTTAATGCTTCATGCAGTTCTTTTTATCTCTTCTCACAATTTAACTATTGTCTTTTCTTAGACCATGTGTAGTTCTTAATATTGTCCCATCAGTTACTTTAATGTTTTGACTAAGTAAATTAAAATTGTAAGAATTGAGACTTCCGCGGTCTAAGCTTGTTAAAACAAAATCATCCTATTGGATTGGAACGTATTGTGAAGGTGATTGCCTTGATTTAGTCCCGTGCGGTAGGTGGCAAAACGTAGGTTCCTATTCCGACACGCTCCAATCCCAGGAGACTTTAAATATTCGCTTATATTTTATTAGTTTGAGTTTATTGTATCGTTTCTTCGGCTTTTCTTTATTTTACTAATTACTTTTTTTCCAGCTGTTCTTCCAAATTTAATATAGTAGTTTTTCTGGTGTAGATATATCTTTCATTTCCTAGGTTATCTTTTTCTGTTAATAGTTCTTTGAAACGCTCAGCCAGGTTTGTACTGCTCTTCTCTTAGGTCTTTGGAATTTTAATGTTTTGTCATAACTCTTTACTTATTGTTCAAACTAGTTCTGGCATTCTTTAAGTTACTCACTTTAATTTGGTATACTATATACAAATTATTTTTATTCTTTTTCTTTCTTTTGTCTTGACATGATGTTACTTTATTGTTTCCAATTCACGTTTGTTTTCTCTTTCATACATTTCGGTTTCTCAGTCCATCATTCTTTTCTTCCTTTCAGAAGTTACCATATTGATTTCCCGAACCAATCCACATAATTTTATCTTCCTTTCGGTAGATAGTGCATGGTCTGTTAGATTTATCATCCTTTGTATATTTTTTTCGCCCTGAACCTTTTAATTCTTCTTTAATTTGCTTAACCGTTGATATTTTCATTGTGTTTTGCATTAATCAAATCTTCAATTGATTTTATTATTTTAATTTCTTTCACTGTCTTATCCATTTCTATTATGTTTTTGCTCCACATCTTAAACAAATTGAAATTAAGCGACATTTTCCAAACCGAAAATTTTAGAACCGTTTTTTTCATTTTTTCGACGAATTAGAGTTACTACGTTTAATGAAGAAGTTTTCATAATAATGGCCGATCGATTGTTCGTCCGTATATAAACACCCGTCCGATTTTTATGAAACTTTGCACAAAGATCTTATTTATAATAGCCCAGATCTGATTAGATTTTCGCATAATGTATCGAACCAAAAGGGCCGTTAACCTACATAGATTTTTGAAATTTTAGAATATTTACGAAAAATATTCATTTTACACATTTTTCTTCAAATAAAAGTAATATTTTATTATATACGGCTTTAGTTTAAACTATTTTTGATCTGATAAATAATTACTGAGTAATGACTATCGCGTTACAATAATTGTTTTAAGTTTATCTCCACCAATATTAATTACACTAAAAGGTTATGAAAAAAAGTTGTTAGACATTTTATTGTCTATAACTTTTGTTTGAACAATTTTTTCAAAAACTCAGTTTTTATTTCCTCTTGAATTTTCAAGTAGTCTTAAAAGGAATGTGTACAACTTACCTAGTTTTAACGGCGTTAGACTTTTATTTTTTGAGCACACTGTCTATACTCTTTTACAAGCTTGTTAGTATCTGAACGCTGTGGAGTTCTGCGCAAACCGCTTGTTTTTTTTAATTTTTTCGTTTAACCGGTGTTATATGTGTTACTTTGTTTTGTGGACATTTTTTCAGGCTGTTTATACTCTGCATTTCCTTTTTGAATTTCATTCTTTTTATTTAGTTTAGTGGTTTGCGCCTGCGACTTATCTAAACGTAAAGTTGTCCGAACTTGCCTTTTCAGATAATTGATATCATATTTCTCACACTTAGTCGTTTTAATCCTTTTTAAACTTTTTCATTTACAGCAATACTTTAATTTTATGTTTAATTTCTAAATAAAAAATATATGTATATAAAATTTTAAATGTCTACAATGCTAGTGCGAAGTGTAATACCTTCTGTACTGATAAATAGCTATTATATGTTCCTTTCGTCTTAAGAAAACAATCAGCTCTCCAATTTACTGAAAAGAATTAATTTAGTTTAACACACGTACAGGAATACTATTCTGACTTTATTACATAAAATTAATGTAATGGGGTAATGTAATACGATAAAGATATATCGAAAGATGTCGTGTCTTTGTTCCGTGGATCCATTCGATACCTACCTCTGCAGGACATTTTATGACCCCTGTAGAGCGACGTGCATTCCGTGCCCAAGACTTGTGGTTGTCATTTAAGCATGTGCATAAGCTTAAGTTGTACATATTCTAGTGACTTCGGTATTGTCCTCAGGCCACTTACCCGCTATTCCACTTCGCTAAGCGTGATTTAAACATCATCCTAAGCTTCTTACTTACGGAATCAATATGAGAATCACAGCATGACGTAGTGTTGTTTATCGTGCCGTTGCGTTTATGTAGTTACGTGTGAATAATACCTAATGTAATTTCCATATGAATGGATTATAAGTGGTCCAAGCTTGTTCGTAAATGACAAATGTTGTTTATGTGTTCTGCAATCGCGTAATGGCTCTGCAGATGGACCAAAGATGATTACGTGACTCGGGGCTATCATATATCTACGGAAGCCGCGGATCCCGATGGACCGCCACCATCTTAATTGAACTGGATTGGGAGTAGCCCTTGCACTACGAAATCGGTTGAAGATGGCATGAAAAATGATCGGCCTAAAGAAAATGAAAAAGGGAAATGTAAGAGATTTTCTCAATTTCCTTCTAGAAATTATTCTCAAAGAAAAAGCCATTTGCTGTTCAGGCAGTTATATGTTATATGAGTTTAGTTTGCCCTGGGGGTTATCCGTCGCTGGTGACCGCAGATCACGATGTTCTCTCATCTCTGTTATTTGTTTATATGTAACTCGCATATTATCCCCGTATTTATGGATCTCGTTTATGATATTATCTGTTTCTTATCTACCACATTTGTGTTTAGACGGATAACCTCCCTCGTTGCTAGGGTCAAGAGATGATTTAACGGCGGGGTTGGAAGTAATCCCTTGCTCTACGACTTAATTGCGACGAAAACTCATCTTTGTAATACGTACGAATATTGCCGTAGTGTTCTATTTAACGAAATTGCGTTTGACGCAATAATTTTCTCGACTGTTCCTTTTAACTTTCTTAAATAATAAGAAACGTATTTATCACTCAAGTCATCTGAAAGTGAAGGGAGTTAGATTCAACCGGTCCAAAGCGGATATCGCGACGAGGAAATTGGCTGGCGCGTATATTGGAAATCTTTCAACTGTCCGAGCCGTTGTGAAGGTGAAGAGCGAAGTGAATTCGGACGCTAAAGGAATTGCATTTTCTCGCCGGTGTCGAAATGAGTAAAAAGAGACGGACCTATTCAGTCAACAAAGCTCCTAAAGAAAGGCACACATTTCTCATTATTACAAACTTATATCCTTCTCAATTCACATCTGCAACAATTATTTTTGTACTTTAATTTAAAAAATCATTTAATTAAACATCACACTTCTCATTTAACAATTGACAAAGAAAAAATAATTGCTACTCATGCACATGCAATTCAATCTCTTAATTATACGATTCGAAGATGTGCGCGCTTTGTTATATCAAGTCGTACAATTCTTAGTTTAATTAATTAATGCAAAAAAACGTTAGTTACACTTGCACTATCGTATACAGATTTTTCCAAAAACCCTCCACTGGTATAAGTTCGTTAGTTCCAAGTACTTACACACATCTTTGCTTAGGGGATCATTTCAACCCTTCTGCTAGTGCAAACCAAAGCAGATTTGTAAATAAGGGGGTTAGACACAGGAAAAATACACAATTAATTTTTTCCAATTAAGGATTAATCAAATTGTTACTGCATAATTTGTTCATACAATATAACACAAATTAAATAAAATGAATAATTACTCTCAAGTTTTAATATAATTAAAAATAATGTTAACAGGGTAAGTCAATAAAGTGAGGGTATACGAATATATTTATCTCAAAACTACTCAATTTGTTTTAGTTATACAGAGTTTTTTCCAGAATTTCCAGAACCGCGTTCCACTATATTTTGTACTCCAAACCGAAAATATTAACACCCCTTTTTTTTCACCTCTTCCGACGAATTAGAGTTAGTACGTAATAATGGACCAACAAATATTTGATGTCCGCGTCCGTCCTTATGTGACCAAGATATCAAGGAAACCACCCATCCGATTTTTATGAAACTTTGTACATGGACCTTATTTATAATTCGGCAGATTTGATTATTTTACATATTTTGTTTTAAATAAAAGTAGTTCGTAATTATGCACAACTTTTGTTTAAATTATTTTTTGATCCGATAAGTAATTACTGAGATATAACAATCAAGCGACACTAATTATTGTAAGAATATTTCCACCAATATCGAATATATAAAAAAAGTTAAAGGGGAAAAGTGGTTCGAAATTCTAATGTCTATAGCTTTTGTTTGAACCATTTTTTTCTAAAACGCAATTTCATTTTCGCTTTGTGAGGGTGAGACTGGTCTTAAGGAACGATACCCCTGTTTTGTCCGACGTACTCTCTAGGTAGCGTTCGTATAACGGCTTAGCAGTTAGATTCATTTAACTATTGTTGGACGATATTGAAATGTTTACTTCGATTTTACAAATTGCTTCGCGGTACACCTTTTCTTAATAAATGTGAATTTCTAAAATGTCAAGAAAACCGTACTACAGATTTTTTAAATCTTTGCATACTAGTTTTATATATAATAGTGCAGATCTGATTAGATTTTGGGCATAATCTATCAATCCGAAAGGGCCATTAACCTAGGTAGATTTTTGAAATGTTAAAATATTTACAAAATATTTATTTTACACATTTTTTCCTTCTTTTTTTGAAACATATTTATACTTTCCATTCATTCTTTGACGTTTATTAATATCCGGGCGATGTGGAGTTCTGCGGTAAACGGTTGTTTTAAATGGCACCCTATTAAAGTATTCTTATTTAGTTTGTAAAAAGGTGACCTGTTTTCGAAATTCGAGTACGACACTTTTGTATAATAATTTTTACAGCCTTTTTTTACAATCAATGCTTCGAAATTTTAACTGTGTCATTAGATAGATAATGGAACTTTTGCAAAGATGTAAAACAAATTGTGTGAAATTTTCACTGAATGTATACCATATGCAGTGAATTGCATGTGATATGGATGAAAATTGGTGTTTTAAGAATCCTTGAAACCGACGTCTATCTAATAAAGGTTTTTGTGCTTGCATGAGGATTTTCCACCACATTAGTTGTACCATATAGCGTAAATAATGTTAATAAGCCTTGTTGAGAAACATTTATAGTTTATTTTAACGACCAAAATCAACACAAGGCAATCTACACCCAAAAATATTTGGTTTGACTGATTTGATTGATGGAGGCTTCACAAACAGAACTAAATCTACTACAAAAGTTTCGTTATCTAGTGACAGATTTCAAATGTTTAGGAGGGTAAAGACGGTTACTCATTCAAATTTCAAACGGAAAGCAATATTTTGTAGCTTTTTCAACAAAATAAGATTCCAGTTAAAAAAATACAGTTGAGCACGGTTCTGGAAAGTTTACACTGATCTTCTGGGGCACCACACATAACACTTACATCACAATTCAATAATGATAAATGTACTATATGAATAAATAAATAAAACTAAAAATAATAAAGATAACAGTGCCTTTTAGTCCGGAATTGTCTGACCTTTCTCACCTTCAGGCAATTCTCCACTAAAAATGCAGTGTCTTCTTTTATAAACTCTACCTTGAAGAACTTTATCTTTTAATTTGATCGGACTCAGAAAAAGCAGAGGAAAATTGTAGAAATTTCTACTGTCCAACTGAGTTTTTGTTGATCAAGTGACATACTTGTTTTGGCAAAAGAATCATGATAGTGATCATTGTGTGGAGACGTTGTAGAAGACTCTTGAAGAAAAAGAGAGAAAGTGAAAGCATCTGGAACTTGTTTTGATGTTTATCAAAAATATCCATCCAAGTTTTGCAAAGAAATTGTTAAGTGGGTCTTGAGAGGAAAACGTGACTATCCAGTTATGTGTTATCACAACGCAAAGGTGATCGTCTCAAAAGGATTGCCAACTCCAGCAAATGTTCCGAATATTTAACATCTGTTGTGGACAGCTTGTTTTAGCCCAATTAGAAATGTTTTAGTTTAAGCTCTGTTGATACAGAGCAACCAAATTTTATTGTTTATTATTATTCGAAAATTTTTCCTTTTTTTCTGGCTGGTTAATATTACTCTGTATTCTGTTAGTATGTTATAATTTTTTTGTTTTTTTTTAAATTAATTTCATTTCTTTCCACTATTTTTGGAGCTTTTCCTTTAGTTGCTGAAAATTTTGAATTTTTGTACCAGGTATGTAATGTTTTTCTAATATTACTTTAATTATTTTTGGTATAATAAAGAAATAACAGCAGAATAATTAAGGTCTATAACTGTAAAAACTTAGGTAGCTGGTTGAGGTGACGTTTCGCATCATAAATGGGGTGGTTCTTTAAGGCCAGTGACTTAAACTGACCTTGAAGAAGCACTCAACTTAGGGTGCAAAATATCTCCACAACCAGCTACCTGAGTTTTCTTTTGGTAGATTTGCACCTTCCAAAAGGGATCCAGGGTCTTTAATACGTCCTTGGCATAAATTGATGTTATACGGAAGGATAGCAATTACATCTCAAAAGAATGGAACACTAAACTCCAGCGTCTATTTAACGGAAAAATACTAAAAACTGCACCAATTAGCAATTACATCAGTTATTACTTGTATATGTTTACTGTTTAGTGCGCATAAGTTACTAAGTTTCTCTGCAAAACTTTTATTTTTGTGTTTCAAGTTATCCAAGGTCGAGTGGTAGAACAGCCATACCTTAGGGTCCAGCTGAACTCCTCCTTGTGATACCATTTGCAATCAAATTATTTATTTTCAAATTATTTTTATATTATATTATACTATTACAAGCTGGTACCCGCGACTTCGTTCGCATTCTTTGAATAATTTACTTAATCTTTGCAAATAAATAAATAAATAAATATTATTATAATACCTCATTTCATTTTTTCAAATATCAAATGTCAAATTTCAGGAATTGTAACAGATATCGAATATTCGAATATTGTGATAACATCGTGTCTGTCGTGTGATCTCTGACCTTGCTTGAGACGCTCCGCTATTTCTGGCCATTTCGGATTGCAAGTAAATGTAATGAACAGATTCGGTCGTCCGAAATGGCGCACTTATGTCATGGCATCTTAAGCCCGCTCGTGCATATAGCGGGGCCCTCCAATGAAAGTCGATGGCAGCACAACCATCTTTCCAAAGTCTGCAACTTGGCCGTCTGTTCTGGTCATGGCGTCCTTTAAGTGAACATATTCCTCACTTCGAAGTTTTTTTTGGTTGTTACGTTTCCAATTTAGTCGTTCAGTCTCTACTTTGGCATACATATCAATCAAAAATTGATTTAAAAGATTGCGAAATAGCAACAGGTAGGATTCTTCCCCAGCGCGCTCCATTAATCTGTAGCTGTAGAAATTTGTTGCAGACACAGTCTTCTTAAGAGGCTCCTTGGTGTTTGGGGCCCGTTGAGGGATATTAATTTGATAGCCGTCTTCTCCATGGCAAAACATAAGAGGGTACTGAAGAGCGTCATAAGCTCGATGTGTTTCGCTAATTCGAACCACTTGATTATCCCTGCTGTGGAGAACGATGTCCCTCTTTTCAAACTCCTGACCAACAATGATAACGGCAACTTCTCTAGTGGTGGGTGCGTTGAAACGACCTGGGTGTTCATCAGCAGGTTTTTTATTGGCATTAATTACCACTTTGAAGTCTTTATCTCCTTTAGGTAATGAATCAACAGCGGCCTTATAATCGACAATGTACCTATTGCATTTGTGCAGCAAATTTTGCAACTGGCTAACCAGTTCTGCATTAACGCCAGAGAACAATCCGCAGCGGATCTCCCTTTCATTGCCATCATCATCCACAAAGTGTATTTGAAGAAATGCAGCTTGTTGAGACTCGGCCATTATGCTCCCTATCCGGTGGTATACTTGCCCCTGCACTAGTTGGCATAAAATTACCCTCGCTGACCTCTTTAGCTCTAAAGGATGTCATTTGGAAGCATCCGTTGTATTTGCGAGCGGAAGAAAGAAAATGCTCTACCTTTACGTGCCGATGGGTGAGAAGGCTGTGTAGTGGTTCCGGATATGGTTCAATAGCTGGAAGTTGAACTTTTCCGCCACTGCAGCATAATCTATCAGGTTCGTCCTGCCATTTAAAAGAATGGCACCAAATACAGGGCAACCATGGTCCGAGATCAACAATTTTGTCCTTACTGTAATCAGTCTTAGGTTCGTATACAAAACCAGACAAATGCTTATTTTTCCAAGGAAGCAATCTAAGTTCTGATCTCTTCTTATTATATTTGGCTGTAGCCTCTCCATTAACCTGAGGATGATTTTCAGCATATTTAGTGACAGCAGTTCTATGGATCCCAGGATGATCTTTGGTATGTTTTTAACAGCCTTCTGTACTTGATTTTTCCTAATAGAATTATCAAATATTTTTCTGCGTTTTTTTCCTGTTACCATTTTAGATAAAGAGTCAGTAGAAGGAACACATTCGTTTAAACTGAAATCCGATTTTCCTTCTGGCAACTCAGGGGCAACTGATGCATGCTGAATATTATTGTTATTTGGATTTATCAATTCTTCCAAAGGAATTATAACAACAAAATGCCCTTCACTGGAAGGACCTGTGAACCGGATTCTTTTGATTCCTAGCAGTGCCTCCCCATAAGATGCAATAATTCGGCCTACTTGAAACAGCTGAAACTTGTATGGAAATAATTCTCCAGCCGCTTTAATTTCACATGTAGTCCCATATGTGTATGATTTACACATTTCATCAACGTAAAGGGGTTTAGTAGCATAAGGAGCTCCAGACCGGTTTATAGTGAAGCACTGAAATCTCTGCCACTCGTTGGATATGTGATGCACTATTTCTGCCCGTATTTGAGCAGACATTGAGATATCCCCGTGCACCAAATACGACAGAGATGAGAATAAGCACGCGCCATCACCAGGGATATCAACAATTCGGCCAAGGATATGTAATCCATCGTTGGTTACAATTTCTTCCATAATTGTTGTAAAGTTATTTTATAATAAAAGTTATTTTATAGTAAATGAAAATTATTAACAACGGAAACACCAATCTTTCAATACTTAACACCACTTATTGTTCAATATCTAATAATTGACGCAACAATAAAGTGGTTGCTAGATTTTTGTATTGAATTTACAAAATCACAATATTTTTGTAAGTTGAAGTTTTGTAACATTTATTTTGTGTTCAATTGACCTGTAAGTACTCCAAAACCTTTTAAAACACATTGCATCAGGAATATCTACAATTTTTTATTAAAATACAAATTTAAAATTTTTGACATTTTGTTGACAGTTGACAATTTAATTTTTCTACACCATACCAAACCTAAGATTGATTGTTGGCACATTGAAATTTTGACGTTTGGTTGACAGTTCGTCCGATTGTTGATCGCAACAATTGAAATTTTGATCCAAATTTTGACCGACTTCCCGAGGGAATTTCTCAAAATTTTAGCATGCACCTACACCCTATAAGGAACATATCTGCCAAATTTCACAGCTGCAGGCCTTGTACTTTCCGAGATTTCGTGATTAGTCAGTGGTACTTCGCTATATATATATATATATATAGATTATTAGTACATTATTATCTTTGATCATTTAATTTTAGAGGATGTATTAAATTTCATGTACCTATTATACTTATTGTGTGATGGGTAATAAAAGAAGATTATTATTATTATTATTATATGTTCAAAGTTATTTTTATTCCCTATTTTGTTCTTCGTATTTCGGAAATAGTTTCTCTATCTCCTTTTTTATTTCTTTACTGAAAGTTGTGTGGTTTGTAAAGTTAAACTTTTTCATTTCGATTTTATGTGATTTTCCCCATACGTCTTCTTTCAATTACGTGCACAGCTTTTTCCAGTTGCTTCTCTTGTTTTTGTTTGTTCCTTGTTTCATTGCTTCTTTTTTTCAATTCATATCCTTAGAAGTTACTCTTTGTTTTTTTTGTGAATCTAGTTATATTTCTTCTTAGTTCGATTGGTTTTTTTCTTTTTATATGTTTTAATTAAGTTCTTGGGTTTATTTTTTGTTCTTGTTTCAATTCCACATTCTCTTATTTTTCTTATGTACCAGGTGTCTCACTAATAGAAGTCTCCCGCTGTATCTCAGATACTATTTATTGTACAACTTAGGGAAAAAAATCAGTATAACAAAGTCGTATAAGAGAAACTGCATAATTTCCAACAGTTTCTTTTATGCGGCTTTTTTTCTTTCCTAAATTGTACGATTAATAGTTTCTGAGATACAGCGAGTTACCTCTCTTATACATACCAATTATATTTCATATTGCATTTTTGATGGTCGGTAATGTTTTCATCTTACTTATTAGCGGCCATCAAACAATGCAATATGAAATATAGTTGGTATGTACCAGGTGTCTAACTAAGAGAGGTAACCCACTGTTTTGCAGAAATTATTTATCGTACAACTTAGGGAAAAAAATCTGTATAACAAAGTCGCATAAGAGAAACTGCATAATTTCCAGTAGTTTAAATAATAGTTTAAAGTAAATAGTTTCTGAGATAATATTTCATATTGGATTGTTTAATGGTCGCTAATGTTTTCATCTTTCTTTCCAATTTTTTGTTGTCGTCAGCTTCGGATGTTGCTGTAGTAATATAAATTACTGATGATCCTCTTTGACATTCGCGAGTTGGCATATTTCCTTTATTTATTGTAATAGTTTTCCTTTCTCTTGGTATTTATATAATTTTGTTGTTGTTCTTAATTTAACATACTAAACGACTCAACCGAAAGCATTGAAGAAGATTTTAAGTGTATATGTTTCAAATATAAAAAAAAACAATACATAAAAAGGAAATGAATCCTCAAATCTTTGAAACAATTAATTGTATTATTTCATTCCCAAAATAGTAGCAGTAATACTTATCGTGTTATCATCACTATTTTAAACTAACTCATAGTTTTCAAAGTATAAAATTTAAGAAACTGAGAATCTCTTGTCTTTTACACGTAAAAATTGTGTCAGTTATCTTTAGGAACTATGTTAAAAATATGGAGAGATAGAAACAATACAAAATATAACTTTAATAATACAAATGAAAAAAATTTTGTAATACCAATTTAAAAACATGTTCGATTGTCGCTCTTTGAGTCGTTGAAAAACTATTAACGTTTCTCCTACTAATCGTAAGAGACTCCTTCAGGGCGATTGAAAAATTGAATAAACACTATAACAGCCAAAGGATAGTACAAGCTAGACAACTTGTAGATGAAGCAAAAGTCTAGACTAAAACAAGTTTGAAAATATGAGGGCGATACGATAAGTACTTGAACTCGCCACCTGATGGCACCGCTATCGTAGACGGCTACTGTCAAATTTTCAGCTCAATCGGACTCGTAGTTTTGCGAGCGTATCCTCGGATTTTCGAAAAATGGAAAAAGAGCATTATCGGTTTGTGATTTGATTCTTGTTTTTGGAAGGAAAATCGCGCAGCGAAATTAAGGAGCGCATGATTACTGAATACGGTGATTCTTTTTCTTCGATGGCGATCGTCAAAAATGGGTTTAACGAATTTCAATGTTGCCGTGCGTTGGTTTTTGATGAACCACGCCCAGGTCTCCGAAAACGGCTACCACGGAGGCTAAAATGTCAAAAATCTACGATCTCGTATTGGCAGACCGCCGATTGAAGGTGCCCGAGATAGCTGGGTCATATCCTGTATGAAATTTTGAGCATGAGAAAGCTGTCAGGTGATGGATGCTACGTTTGCTCACTACGGACAGCAAGGGAAACCTTGAGATCACTTCAGAGCAGTTTTTGACATGTTTAAGCGCAATCCGAACGAGTTTCTGCATCGTTTCGTGACCGTCGACGAAACATGAATCCACTGGTATACACCAGAGACCAAGGAATTTCACATTGCTGGAGAAGAGCAAAATGGGCACAGAACTGCACTATGTCGAATTATTGGGCCGATTCGACGCCTAATTTCAGTAAAAACGTCCCCATTTGGCGAAGAACAAAGTTCTTCCACCATGACAACACGCCGGCTTAGACCTCCTCTCTCGCCGCCACCAAATTAGTCAAATGAACTGCTACCCCATTCACCGTATTTATATTATTGATATTTCCTTAATAACTGATGGTAATGAGGTACTCAATATGCCGTTCGTAAGTGAGTAAAATTAAAATTTAGCTTTAATAACTAGTATATTCCTTTTTCGTCAGCAGTATGATAGGATGTTAAACTAGATCGAGATCACTTCAATTATTCGACCCGCGGTAACCCTAGTAACACCCGTAACATTTGATTAAAATTCAAATGTCATATTTCATTTTTTGGTCAATTAGAACGAATCTTTTATGTAACACATTAGCGATACACCATTGTTGTAATGTCGGTTGTGAAAAATTAACCGTTTCGTCACTGGTTACATAAATAACAATACATTTCAGATTTTACAGGATATCTTAATTAAGTAACGACATTGAAACGATCGTCACTTACGTACATAGTTATTATAGAAGGCAATTTAAGGATTAAGCTTAAAATTGTACAAAATCTCTAAAGTGTAGATACTTTGATATAATAGTATTTCATTCTCATACTAACACACTAAACTGCGCGATAAGACCTGTCACATTTCAAAAATTGATGGCGAGGGGGAAGGGGCGTGATGTCTTTATGACTTTATCTAGGATAGGTAATTGCTTATAATGTTTTACTATTGCTTGTTCAACATATTTATTGCAGCATCTGTACTTAAACGACTTTAATCTATCGATTTAACTAATTTTATTATAAACCGATTAATTCTTTTAGTTGTTATCAATATATTTGTGAAGCACTCTAAAACAGCATGTTATCTAAACAGAATTCACATGTAATTGCTCATCACTTTTTTTATCTTAAATGGTTCGGAAGGATTAATACTATAATTAATTGCTAGATATATAATTAACACTTTACCTACATTAAGCGATTTACCAAGTACTTATTTAATTAATTTTTATCTAGAAATAATCCTTGTTAGTTTTGTTATCATACTAATTTTAAGTTGATATTAGTTGTCTTGGTATGTAAGAGTTTAGAATCGGTATTAATCTTTGTATATTAAGGAGATATTAACTAAATAAAATGTGACAAAATGATGATAATTTGGCTAAAATTAAATTAAATATTTTTTCTACTCCTGTATTGTAATTCATATATTAGGGCCAGTTGCACCAAACTCCGTTAAATTTAACGGTAGGTTAAAAACAATCGTTACTATGTTTAATCCTTGGATACTATTGTTTTTAACCTACGGTTAAATTTAACCGAGTTTGGTGCAACTGGCCCTTAGAGTTTTAGAATCTGTACTATCATGAAATTCATTACGAAACAAATTTTTATTACCATACAGATTTTGAACCAATAGAATTGCGACATTACATAATTACCAAATGTTCCATGAGTAGGATACACATTCAGAACCAATAGAAGAAATACACCGTTGTTTATTGCACTTATCGACTGGTGCTGTGGTTAAAAGTCAAACTTATATTTAGCAAATTTAACATTATGGGGCCGTAGGAAAAATAGTGTATGCAATTCGCATGTAATGACTATTAAGGCACGAGCAATGTAATTAGGAAATGAGCCGAAGGCTAATACACGTTGCGAGCATTATAAGCTCATTGAATGATATACCATTATGATGCTTTACTTTTCTGTAAAATCTGATCCTATCAGGATGTGGAGGTACGTTTCGTCATTTTTGATGGTTTGAAGAAATTTAAAACAAACTTACACCAACGACGTTAGATTAGTGCATAAATTAAGATGCATGAGTGGAAGTAATTCCAGGACCAAGATGAAGCATCGACATTTTATAATTTTTATAATTACATACGGAAAGCTAACAACAATTGTCACATATTAAAAATATGCTTGTCCCGTAAGTATTCTAATCCGTATGTAGTCCTAAATATTTAATATTCATTAGATTTTGGATGACCGATGAAATGTGGGCGTGTTATGGTAATGCAACAAGAATAGATTTTGCCGCTTCTGCGCGTCTATCGCCCATTTAAGATTTGACGGCGTATATGTATCCAGTAACGGAACACAATACTTTTTTAGCGTAGCTGGTGGTAATTGCCAAACGAGCTAGTTATTACAATTTTTTTAAATTTCTTTGTTTCGAATTCTCTAAACTCACGACTATAAAGTTTTCCTTAACTATGAAGTTACGAAAATATTCATCTTTGATTGTGAAATTTGTCGAAATTAGAAAATTAAATACTGTTACAAAAAACTAGCACAAGATTCAGTACTAATTGTCTACGTTGTATTTATAATTGGTAAACGCAAATGCGGATATTGTACCCAAACTTGCATGGTTTGGTAAATTGATTTTTCGTTATTTTCCGCAATTTTTAAACAATTATGACACTCGGTTTAAAAAGAAATTATCAAACTGTTAAATTTCATGCAAATATTACTAACTGATACAATGTCTATCACTTATTCGGTAATTTATAAAATCGTTAAGTGTCTAAAAATCGGTGTTTATCGTACAACATTTTATATCAAAGGCTATATCTACTACCTTGTATTTGTGTACAATATGTGTTGAGTTGAGATAACGAATTTATAAATCAGGTGTTAAATTTGGTCAGTTTGTTATCGTTTGTTGTAGCGTAATCTTCTAATCGTATACTGTTGGTGTGTGCTAAATGGCGTAATTCGTGTGTTGAAAAAAGGTATGATTTTAGATTTTGATTAATTTTGACTAGCCTCAGTATGAATAACTGACTAAGTAGAAAACGTTTCTGAATAAATTTAACAAAAATTTTCTTAATTTTGTTGGTTCTTTTATGTTTCATTTTTGAAATCTTTCTTAGATGAGAGAGTTATTGTGTATGAGTCGTTCTAGACTAAAAATCAACTAATTATTATGGACGGTTGATTTTCTTTACGAGGAAAAGTTGGTAAAAACACGAGGGATTTTTTCTAATTATTTTTATTTGAATAGAATTCAATGGTGAAGAACAAACTTAAGAATGTTAAGTGTACTTGTTTATTTACAAAATTCAGTGTATAAATAATGAAAACTCTCTGTATAATGTTAAACCTATGGCGGACGGAGACGCCCCTGGCCCCGCTCCTGAATTCAAATTTCCGGTATTCGGATTTTTCCCGTTGGTTTGAAGGCAAGACTCATCGGCATGCCGAATTTCAAGCCTCTACGACGTCTGAAAGTACCCGTTTAATTTCGAGACAGACATGAAATAAATAAGCGCTTTATTATATAGGATGCTTAAAATTTACGAAAAAAATTTGAGTTTATTTCTTCTTTAATTATTCTGGAATTCGTAACTAACCGAATCAATGAAAATGTAAGCATTCAAAAGTAACAAACAATTAAAATTTATTTAACTTAAACCAACAATCATCTAACACTTATTGACCGATCAACTTATCACCGAAACCTTATGTTGTGTTACAAACACCAACGTTTGGAGTATGTTAGTTGATGAAAAGGGTTTTTCTGAACATATACTTACTATGTCAATATATAGAATGAGTAAGTGTGTAACTAATTAGACCTTTATGGAGATTAAATCAATTTGATTTTTTGCAAATTTATATTCACATAAAAAACTGATCTTTTAAATAAAAATATAATGGTCATAATACAACTTCCGATGGTACCATATTTGCCTATTCTAAGACTAACCGTTTTGGCGTTATTCAATTTTTCAAAATTTTTGTTACTTATAGACAATTTTAATCAGATACTTGAAATTTTAGGACGAGGTACTAAAACAGTTGTACTTTTAATAAACATACACATTTAAATCGTTTGTTGTACAGGGTGTTTCAAAATTATTTGTAAAAATGATATAATATTTTACACTTGAAAAACTTATATATTTCAAATAGAACACCCTGTATAATTTTATGGCATTTTATTTAGAAAATTATTCTGCACTAATCTCTTGGGTCATTCCATGTGAACCCAACAAATAAAATATTATGTTCCCGGTTCACCATCTCAGAAATTAACGAAATCTACTACCGATCTATATAAAATATATTATTTACGAAAAATATCCGACCTAAATCTTGTTTTTTATAATTATTAATTTTTTTATTTTGGTTAATGTTGGTCTCGACACTATAAATTCGACAATTATTTTAATATCTAATCTATTCAGTGTATTCTGAGTTGTATGTATAAAATCTGCTGAGATCTCTAAGCAAGGTAAATCGTAAACAATTGAATGAGAAATTTAATTTTAATTTAATTCCGGGAAGAAAAGTTTGCTCGGCATGCAGAAACAAATTAAACTGCAAAGCAGTAGAGCAGGACACCGAATTAGAGGCTTTAACACCGCCGGAGGATCTTGTCGAGAGCAATGTTAAAGCTGATATGTCAGTAGAAATGGAAGATAAATCCATTGCTATTGAGGTCCTGAATGAAAGTATTACAAAGCTTAGAATTTTGCCCGTAAAGCACTCGGAAAACGGAAATTGGATGAGGTGACGGAATCTGTGAAGAAGCGCCTGGAGATAGGACTCTCTACGGACGACATACAGAAACCTGCTTATCTCCAGCTTAATGCCAAAACATCGAGGACTTATCTGTCTTAATGATAGAACTCAAGCTAAAATTCGCGCAGTCTCCAAGATCGAACAGCACAAGAATTTGGAGCTTCTATCCATTTGGTTAGACAAACGAGGAAATTGAAAGAATCATCGGGAATTTTAAGTGTCCCAAACCTAAAGAAAGGTAAGACACTTCCTGAGGAATCCGTTTCCATTGTCCAGACCTTTTATGAAGATGACGAAATTTTTTGAATGTGCTCATGAGCAAAAGATTGCGTAGCAATTCGCGTAAATGGGAAAAAAACACATGCAGAAAAGGTTACTACTTGGTAACTTCAATCATGTGTACAAGGAATTTTAATCTAGGCACGGAAACGTTAAAGTTGGATTTTCCAAATTTTGCGAACTCCGACCGAAATGGTGCGTCACTGTTCACGCGAGCGGTTTGCACAATTTCTGCGTCTGTACATATCAGCAGAACGTGAAACAAATGATAGCAGCCATACAAAACCCTAAACTTACCTACCACAACCTGAGGGCGAAGATGGTCTAAAGCGAAATATGCATGATACATCTTTGCAACAATTGCAAGAGAAGGTCTGAGCTTGAAAGATATTTACAGTGCGTGTGAAGTTCTCTCAGTGGATCCACACGGATAAAACCGCTTTCGTTACACATCAATTGCCAGTAGAAGAATTTGTACGAGACTTGGCAGATAATGTAGATGGGCTCACCAGTCACCACTACACGGCTAAGAGTCAAGCCGAATTTTTCCGAAAATGCAAAGAATACTTCCCCGCAAATCCGAACACTGCAGTAATTCAACTTGACTTTGCCGAGAATTATTCTTTTGTTGTACAAGATGCCGCCCAAGGCTTACACTAGGAGAACTCGCAGGCAACGTTGCATCCATTCATAATATACTACACAGATGATGAGGACAAGTCCCAGATCTGCTCCTTATGCGTTATAAGTGTCTGTTTGGATCACAAAGCAGAAACAGTGCACTGCTTCCAAGAAAAAGTCGTTGAAGTTCCGAAAGAAAAGAATCCAGGATTGCAGCACACTTACTACTACAGTGTTGGTGCTCCATCGCAGTATAAATACTGCAAGAATTTCGTAAATCTTTGCAGCCACGAAAGCGATTTTGGCAAAGGGGCGTGCGAACTTACAGTCTGTAAAGATTCTTACAGCAAAAGATCTGTTTGACTGGGCAAAAACGACACTTCATAAAATCGAAGTTATCTTTGTAGCAGATGAAGAAGTATCACGACATGCAGAAAAAATACAAGATCGTCTGCAATTTGCGAAAACCGTTCAGAGTACCAGGGGTAACCACCGATTTACCCCAATTAATTCGAATCAGATTAGAGTTTGTCGGCTTTCCCAAAGCTCTGAAGCTTCCAGCTTGGTGGCTACCGTCACGTCCCGACCTGAAGTTCAACGGTTACCAGACACCAAGTAGAAAGCAAGGCAATATGTTGCCTGTGTTTACGGCGACAGATGGTGGATTGGAGTGATTCAAGCAATTTCAGATCAGTATGATGATGTACGTGTGAAATGTATGAACCCTGCAGGATCGAGCCTTTCATTCTACTGGTCACAAAGATTGGATGACTATTTTGTGCCCAAGCAACATATCCTGACAACAGTTGAACCTCCATCCACCACGATTGGAAGAACCTACAGCCTACAGAATAACATTATTTGACTTATAGAAAATGAATTTCGTCCTATTTCCTAACACTTATTCTGAGAACATTTGAGAATGATTGTAGCCAAAAACTAGCCATGTAATTTATAGCATAGGCCCTACCGGTAGCTCAATAAGTGGTAAATTGAAAATTTTTTTAAACAGATAAAGAGATAAAAAGCCAGTTTGAAAGTTTAAAATCAAGTTTCCTTATACTTACTACTTTCTAAATATGTTATAGTTAGTACTAAAATTTTGTGCCCACGTGGGACTTCCGGAACTAGAATAGCCCCTACACATAGGGCATATCTCGAAAACGGTGATAGATAGAGACATGGGTTTTGATTTTTTGGATTCTTATTTTATCTTAAATAGGTGCTTAGATATTAAAGTAATTGTCGAATTTATGGTGCGTCGAGACCAAAATTAGCCAAAATAGAAAAAAATTAATAATTATGGAAAGAAACAACATTTAGGTCTGACGTTTTCGAAAATAATATATTTTCTATACATCTACTACCGTACCAAATTTGCTTAATTTCTGATATGGTGAACCAGGAACCATTTGTTGACTTGATATGGAATGACTCTCTTGTCATTTTAGAGCATATTGAAATTAAAGTATTAAATGTTTACATAATATTATTTTCATTTTATTTTACATTTTTTCATATATTTATTGTATTACAGAAAACAAAGAAAAATAATTTACATACATAATGAATTTTACTTAAAACAAACTGAAATTAAACAAAAAGGTGGGAAATGCGTTTAATATGTATTAACTTACACTTTAGGATACTAAAGAAACGAATACTAAACAGGGTGCAATTAAATGTTTAGAGTTTTTGAAGTAATTGGAGAAAAAACTAATTTAAAAAAAAAGGAACTATGCGGGTACGATCTAAACTTCCCTTATCTGGTGTTTCTACCACGAGCCACAAGAAACTTTGTTACGTGCAAATTTGAGTAGTATCCTTTACAATTTGTACTTAGGAAAAATATTCTAAGTGGGTAAGTTTTTTTTTTTGGATATGTTCTGTTACTAGGGTTTTGTTGTTGTTGACAATTTAGTTTGATTTTTGTTTTGACCTTAAAAAGATAATGTAATATAATACGCTGATATTCTAACATTTCTTTGATATTCTGTAACTGATTGTCGGCTACAAGTATCAATGCCGTTAGTCTGATAATAATTTGCTCACTGACCCACTAACAGTTTAAAGAAAATGTCAACAAGAGTTTAATTAATGGTATTAAATTCTTAAAATTATAATTAATTGGGAATGACCAAAATTTTCACTTCAACCTCTGGTTGTGTTTTTGGACGGTTCCTTGGTGTGTGCTGAGAAGTAGTTCTTTACTTCCGTGTTGGTGAATTGGTTAGTTGCGGTCTGCAAAGGCTAGATATCACCCACACAGATGCAGTAACGCAGCAGGAACCAAGTAAACAACATCAATCTGTCAATGTCATGAATTTCTGTTGATAAACCCAATTACTCGAAAACATTAAACGTTTATCAGGTACGATAGTTTTTTAAGTTTTTCACTTTTGTAGCTTAACCGATCGGCGATAATTGATATAATTGAGATCTCGTATACGACCTCCAATTAAAGTTCTTACTTTAAATTATTCTACGTTTGAGAATTATAATTCTGACCATATTGCTTTGCTATTCTAAAAACAAATTTATTATCGATCGATCACTACCAAATTTTGAAATGTTAATGTTAATGAGAACTCAGTGTTCTGTGTAAACCAAACGTTTACTTGTAATTGCGTAATTCTATTAATTATCTAGTCCGTGAGTTGTTTAGACGTTCAAGCTCACCGACAATATTTTTGCTTTTTAAGACGTCTTGGCGCCTAACAAATTTGGAATTGATTTTATTTCTTTATTAACTTTATTGTCACTCAAAATTATAATCATGTGCGTTACTATGCAACAGTGTGCTGTTGATCGCCGTACTGCAACAGAATAAATTGTGTTTTTCCACTATTGGCTGTGAAGTGGACAATTATTGTATCTCCTAGCCAACTGAGAAGTTGTATTTCTCTATTAGTGGTTAATAATTTTTTCTATTGTTGACCTAGATTAATAATGGACAAATTCAAATTTTTTGAAAATCTAAGAATAGTTTTTTAACAAAAACGAGTGAAACATAATTTTGTATATCCAGGAGATTATCTTTAACGTATTTGCTGCTTAAAATTACCTAACACCATAAAATTATTTGAATAAAAAAATGCCATTAGTTTAAAATTCGCGCCCCCATCCCATAACCGCAAATACATAACCTGAATTTTAAGCAGGCGAGTTAAGTTACATCAAGAATTTTAAGTAAATTACAAACATTTGGTTGTAGGTGTTTTGAATGGTTAACAGAATCTGGAAGGTCCGATCTGTTGCATAAAAATGTCGACTCTAAAAACTTAACGAGTATGTGGCGAACACTTGCCATTCCTAAATAAATTACAAGTGTCAATTTCTGAAACCTAATATTAAATGATGCAAGGTATATTGGCGAAGCAATAAATGCCCGTTAACATCTCTAGCTATACCAAAACTCTTCAAACTTGCAGCTCAAATACTCTTAGGTAAAGAAAATGACGGAGGAACATTCTTAAATTGCAACGTGAAAAGAAAGCACTTTAATTGAAGTTAACATCTCCCAACGATTACTTCCCGAAAGCAGAGCACAAATTGTGACAGCCCAAGTGGACTTAAAAAATAAACCACTAAGAAGCAGGAGATATACAGAGGAATACAAACAATTTTCACTAAAATTATATTTTGTGAGCCCCAAAATGTTAATTTTAAAGTAGGTTTTAAATTTTTTGCCAGCTCAAACTGCTACGTGATCATGGTTAGAGTTATATATAAAAAATTTAAACAACCCTTGTGCTACATCTTTACAAATACGATATGTAAAGGTGACAAATTAAAGTCGATAGTATTAGACTGCATAGAAAAGCTACAACTACAATGCGGTGCCAATGTTAGGGCAGTAGTAAAATTTTCGAAACCTAATTAAAAGAATAGATGTATCACCGGAAAAACCATACCTTCTCGTTAAACGATAAGAAAATCTATTATTTCTTCGATGTCTCCTATTTATTGAAGTTGGTGAAAATAACTTGATTAAATACGATATAATCTTTAATAACAAAAGCATCTTCGAAAGACATTAGAAATTTCTACATGTCAGACAAATCTAAACCGCTGCGATTGGCTCCTAAATCAACTAATTTACATTTTACTCCGAATAATTTTCAGAAAATGAAGGTGAAATATATCACACAAGTGTTTAGTGAATCAGTTGCAGTTGGTTTATCAACGTATGTAGCTTTTAATGCTTTTCGATTTATTTGCATTCCTGTGCTACTTGATTTTTGCCAGAAAAATGTTTATTTTTTATTCTTCGCTTAAATTTGGCTAGTAGTGGAAAAAATAGTATATACACCATGGTTGTGAAGTCCATTATTGCCTACGAAATAAACTGGTGCTAAGGCAATAATGACAGACTTTACAACCCTGGTGTATAATATACTATTAAGGTTCTTTCGATTTTTTTTTATTGAATTAAAACGCAAAACAAAAAGATCCTCCCACGTCTCTCTACGACCTAGTAAAGCTTCAGCCGTGGTAACTTTTCTTTTTTTTCTACTCCCGCATGGATATCTACGGTTTTTTTTACAGTTAACGAAACGTATAGGTATACGATTCCAGTCAACTGAACGTTTATGATTTCATATCCACTCTAGAATGACTATAAAATCAACCAATCACAGACCTAATTTTAAGAATAAGGACGGATATGCTTTATTAAATGTCAATTACTTATCATATACAAAAATAAATTGTCAGGAAACATTTAGATGGTATATAATGTCAAAGCGCATATTTTAACACAAACATAAAAATTGCTACTGAAAAATATTTTTTTAATTGCAAAAACCTAGAAATATTAAACTGTATAAAGTTGGCAGAACAAATTCTAGTTATAATACAGAAAAATTGGTTATAAGATGTAAACAAATCAATCTTGTAAATATTTCATGGTTTCCTTTCAGACCTGCGTTACAAGCAGGTACATAAAAAGCACCGCTATTTATCAGACAAAAGTGTGTGTGTTGTGAAAACAGTGTTAGTTTATAAAATAATTGTGAAAGAAGGCGAAAATCATTGTGAGGGCGTTCCATTTGATGTGAGTGAAAGTAGCAGCCGCAGCTACTGACGTGTAAATCAAAAAAGTGGTATGAAAAGGCATTCCAAATTTTAGAAGATTGGCGTCAAGAAAAAAAGTTACTTCACTTATCGAAGAAATATTTCTTGCGTATTTTGCAACTCTCGTTATACAAACTACTAAGGTACGTAACAACTTTTCAGGTTTCCTTGCGGCAGTCTATCTCACTCTTTAACGAAACATGCTCTAAGGTCGCTTATGGTCTGAGGGCGATCAAGGAGAGCTCAAATGACTCGTCCCAGTTGATCCCATAGGTGTTGGATAGTGTTTAGATCTGGTGAACACGCCGTCTAATCTAATTCCAACTTCGTTTAGATATTGAAGGGTAACGTTGTCACGTGTCGAGCATTGTCCTGCACCAATATAAAGTTTTCTCTAATAAGGCTTACGAACAAATTGTATCTAGGAGCGCATCGTTCTTTTGGTTTTCACCATACCTGTTCACGACCGTCTGGAGCATCCAAGTTAAAACGGAATTTATCACTTCATTAGTCGTGGCGAATCGCGAGTTTTGGACGTTTGACAGCCCGATAAGACTTTAGTTTGTGTTTTCTGAAAGTAGTAACAGTCAACATTTCTGACAGCAAAGCTTTTTAGCGGTGTTTGTTGCAGTTGCAGTGAGATTTCTCAAAGATTGTAACAACATACAGCTAAATCTGTCATCTCGGGTATTAGTTTTTCTTGGACTTCCTGACCGTTATCTTGCTGTTAATAGACCATCGTCCTCGTACCTCTACGAAATCTACGAACCCCGTTTTGAGAAACTCTATATCAACGGCGCATTTCTCTGGCTAATATGCACATCTTACTGGAGATATCGGCATTTTGATTACAAAACTAAATTTCAATAAACACCACTTGTCAGAAGCAGTTGAAACATTAGAAACAAATCCCTGACATCAACAACTTAAAAAAAAATTATTAAAAACTGTAAGGCTATGGTTAGGCGACTACGGCATTAAACTTGTTTTTTTGATAAATAAACATTAAGTTTTGGTGTTAAACGGAAGAAACAATTTTCATTAAGTAAAATTGGAAGAATTGTTACAGTAAACCCAGAATTATGTCGCGCAGTATACATACGAAAATATTTCATTAGTGGCTTTTGATCAACCTATAACATATAAATTCTTTTTTTTTAATTGACCTTAAATCTAACTCCGTAACTCTTCAGATTTTTTAGCTCCAACAGTTTTTACATATACAGGGTGTCCAGAAACTCTCCTGACAAACCAAGACCGGAGATTCCTCAGATAATTTCAAGACAATTTAACCCAATTCACCTAGTCCGAAAATGCTTCCTAAAGGAGATAGAGCTCTTTGAAGATGGCGCCTTGTAAGTAGTTTTTTTTAAATACCTCTAGAAAGCTTCTACTTAGAAGAACAAAAACTAGTATGCTTATTTAGCCTTCAGAGATGAATCGATTCCATCAATTGCGAATTTCTAGTACCGGTCATAGGCGTCAGTTTTGGGTAGGTCAACGGTTATTTTAACGCATAACTTTTTCGTCTTTAACTTTTAAGGATTTGTGACACTAGATTATTAAATTTTCAGGTATTCTAGTACTAAAAGGTACTCTTACTTTAAGCCATTAGGATACACCGTTTTCTAGAAAAATGGATTTGAAAATTTTTGTTTTTTGTCATTAAAGTTAAATTTATATTTTTGCACTAGTTGGCTCTGAACTGCCAACAAAAGTAAAATCTACGTTTTTCATTGTCAAATAGTTGTCAGTTTGCGAAGTTTATCTTTTAATTTTTTACTTTTCCAGGCGCCATCTTCAAAGAGCTCTAACTCCCTTAGGAAGCATTTTCGGACTAGGTGAATTGGGTTAAATTGTCTTAAAATTATCTGAGGAATCTTCGGTCTATTTTTATTTTGGCGGTGTTGCCGCTTCTACTCAAAAGTAGTAACAACTTGTTAATTTTAAATGAAACACCCCAAATATTATTCAATTGTTAGAATCACAATTTCTTACTGATAATTTTTTCTGAATAGTTTCCTATACTTATCTACACCGCTTTTTGAGGTAATAATTATTTTAAGTTATTTTTTTTTTCAAAATATGATCCCACCAAAATTCAAGTTTAGCTACTGTTTGAACCCATATAAGGCTGAAATTTTAGATGCAGTTTGCAAAAGCCTTGTATTTAACAGCTACCTAAATAAATTTATTTTATCTTATACAGGGCGGTTTAAAATTAATGATTTTGACGTGACATACAAAAAAAGTCAAAACTTCATTTTTCAAATAGAACACCCTGTATATTACTTGAAATTCTGATAGAAAATTAAAATGCTTTTAAGTTGATATAGCATAGTGGTATAGCTAACTCGTCAACTTTTTGAAATAATGGCAATAATGATTAAAAATCACATTGTCTTCGCGTAATTTGCATTAGTTAGCCATGGAACGCCATGTGATTTGACAATTACTCAATTATTCACTGTGTTTGACAGACGTCAAAGTTTTGAGATTGTGATTTTCTACTTAATACTTATTCAAAAACAAATTACAATGGGGTGAAATAATTACTCTCATGAAGTTTTGATGAATCTATTTATTCTTCATGGACAATGTGACAAAATTGTGGCAAGAACATGTAGGAAATTCAATGAAATGTATCCTTGTTTGCAACCAATGAACGAAAAAAAGCTTATGCTTTAAGCTTAGAACCATAATTGATAAAGTTCTCCTGTATTCGCAATAAACTTTCTTTCATTTATTGGCTGCAAATCAGAATACATTTCATTAAATTTTCTACATGTTCTTGCCACAATTTTGTCACATTCTCTATGACGAGTAAATAGATTCATCCAATCTTCATGCGAGTAATTATTTCGCCTCATTGTAGTTTGTTTTTGAATAAGTATTAAGTAGTAAATCACAATCTCAAAACTTCAACGTCTGTCAAAACAGTGAATAATTGAGCAATTGTCAAATCACATGGCGTTCCATGGCTAACTAATGCAAATTATGTAAAGACAATGTGATTTTTAATCATTATTGCGATTATTTCAAAAAGTTGACAAGTTAGCTATACCATTATGCTATATTAACTCGAAGGCATTTTAATTGTCTATCTGAATTTCAAGTAATAATAATAATAATAACATATTTATTGCCCCAACAGAACACTCCATACATAAGGACAATTACAAGTTAATAAAATACAATAAAAGTGTTAAAAATAAAATTTGCCTTTGATAATACTATTTTTAGGTTGTCGTTAAATATATCACATGTGTCATTTATACGATTAACGTTATTGCAACTATAAACAATAGGTGAGCGATACATAACCGTTGTATTACAGAAAGTGATGTAAAAAAGAGTATGGCTACGACTATTTGACCTTGGAACAAGAAAGGGCAGTTGACATAATAAGAGCGAGCAATCAATGTTATTGTTAACCAATTTATGAATAAATGATATAGAATTAAGTGCCCTTCTTTATTCAAGGGATTGAAAACTAAACCTACTTAATAACAAAACATGATCAGTTCCATTCGCAGGATAATTACCATGTATTATAAAAGACAAAAATTTTAAAATCTACGTTGTACCTTTTCGATCGTTTGAATATGGCATTGATGTGACGGTGACCAAACAAGAGAACGCACTAGAGAATAATACAAGCTAACTAATGAATTGTTTACATTTTTGAAATCTCTACAATTTCTATATATAAACCCTAACGTGCAATACGCTGAGGAAACAATGCGATCGATATGTGAAGTAAAGTTTAGTTTTTCGTCAAATAGAACACCCAAATCATAAATATTACTACAACGTTCTAACTTTATTCCATTAATGTGATAGCAGTGTTGAATAGTGTTTCTTTTTCTACTAAAAGTCATGACATTACATTTCCCTATATTAAGTTGTAGATGATTTCTATTACACCACTGATGTATTAGATTAATATTACTCTGTAAAAAGTCACAGTCGTTTGAAGATTGTATTTCACAATATATTTTTAAATCGTCTGCATATAAAAGTTTCTCATAAAGAATCAGATTAGACAAGTCGTTAATAAATACTACAAATAATAATGGTCCAAGATTAGAGCCTTGAGGTACTCCAGAGTTAATTTCATAAAAATGTGATGTATAGTGATTGTAAGTGACTGCTTGCTTCTTATTCAGTAAATATGAATAAAGTAATTTACAAAGCGGATTATTGAAACCAAAGAACTTTAATTTATTAAGCAGTATATAAATGTCAATCTTGTCAAAAGCTTTTGCATGTCAGTGTAAATAACATCGACTTGGCTCTGATTGTCTAAAGCGTTGGATAGAAATTGTGTAATACAGACCAAATTAGATGTAGTCGATCTATTCTTCATAAACCCATGTTGATATTGGGACAAATGGTTGTGTATGTTGTGTATATATGGAAATAAAGAATTGATTCAAATGCTTTAGAAAAATTACACAAAATAGAAATTGGTCTGTAATTGATAATCAATGAAGCGTCACCTTTTTAAAAAACAGGGCACACTAAAGCTTTCCTCCAAACAGTCGGAAATGTTGAAGTTCTAAGTATAAAATTAAATATATGTAGCAACGGTTCTGCAAACACATATGCAGAATCACGAATTAAAAACGATGGAATATTATCTACACCCATAGTACTTTTGTTTTTACTTTCTGTCGCTGATACTAGTACTATACAAAGAAATATTAAAATCACCTATCAAAAGAACATTTTCTTTATAAAAGTAGTCACAATTTTCACACATTGTTGTATTGGGAGGAATATAAACATTAAATAAATACAAAACAAAATTTTTTATCTCCAATCTGCAACCAACAATATCGACAGCAGGTACTGCTGCTCTAAAATTAGGTAATGTAAGACATGACATTTTGATGTTGTTAGTTGCAGCTATGAAGGCCCTGCCACCCTTAGACATACCAGTAACTTTAAAGTCACGATCGCAACGAGCTACATTATACACAGGTGGAAAAAGCTCAGAGCTCATAAGATCTTCTGAAATCCATGTTTCAGTTATACATATTATGCTGTGTTCGCACATCATAATTTCATTATAAAAAGCTGAAGTTTTAGTTCTGAGGCCTCTTACATTCTGATAAACAATACCAATCTTATTAGAAGCTGTATATAATGCGTTAATATACAGGATGGTCCATTTGAAAAAGTTAAGTTTTGACGTTTTTTGTATGTCACGTTAAAATCATTAATTTTAAACCGCCCTGTATAAATTAAAATAAATTTATTTAGGTAGCTGTTAAATACAAGGCTTTAGCACACTGCGTCTAAAATTTCAACATTATATGGGTTCAAATAGCAGCTAAATTTAAATTTTGATGGGATCATATTTTGAAAAAAATAACCTAAAATAATTATTATCTTAAAAACCAGTGTAGATTGATATAGGGAACTATTCAGAAAAAAACTATCAGTAAAAAATTGCAATTCTAAAAATTGAATAATATAAAGGGTGTTTCATTTAAAATTAACAAGTTGTTACCACTTTTGAGTACAAGCGGCAATACCGCCAAAATGAAAATATTTTAGAAAGATAGATCGTGTCTATATATTTATGGCAATTGCCAAATTTTCAGATTACTCCTATGCCCCGTTTTCCATAAACGTCTAACCTACCATCGACCATCAATGACCCTGTATATAATCAAAACAATTCCAGAGTGAACATTTTTCTTAAGATATGTTTAATAGAAGTGTCAATATTTTTAGATAAGCAAGCCTAATTTATCTAAGCACGTATGATTGTGTAAAAAACTAAGGAAGAAAGTCATATACATACATTATTGATAGAAAATTACATTTTTTTTTCAAATGAGCTTTTTTTATTTAAAATGTGTTTCTAAAATACATCTTTTTAATAATATATTAGATATCAATAATAAATCCTGTTTTTTCAGTATAAATTTAACAATAACAATTAAAATAAAGTACTAGAATCGAAAATTTACGTTGGTATTGTATATGTTGAGTAGATCTTGACTGAAAATTGGTGGTAAAATATGGAAATACAATGGAATTTTTCTTTTACCGTAATCTTTGTATAGTTAGTTGGTATGCAGTTACTCAAGATATATATATCGTAAAACTGGGATTCAATAGTAATAATGCACTACCGTGAATGGTTATCGAGAAATTGCTTATAGAATTGAAACGCTTTAGAAATGACCGTTGCACTTCCAAGTACATCGCAAATGGAAAACAAATCAATTATCGTCCAATAAGGTGACATCGGAATGCGTACGGAATATAATGACTCGCTTAAAATCCAAACCAATATAATCCCCGGTCTCAATTGTGTTCGAGACCTCGATAAGTTATATTGCTTCCGCAGATAGATAGGGTAGTGGATGGCATTTTCAATATGCTTATATTCCTTATATAACGTGCAATAAGTGCGTTTGGAACGTTCTTTGCTCTGGTTTTTATTAATACCGTGGCCGCATTCGCCAGTTCCGCAATTATGAAGAGCATGCAACCCGACTCGCTTCTTCTAAGTGCCAGCCAGACGCTACGAGAACAATAATGAGTTACAACAGTGTATGGCCGTGATGAAGTGCTCTTCATGGTAATTTTAAACCTTACCAGATGTATTAAATGTAACAAGCAGCATGCACCAAACTACACACTTACTTATAATTAAACCTACAAATTGAATTCGCCGCTTTAATAACACCACCCCATTTAGGAAAGTAATGGAGTTTGGAATACAAATAATTGGCTCCGTTGCCAAGAAATTAACAATACCTCATTTGGTTTTCGTTTACTGAAATAAGCTAATTAAAACCGACGGTTTCTTGTTTAACTTTAAATTTAAATCAAAGGAACCAGCACGGTCATTCTTAAGAGCTTCCAATTAAGAGCGTCCTTAAACAACATACGAGCACGGCAATCTCGTGCAATAATGAGAGGCGAGTCGATACGTATTTTGGCTCTAATTAAATCCCCGTGCCAAGATGTTAGAATGTATAATGAAGCTATGTTAGTTTTGTCCGAAAGAGAATCGCTTCCAAACACCAAACGAAGCCGATTAACTCTTGGGGACCGAAAAGGAGTCTTGTAATGACGATCTCACCTACTCTTACATATTACCCTCGTTAATTTTATTTTAAATTGAAGTTGTAACTTCATAGCAATCGTTAATGAACGCTTCGCATCTTATTGGAATTGACAAAGCTTTGTACAAAATGCATCATTTCACGTTGTAATTAACAATCACAATAGTAGTTTTAATAATGCACACGTTTTGTAATTGGCATCATTAAATGAGGGCTTAATTATTGACCGCAGCGGATTCTAGTTTGTGCCCGAGTTGAAAATTTATGCTATTAATGATTAAGTAGATTACTGTCAAAATTTATCAGTGCCCACTTTTTAATATAATCATCTTTTTTTTTGTACAAATTCAACTTTTTATAGCTTAGTGAAATTTAAGTTTTTATAAGAATAAAGAAAAAGTAAAATTGCATTAAAAAGTAGCAGTCGTTTATAATTATGTAAAAATAACAATAAAATAAATGAACGTTTATTTCCACCTCTTGAAGAAAATTAAGATAAATTACAGGAAGAGACTTGTACAACAAATAAAAACGTTACCGTAAATTATTTTTTGGCCTCCTGACGTGTAAATATCAAATTAACATTGAAACTACAAACCCTGAATCGTCATGATTACGTACAGTGCACGCACAGCGTGCGTAAAAATTACCCAAATCGTCCGCCAAAAATATGTTTACTAAATCAACAATTACACAACTTTTTACTGTTAAATGGTAAAAAATAAATTGATTTGGAATATTTTTAGTTTCATGTAAATGATTAGCGCCATCTTGTGTATTCTAGATTACAGTTCACTTTATGACCGATATTGACAATTGACAGCAAAATATTTGTTAATTTTTGATTTCATTTAAAAATCGTCGGCCAAAAAATTTAATACAAATCTTGTGCGTTAAATTATTTCGCGCTGTAAAATTTAATTTTCCGCATACGAATGTAAATAACTATTAAACATCACCATGGAAGTTTGAAACTGACAAACTTTGCAATTCATCTTTACTGGACTCACTCCGTTACTGGACTAGCTCTAACGTTGCTCGTCTCACAAACTTCCAGTTTTTCATTAAAAATTGATGTACCGGGTGACCCAATAAGACTGTTCCTCGGCCATATCTCGGGAACCGTTCGTCGTATGACTATGGTGTAAAAAAATATTAGGTAAATCGGCCATGAAGAATCGCAGGAAAACATTTTTAAGTTTTAAAAATGACCACCAGAGGGCGTAACTGCCATCTTAAATTTTTAAATTGCATTTTATATAAATTTCACATAATAAACAAAAAAAAATTTTCACATTTGTAAAGAGAACCAGTTTATCTATCATTTTTGTAAAAACAAAAGTTTAGTTATTTCAAAAACAAAGATTGCGGGGGGGTGTTTAATTGTTTCTGCAATAACCTGCTTTAACTTCTTAACGGTTTGACGGATTTTAACAAATGTTGTATTGTTGAAAAGAGCATTCCTTAAGCAATAAGAATCAACCAAAATATAGTTAATTTAGTTGAATCCTTCTCCGCCAGGGGGCTAATTTTAACACCATTACCGAAATTTAAAAAAAAAAATGGAATGACATGACTTTTTCTTTATGATAAAGTAGCCAAATAACATCCAAATAGGCCAGTGAAAACCATTTTTCAAAATCTCGTTCCTAACCTCAAATATTGGGAAAATGAGAATAATAGATGTTTGAAGATCGAGGACCGCGAGGTAAATTTTCTAAAACTATTAAAAATTTAGCACAAAATGAATAAGATGTTAAAGAGACAATTATGACTCTAAATAGAATTCATTTAGTTATTATTTAAAAAAATATATATCATCAGAACTCTCGTAATTCTAAACTTTAATTTAAAAAGTAAGCTTTAAAACCTAAATAGGTATACTATATCTGAATTCGAATATGTTAGACCATATATTTTGGAACCATTTACAAAGATTCTTTGTAAAATTTGATGCCCCAAATCTAGTACTTTGCGTAAAGTTTTAAGCTGTTTTTTTGCAATATGGTGTGTGGTCTTGGAAAAAGAAAGATAGGTAGGTAGTTCAGTTCATCTTTGCCAAAAAAATATGATATATTTGAAAATTAAAAAATATAAGGTATAACTTTTTAGTAAAGTAGAAGCACCCTGTATCTCTATAGCGGTGCTCTCAGAGTTACTCATTCAAAAAATTATTCGCTTTAAAACACAAAGTCGAACTAGTCGTAGTTTTACAAATATTACGTGATTGCGAATCTTTTTAATAACAACTTTATTTCTAATCTAAACTAAGTGAAATGTAAACGAAGCTAAAGCTACAATTTTTAATAATAAATTTTGTTTGTTCTCAATAAGTCGATTATGTTTGTTGTCGACATATTGGCAGTTTATATTGTTTACCTACCTACATAATTAATTTAATAGTCTAAGATATGCTGCTGTATCTTTATTATGCTGTGGTTAAATTTTCTTATTTACGTCTAGGAACGACATGGCCCTTTGCGTGTTTGAAAGTACGAATATCTTCGCTTATGTATGTTAGATTCTCTTGAAGGATATTTATTACTTTTCTCACTAGTTAGTAAAACGATTAGCATCCCTTTGATTTCGCCCTTCATGGCTAAGAAAATTTTAGTTACGCAACGACCACAAACACTACTACTTCATGCTAACTTATTTTATCTGCAAAAAAGTATCTAAAAAAACAATACCAAAATTAAAAGGTTTATATTCTTCTAATTGACCATTTAATTCAATCCAGCTAAATGCGAACAAGTGGTTTAAATATTTACAGTAATAATGATATCAAAACAAATTACAAGGAAGTCCATTCTGGTGTAATACATAAATTAAGTATTTTTTTTCGGATATTTTACGTTAGCACGCGTCGACACTAGATGTCGTTATAAGTCGCATACGAGGTGCGCTGGGGGTAATATAGTCGACAACGCGCATTTGTACAATATTGAACTTATACTAGAGTTCTCTCACTCCTGAAGAGTTCCAAAAGAACCAAACAGCTGTCGAGTGATTCTCTGTGTTTGTTTGCTATTGTCAGTCTCAGACGATTCGAGATTGTTATCTTTGCCAACACTTAGTTTGCTATACTAATCTATGTATCAACTTATGTAACTGCTTACACATCTGTCGACAAAGTTGCTTTAATGTAAATTAAGTATCTTATCGACAAAAGCTCTTCATATGAATTTGAAAAAGTAATGTTTTAACGAAACTTTTAGACGTCTGAGATTTGGCAACCACGTTAGATAAAAATTGAAACATCTTAAGACAATCAATAAAACCGGCTTTCAATATCTTGTCTCATTCTCTAGTTTTAAGCTGTTAGAATGTGATCTTTTAGATTTAGAAGTTCTTGACATGGTTTCATGAAAAAGTAAATTATTCCCTAAAAACGTGGGTTAATGCCAATAATGTATACATTTTTGGAAAGGACAAGAAATGGTCTTTCCAATGACGTAAATGGCGTCCTTTTAAACTAAGCTCACAATTTTGGTCCAAAAAACTTAATTTTTTTGTCAATTTCCATAAAAAAATTACATGTGGCAACAGTGTCAACAGAAACTTGGAGTATATTTATGAAGGTTAGTGAAAACTGCATGTCGATATCTTTTTCCGTTCTTGAGTTATAACGTGTTGAAATGTGTCAATTTATAAATACACCTTGTATTTCCGATTGATTTGAGCGAAACTGAATTTATTATTTTTATATAAATACGATAATTTTTCATATTGTTTTTTACTTTGAGGAAGCATGAGTTTTTAATAAATTTAGCAGAAGCCCTTCAGTAACCGAAGCAAATCAGAAATCGTTTAAAAACACATTTTTCCTGCTATCACTATGAAAAGTAGGCTAACTTATTAACTTGCTTTTCAACCTAAATGCTTTGAAACAATTATTTTGACAAGTTTTAAAAAGAATGTTTCCGCTTCTTTGCTTCAGTCACCTCATGTGAAATCTTGCCATTTCAAAATTAGTTAAAAAAATATACTATTTTGAGCTTAGTTCATTTTTATATAATTCTTTAATTAAAATTGAAAGAATGTAAAATATTAGTACCTATAATAACAGTGAAGCAATAGAAATTTTAGCCGTAAAAGATCATACAAATACATTTTATAAACCTCTTGCTCTGTTTTAAAAATGCTTTAAAATGTCATTAATAATCCACATTACCTTGTGAGCTCTATATATTTTGGTATTTCTTGTCGCAAAAAATATGTTGGTGTAATAAAGATGAAAATAGTAGATTACACAAATACTCACATAAAACAATTTGTGTGTAAAAATGTAGATTAGAGTTTTTCTTTCATTGCATAGTTTAAAACGTAACGTTGTCATACAAATTTTATTAAAGTTTTAGAAATAACATTACATGTACTTCATCCTATTAATTTTTAATCAAGTTTAGAATGTTTAACACAAATCAGTTGATTAAATTGTAGGAGTATGTAATGTTATTGTAAAAAAAATTATATATACCGGGTGATTCAGTTCGCTGTCTTTTATATTTTTATTGTAAAATACTAAATCACATTAAATGAGTTACATAAGTCAGAATTATATTAACGTGTGCCAAAGTTACGATAGTCACCTTTTGACACTGTATATATTTTTTTAAATTCATTTTTTTTTCTCAATTCAACAACGTAAAAAATTATACAGTTGTAGAAACGAAAACGTCTTCCGGAATTGGACCGTGTCGAAAAGGTAACCGTAGTAGACAACGTTTCGTCACTTATCTTAATGTGTTTCATCAGGGCGAGACGTGAAATTTTATTTTAAGAAATGATGGAATAATATTGTGATCACAGCAACGAGTAAGGAAAGCTAAAGAGATAAAAGCCTGCTAAGCTTTTGACGAAGTTTAGAAAATACGGAGTTTTCAGAATAAATATTCTCCCCGTAGAGATTATTAATGTAACAATTGAGGCTGCCACGGCCGTGTCGAAAAGGTAGCTGTAGTTGCCAACGTTTTGCTACCTATTGTAAGGGGCTTCATCAGGCCGACGGAAGATGTTTTTGGTTCAATAATTACTCCGGCCGTGAAAGCACTTTCCATTCTTATACAGTTGTGTTTTAAATTTTGAGAGAAAATAGATGGAGTATCTATTTGTGATAAATTGTCACCAAATGCAACATTATGTTGACAGTCACGAGATGGCCGTACTTGTGTTTATTCCGTAACGGGAGCGAGAATATTCTAGCACGGTGTTTTAGAATCTAACTATTCTAGAATAGGAGTTGAAAAAACAGAGTTTCCTTTTCATTCGCAACTGTTTCCTGATCTCATATTTCTAACAATTTCAAACAGTTCAGTAGTTTGATCATTAATATTTCGATCCAAATATTAATACTTTCTGTGGATGTCAAGTATTTTATCAAACATGATTCGGCAATGTTGTTAAGAAATAATGTCGAAAAGGTTTTGTGCTTTTGTTCCTTATTAAGACAAAAATAGATGATTTTTTAATCTCTAGAGATCTGACTCCTACCGACCACTTTTATTTCAAATCCCACTGGTCTAGAGAAGTCGTTCAATTGCCCAAGAATTACATTTCCCAATTAATATACTTTTTACGTTTTCCTTAACATGTTTGAATGGTTGATTATAATGGATAGACTATTAAGTCTATCCACAGGAAGGATGGGAACATGATATTCATCTGTGCAGAGGACTAGTAGATTTGTCATGAATGCTTCCGTGGATTTTATTCTTATGAATGGATTGCTTTGATTGAGGAGTCACTTGCCAACCTTTTGAAATTAAAATCAAATATTCGAGTACTAAAACGGGTACCTAAACCCGAGAGAATGTTGACATCCATTAAATTGTCTTCCTATTAACGGTTCTATTAAGAACAATGATGTTATGTCCTGGACCAACTTATTCTCCTTTGCGTATGTGACATTTACTGATGTGATGTCCTGATACTAAGCTTTCGAAATGGATCTTCAGGAGGAGCTGAGAAGATCCGCTAACAACATTTAAAGCACCTGCTGTCGAAATCAATGAGTAAAACTTGGTTACGTTTACTATTATCTATTACCAACGTATGTGCTTCATGTTGCGTGGAGCCATGGTTAACAAGAAAAACATGTTGTTCCTGAGAATCACCACTTTGGTTTCCAGCAATTAAACGTGAAAACGTACGTCAATTTTCTTTTAGAATTTTTTCGTGTGTGTGTTTTTGTAGGTTTTGTGCAAATATAAAAATATGGAAGGTGATCATAATCTTAGTACTATAGTCAACAAAGAAAAACATGTTGTTCTGAAAATCACCACTGGTTTCCTGGACCTGGTCATCAAGACCTCCCTGGATAATTAGGAAAAAAATCTACAACTCAATTTCACAAAAACACTTTTATGTTCTGATTTACCTTCTATAATGTTTACACACTTGGTTAATATTATTACATATGAATACTTAGGGTGGGTAAGGGTTGGCATGTTTAGCTTTCAGTGGTTTTCCTAAACCTTGAACGTAAATGCTTGCCAAGACTGAACCAATCCACAATTTCACACGGTTTCGTCACCACATTGTACAGATTTATACTGATCTTTTGGGGCACCATACATAACACTTACATCATAATACGATATTTAAAATGTACCATACGATTAAATAAATAAATTAATAAGAAAGTCATTTGAACTTTGCATGCAGCAAAATTTCTGTTGTTGGAAACATGGCGATTAGTAGGAAACTACCTACAGCCACTTTAATGAGCACTTGTTGAAGTTGCAGCTGAGATTCAATACATTGAAAGACACAGTTTCTACTTACTAGATGCCCGCTTTACTTTTGAATCAATGGAAAATTCTTTCATCTTTATATTAGACGAAATAAAGCTTCTTCCTTTTAGACTTCAAAATGTAAATCATCATGTAGCTTATTTCCTTCTGAAAACTGTTTGAGAATCTAAACCCTGTATATTTGCTGCGGACTATTCCTTCATGAGGACAAATAGGTCATTTTAAGCTTACTTGCAATGGCGGTATAGGAATTCGTAGAATTGCGGATCTTGCCCTTTCTTCTTTTCTTCAGTAAACAGTGTCTTCAGATCTATCAAATCGATGTACCAACTTCTTATGGATATTTCTGAATTCCAATTCTAAAAAAATGGATTGAATGTTTGGAGCCTACAATTTTTCGTGCCAAAAATACTCGATAGTCAAAAAAATTGGGAAGAGAAAGCTCTAGATGACACTGTGACTAGTAGAAAATTTAATTAGAAACCAGATGATGTAAAATACAAGAGCTCATGTGTCAATGAATCAAATAGCTGGTCGTCTAGAACTTTAGGAACACTCTTGGATAATATTTTTTGAGAATTTCAAATTAGGACTGAATCTATATGCGAACCTCATATTTGCAGCTGTGGAGAAAAATTGAATTTATGGTTTTTCATGTTCGAAAATGTTTTGCAGGAAGTCACATAACTACATTAAATGAACTCATTCGCCGTACTTTTTTAGCATCTGTAAATATACCGAATATACGGTAACAAAAGTGAAGCTAAACAGGGACGAAGTTAAAAGAGCGGATGGTATGACAATGATCCCATGGTCAAATGGTAAATCTCTTTTATGACACTTTAACGAAGTCCTAAGTCAGCAAGTATGGTTAGCGCACTGGCTAAAATTGGGACAGGAAGAAAAACAGCAAAATATCGTTCGTTAGAAGAAGACTTTATCTTTGTTTCGTTTGAAGTGGAAACGTATGAGCTATGGTGCAAATCAGCTCATTAGTTTATCAAAGAATGGTTATTTTTTATATATTTTTCTACGCCTGCATTGTAATTAATATATTTGAGTTTAATATAATTGCGGCAATACGTAATTATCAAATGTTCCATGAGTAGGATACAAATTCAGAACCAATAAAAATACACCGTTGTTTATTGCACTTATCGACTGGTGCTGTGTGGCTAAAAGTCAAACATAAATTTAGCAAATTTGATAATTCCTAATTTTAACATTATGGGGTCATAGAAAAAATAGTGTATGTAATTCGCATGTTGTGACTATTAAGACACTCGCAACGTGTATTAGGAAATTCGCCTTCGCTTCGGCTCATTTCCTAATTACGTTGCTCATGTCTTAATAGTAAGCAGTACATGTTCATTGCATAATATACTATTATGATGCTTTACTTTACTGGCTTTATGAGTAACACTTTTCTGTAAATTCTAATCCTATTAGGATGTGAAGGTACGTTTCGTCATGTTTGATGGCTTGAAGAAACTTAAAACACCAACGACGTTAGATTAGTGCATAAATTAAGATGCATAAGTGGAAGTAATTCCAAGATCAAGCATCAACATTTTATAATTTTTATAATTCCATACGAAAATTTGTATTTTATATCTTTCTTTAAGAAAACGTTGTCAAAGAAGAATGAATTTATTACATTCTAAATTAATCAATTGAGACAATGTACTACAAAATATGATTGAGCCGCGTTAGCTTAAAAGGTATGATTAATTACTCCCTGCTTAAAATTATGAGATTGTTATTTAATAGTCAAGTCTAAAGGTATAATATTCCCAAACATCTAATTAATTGCTACAAATTGTTTCTGGTAGATGATTCGATATTACAAAAAAAATTATGTTGGCTAAGGGCTAATATTTTAATACCACGCTTGTATTACATAAGTTTTAATTGAAAAACTTGTAACGTAATTTATATTAAGTAAATCGTGTAATTTTAACTGTGTAGGTATCATTCTTGTATATAGAAAGCTTAAAGTTGTAAGGAGGTTGATGCAAAGCTTAAGAGTGTGGAGCTGACCCCGAAGCTTGAAAGTCTCGAGTTACAAGCTTCCAATTAAACTCCAGTATCTCTGTTAGACAAGACACGTAATTAGCAATAGTTTGTAGTTGTAACAAGAGCTTGCTTGTTTGAGTATCCCTAACGGTGGTGGTTATTGAGCGCAGCTTTAAGCTTAATAAACGTAACCATTGTGAGAGTATTTTACTGTTAAATTGATTTTGTTAAAAGTGGTACAATTTAATAACCGCGGGATATAATCAAATTGAGTCTAGATTTCTGCTGCTGCGAACTACAGGGGCGCAGAACATTTTATCTTGGCAGGGTGCTATCGGTATTTTAGCATGCAACAGGTACCGATGTAGGGTGTCCCCGAATTAGTCCCATACCCGACGATTAATAAGGCCCGTATCGTACATAAAAGAGAAGCAGATCGACCCCATTCGTTTTACCTGGCGTGCAGCTGCTCTAACAAATAACTTTTCCGACGTTGCTAAACGCTTCTTTACCTCGGTCGTTTTATTCAATAAAACCGTCGCATTTCATGGTTAAATGGATTACCTACGTCGGCCGGTTTCCAGTCAACGTAATTTGTTGAATTGTAAGCTTTTTAGTTACCAGATCGAAGAAATTGAAAAATCTCGACGAATAATGGATCTATATTATTTAATTAATGATGGAATATAAATGCGGGTATATAAAGTATCGATAATTGCCCGTCAATTACACGACGGCTTTATTAGTTCTTTGAATCGACAAAAGCATCGATAAATAAGCCGACAAAGTTTCCATTTTTGGTTTGCTGATTGAAACTGGTGAAGAAATATGCATTTGCGCTTTTTTAAAACGATAACCGTTTGCTTCTTATGAAAATTCCTTATTAGTAAACCTTTTTTGTTACACCAGTGAGTATGTAAATCGGTTTAAACAGGCCTGTTGAACAATTGAAAATTCGCGATAAAGCTAAGTTGAAAGAGTCTGCAAACATCATATTTGTGTGACATGCAAACAAAGATGTTATGACAATCTTTGCGGAAAGATTTTACATAAATTTGCAAGTGCTTTCTACAAAGTAACAGTAAATAAAGAGTTGTATTACATTTTTAGATTTATATAAATAATAATAACTGGCATCGATAAAAATTTAAATGACGATTAACTTTTATTACTTTTGTTGTAATACAATATTCTTATTTAATTTTGTATTTAAACTACAGGTCATATAATAATTTGTTTTTTGCACAACCTGGTCAAAATTCAAAAGAATTTTCCCTACTATTCGGACGCAATTACATTCATTTCCACTAGACCCGAAAAGTATTTTTTTCAACTTTAGAGCCATTGTATGTTTTATGTTGTCAGAAAGAAGGAATTGAGATATAAGTAATTATTAATATTTATAGTAATAATAATAAAGATAATTTATTTTCAATTTAGTTTTAGTTTTTTTAGTCACATAGGTACTAACCATTTTAAATCCTTCTTCTTCTTTCCTTAAATTTAACCTCTATCCGGGTCTGTAGATGTAAATGTAGACTTTTTTCCCGTAAATAACGTTGTGCCATCTTCAAAGTATAGAACTGATTCATTTTTGTTACCTGTCATTAAAAACAAAATCACACGTTCTTGGGGAATTTGCGATTTGCTTATTTTTTTAAGACCTTTTTTTGTTTTTTTGTTACATTTTGTTGTCAGTATGATAGATAAGTTTTAAACCATGGGATATTATTATTTTCTCTCTACTCTATACCTACAATTGTTGGAGCTTCTGAATAATTTATTAAGGCATTTATTTATTTATTTAATCGTATGGTACATTTTAAATATTGTATTGTGATGTAAGTGTTATGTATGGTGGCCTAGAAGATCAGTATAAACCTGTACAGTGTGGTGACGAAACCGTGTGCAATTGTGGATTGGTTCGTCTTGGCAAAGCATTTACTTCAAGGTTTAGAAAACCACCTAAACATGCCAACTCTTACCCACCCTAGTATTCATGTAATAATATTAATTAAGTGTGTAATGTGATTGTGTTTTGTGAAATTGTGTTGTACATTTTTCCTAATTATCCGGGAGGGTCTTGATGACCAGGTCCGGAAACCAAAGTGGTGAATCTCAGGAACAACATGTTTTTCTTGTTGACCATGGGTACTGTAAGGTACTGATCACCTTCCATATTTTATATTTGCACCAAAAACCCCTAAAAACACACACGAAAACAAATTTTAAAGAAAATTAACTTACGTTTTGACGTTTAATTCTGGAAACCAAAGTGGTGATTCTTAGGAACAACATGTTTTTCTTGTTAACCATGGCTCTACGCAACATAAAGTTACATACGTTGGTAATAGATAATAGTAAACGTAACCAAGTTTTACTCATTGATTTCGACAGCAGGTGCTTTAAATGTTGTGAGCGGATCTTTTCAGCGAAGATCCATTTCGAAAGCTTAGTATTAGGACATCACATCAGTAAATGTCACCTATGCAAAGGAGAATAAGTTGGTCCAGGACATAACATCATTGTTCTTAATAGAACCGTTAATAGGAGAAGACAATTTAATGGATGTCAACATTCTCTCGGGTTTAGGTACCCGTTTTAGTACTCGAATATTTGATTTTAATTTCAAAAGGTTGGCAAGTGACTCCTCAATCAAAGCAAATCCATTCATAAGAATGAAATCCACGGAAGCATTCATGACAAATCTACTAGTCCTCTGCACAGATGAATATCATGTCCCCATCCTTCCTGTAGATAGACTTAATAGTCCATCCATTATAATCAACTATTCAAACATGTTAAGGAAACGTAAAAAGTATATTAATTGGAAATGTAATTTTTGGTAATTGAACGACTTCTCTAGACCAGTGGGATTTGAAATAAAAGTGGTCGGTAGAGTCAGATCTCTAGAGATTAAAAAAATTGTCTATTTTTGTCTTAATAAGGAACGAAAAGCACAAAACCTTTTCGACATTATTCTTAATAACATTGCCGAATCATGTTTGATAAAATACTTGACATCCACAGAAAATTAATATTTGGATCGAAATATTAATGATCAAACTACAGACTGTTTGAAATTGTTAGAAATATGAGATCAGAAACAGTTGCGAATGAAAAGGAAACTCTGTTTTTTCAACTCCTATTCTAGAATAGTTAGATTCTAAAACACCATGCTAGAATATTCTCGCTCCCGTTACGGAATGAACACAAGTACGGCCATCTCGTGGCTGTCAACATAATGTTGCATTTGGTGACAATTATTACAAAATAGGTACTCCTTCTATTTTTCTCAAAAAATTTAAAACACAACTGTATAAGAATTGAAGCTTTCACGGCTGAGTAACCAAAACCATCTTCTGTCGGCCTGATGAAGTCCCCTACAATAGGTAGCAAAACAGGTCCGGAAACCAAAGTGGTGATTCTCAAAAACAACATGTTTATCTTGTTGTCCATGGAGTACTATAAAGTACTGATCACCTTCCATATTCCACACTTGCACCAAAAATCCCCTAAAAAACACACACGAGAAAAAAAACTCTAAAGAAAATTGACGTACGTTTTGACTGTTAACCTAAAAAAAATATGGCATATGGGCGCAAGACACGAGGGCGCGAGTACACAAGCGCGCAGTATACAAGGGGCAAAAATCTTTATTACTTATTATTGCTTTTTTTAATAAAATAAAAACAGTTCGTTTAGATTACATGTTTATTAAATTATGCCTGTACTCTTCATGGTATTTTATACAAAAATTAGGTGTTGTATACGCATTACCTAGGCATAGTATGTAATGGTAAATAATTGATAAAATTTTATTATACATTACTCAGATGGACCCGGCAATGTATAAAATGATTAGACATTGACTGTATGAGAAGCTTTGCCGGTAACATATATATATTTCTAAAAAGTGAACAATAAAAAAAATATGTAAGGGACGAAAACGACAACTTTTAAAACCTTTTTTTATTTAATTATCTAGTGAATTTACTTTTAAAAAGTTTCAATCACCAAAATTGCCTTTTTGATTTTTGTCCTTAACCGTATCTGCGCCCAAAGACCCTTGCGCCCTAAAGTCTCTGCTTCCAAAAGTCCCATCGCCCAAAAGTCACTACACGTTACCGGCCGCGACCTATTTACCCTAATGTCCGGATCCGTGAATAATTAACGTTTAGTTACGGGAGTCGTATGCTTTTGATAAGTCTATAAATAACCCAAATTTTTCATATAATCGCTTCATCGTGGTATGGGTGAATTCGAATACCTTGTTTGAGTGGATTCTTCTCTCAGATAGCCGTGTTGAAAGTCTTTAAGTAAGTTTCATTCATAGAAGTCTTGCAAACAATGCCTAATAAAAGGGCACTAAAACAACGGCTACGAGGTTATCGTTATTTTTGTTCTTTTATATTGTCTAACGCAATAGTTACCTTGCTATTTCTACACAAAATTGAAACTGTGTCTTAAAACGTATATCACTTGCGATGTTGACTTCTGTTTCGAGCCACTAGTCAACCAAACTTACGGTTTGGTTCCTATGACCGCTAAGTCTGTACGTCGTCGTCGTCCGTTGGATATGTATTTTGTATTTTGTAACGGTGATTCCGAATATGCCCCGCACTTTTTGATATCTCGATAAGTTCGAAAGTTTCGCCATCATTAGACCGCATTCGACTTTTTAGAACGGTATACCGTGTGTCCCACGGAAAAGTTGACGTAGGCGTTTTCTATATTAAATTCGAAATTATTGCACATCTTTTTTCTGGCACAATTTGAGCCCAATATAGCAACATATTTTAATAGCCAAGTAAATGTGAACAAATTTAAGTGGTAATTTAAGTATTTAAAGCGTATTTTAATAAAAAAAACAGTAACATTTTTATAATGATTTACGCCACAAATTCCTGGTTCGATCCTGATTGTCGTAATTTTGTTTTGTAATAAAATTATAATCGATGTTATTATTAATACAATTTTAATAAAATAAGTTTAATATTTTTTCAAAATGTTAAATTCACTTTACAAAATTATATTATAATGGTAATAAAGTTAATAAAAAAATAATACAATCGAAATCGAACCCTAGTTGATAGCGCAAAAAGATTACTAGGCAACAGATTAACCAATTTATCTACCAAGACGACTTAATAAATGAAAATTTGTTTTACTTGTTATATTTTAATTTAACATAGTAAATACCTAATATGTCAACGGTATATTAGAATTTCACCTAGAATATCCCGTAATTATAATAATAATAATAATATAAGTAAAATGTGTGTTGCGACATCTCGTGTAAACATTGACACGTATGAATATTATATATAATAATAATAATAATATATTTATTGATACTATACAATTACAAAAATTGTTTGTATACGTCAAATGGCGAAGCAATCCGATACACGAAGTTTATTACTTCAACTAACAAACATCACATGTGACTAGCAAATTTATAACAAAAAAATTCATCAATTTCATAAAATGCATTTTGGAACAAAATAGATTTAATTATTTCTTTATATTTCTGTAAAGGCATATTTTGGATATGTATCGGTAAGAAATTGAACAGCTTTGGTCCAAAATAATTAAATCCACATCTGTTTGTTGAGTCTTGAATAAGTAATTCTAATGTTAGATGCATTTCTAGTCAAATGTTGGTGAATATCACTACTCAACTTATAATTTCCTAGGTTCTTTTGACATAAACAAGACATTGATAAATATACAAACTAAATCGACGAATTTGTGTTTTACATCGGCTCTATAGCTCAAATTTGTCATAATCCTAACTACTTTTCTTTGCAGCCCAAATATGCGAGATGAATTTGATGCGTGACCCCAGCCTATCAAACCGTACAAAATAGGAGATATAAAAAGTGAGTGGTAGGCAGTTACTAGGACATCAGTGGGTACTAATTTCACTAAATTTCTAATAACAAATTTGTTTTTGGACAGTTTCGTTGCTAAAATGTCAATTTGTTTGTTCCATTGCAATTTAGAGTCGAGATGAATGCCCAGGTACTTAACCTGACATGCATAATTGCCGACAACAGGTTTATGACTAAAAATCACATTTACAGTTTTGGCATCATTTAATTTCAGTTTATTATTTTCAAACCATTTTTGAGCCTCCTCTTGAGAACCAACATTTCATCATGTACCACGTTAAGATCAGCATTAGTCGTTAGTATAGTCGTGTCATCAGCAAATAATATTAAATCATTTACTGATAAGTGATTAGCAATATTGTTGATGTACAACAAAAATAAAGTTGGACCGAGAACTGACCCTTGAGGAATACCCAGATTTACGTTTTCCACATTGGAAGATTTGCCATTTGATACTGTATATTGAGATCTATTCGTTAAGTAACTAGCAATTAAATTACAACTAACAGTATTAAACTTGTAAAATTGTAGCTTTTGGCTAATCACCGAATGGGAAACGCAATCGAAGGCCTTTTGTAGGTCACAAAACGTTGCACCGACGTATTCTTTATTATCTGTTTTTCTGTTATAACACTAAGAAGTTGGAGAATTGCATCGTTTGTGGATTTTTTGCCCTGAAGCCGAATTGACGGTTGCAGAATAAATCAAACTGTTCAAAATGTTGGTGGATTTGTTTATTTATTACGGTTTCTACAATTTTGGACATTACTGGAACAAGAGAGATTGGCCGAAAACTATTGGGTTCGATTAGCCCTCCTTTATGAATAGGAATTACTTTAGAAATTTTTAGCAAATCTGGAAAAATTTCTTCAATTATACATAAGTTTATTAATTTCGTTAAGGGAATGAGTATTATGTTCATAATAATCATAATTAAAAACGTAGACATGCCAAAGTGATCTTGGCTTTTACTATTTCTCAAGTTATTAATAACATTTCTAACATAATTAAAACTAACTAATTCGAATGCAAAATGAATAAAATCTATTTTTGGTTGCATTGCAGTATTAGTGAAATTTGAACTATTATTAAATTCACTCACAATTTTAACAGGAACATTAATGAAATGCCGATTTAACTTGTCTGCATCAAAATAAATTGGATTAGACATTTTTTTATTTTTTCTATTTGAGTTAATAATACTCCAGGCAGATTCAGTTTTATTGTTGGCTTTTTTTATAATTGTACTATAGTAAAGTCTTTTAGCTTTGATCAAACGCTTTTGTATTTGGATTTTAATGTATTAAATTGAAATTTCAAATGTGGATCATTAAATTCATCACTTACTTCTCTTAAAAAACACAAATTTTCACGAGTTTGGCTTAAGTTTAAATCGAACCAACAATTTTAGTTTTATTAATTCTAGTACTGACAATTGGAAATGCCAAGTCTATGAAATGTTTTATAGAATTAACAAACAAAGAAAATTTTACATTGATGTTCATATCTTTTACATCTACAAAGGTCCAATCAGCCGATTCAAGATTGCGATAAAAAGTCAGCAAATTCATGGGTTTATACTGTCGCTTATATATTCTTTCGTTACTATTTATTTTGTGTTTACAATCAATACCAATCGCTAGAGCTTTATGATCCGATAGGCTGGGATCGAACACGTTGGTTGTATAATTTCCTTCAAAGTTTATTAGAATGTTGTCGATACAATTATTTTGTCTTTAACAGTCAATTTAAATGAATGCGAGTTTATTAAATCGTTAAATTTAGAAAACTTTAGAGAAGATTTGTCAAAAAATTTTATGTTAAAATCACTATTAATAATGACCCTACTTTTAAAATTACTGCATTGAACTAATACGTTATTAAATACATTTAAAAAGAGTCAAAATTTTCATCAGGTGAGCGGTAGACTGTTACAATTAGCAAATTGCTCGACATTGATCTGACTGCTGAAACTTCGTAGTACATTTCAATAGACATATTATTTATTTGTTTGTAAGGTATAAAATCCAAATCGCTCCTGCACAAAATCATCACCCCACCGCGATTAGTGTTGGGTCTAGAATAATACGATGCCACTTTATACTTATCAATGATGAAGTTATCAACTTCATCAGTGGTCAAGAAGTGTTCGCACAAACAAATAACATCATATATTTTTGAGGTGTTCACAAAGTGATTAAATTGTAGTAATTTATTCCTTACTGATTGGATATTCAAATGCAATACATAGAACCGCGAATCTTTTAAACCGTCAACTTTTGGGGAAAAAATAATGCAAAATGGTTTGTTATCTTAAAAAACTACACACTATGTACTAGTGCAAGCAACTAATATTCGCTTATTTTCATTATGACATACCATAGATCGGTCACAAATTATGCTGAACTATTTAAGTACTTGAACCAATATATCTTACATCGCAGACTTTAACATACAAATACAATAGAAAAAAAAACAAATATTACGTTTAAAGCCAAAGGAAAACATAAGAATAAAAAGCTTTATATATACTTATTCTGGTAAACGGTAAACCTTAAGGTTGTTCCAGGAAATCATTTATAATATTCGTACTACATTTATAGTGTAATGGACCATAGGAATAAACTATAGCTGCAAACATGAAACAACGGAGTAATGCTTCTAACACTGACAACAATAAAAAACAATGATTTATGAAAAAATTAGGTGACGGAAAAACGTAAATAACCTTGAACATCCAAACAAATATTAAATAATTAAATTGATTAAACATTTATATTTAACTAGGAAAGAAATCAATGCTGAGTAGGTTGAAGTTTATGGCACACAAACTTTGAGCTTTTGGTGATTTTCTTCCCATAACTGTCGACAAAACATGGTTAGGTACATCACTGCACTACAAAACAACAGTGAAAACAATAGGTTTTTGAAAAACTTCCGAAATTCTATTTTTTAGGCAGTTTAGTAAATCATTTGGAAAACTCTTAGAAAAATGTAGAGAACTGAAGAGAGTAATTAAAAAAAATGTTTTTCTACTATGTTTTGAGGGCTATTGAACGACCCTCTTAACTGTATGTACACTGATTTCACCACATGTGATCTGTTTGCGTTATTTTTTTTAAAACATGTTTTAGTGAACAATACTTTGGAACAAAGTTTGGAACACCTAGAACAATTAAAAACAACAACAAAAAATGTATATGGTTGGGCTCTAAAAACAACATTTTATTGCTATAGTTAACTGTTCCAATGGAGGGTAACAAGGATATCAGGACCGATTGTTTCGCAGTTAAAGTTTATCACTCTGATGACGATATTCCGAATAACAACAATCACATGTTACAGCCATCTGTTGACATTCTTAGTTTAGGTAACAAGAAAGTTTATCCGACATAAGATTAGCATGGAGAAGGCAATGACGCTATTGCAGCGTGGGTTGAAAACCATGCCCTTTATGATGTTAAGGTTGATGTTCTTGGGTTTTTTATAAACTTCTCTGTTCTGTTCAAATTTCGATATATTTTTTTTTTTCCATGTTGACTTTCAAAGAATCAATCTTTCAAATTACCATCGTACCTTGCATTACCTTTCTCGAAAATTACAGCATCTAGTGATTTGAACAGCATCCTGTTGTTGGTTTTATTACACATGGATACTACAAACAATGTTCTCTCTTTTACATAGTAAATTACATGCTTTATGATCTTTTTAATCAATACATTATTTATTAATTTTATTATCGTTGATTAAAATTTAATTATTCTTATTTAACATAATAATATTACTATTAATGTTACTACATACAGTGTGTTCAAAGTGAGTAGGATTGTATGACTTTCTTTATGATGAATAAATCATAATTTGGCAAATAGAAATGTAGTTACAGTTTTTGAGATTGGTTTAATCAAACTGGGTTACAAAAAAATGACGAATTTGCGTTTTTTTAAATTTTTCTTACAACAATGATTTAACAAAAAATCTTAAAATAGGTAAGTACAAATATAGAAAAAATTTAGCAATAGTAGAATATTTTTTGAGTTGATATGAATAATAAACTGGGTCACTTGAGTTTATCTAAACGCACCTTTATCTAATTTATTGAAACTTTATCTATTTTCTAAATTAAAAGAGATGATTCTTATTGAAAATTTTTTTAAACAGAACTGTAATCTCCAATATTCACGGACAGGTTTACTTATCACAATTTTCTGTTTGTTTACCCTTTTTATATTTGTGTTCTGCAAAATTATTTTAATCAATTAATAATGCAGGTTTTGTTTCGGGTTCATATGTGAGAAAACAATCAGTTTTTTATCGGTTAAAAATACACTAGAAGTTAATTTTTTTCCGGGTAATTTTTTTTACAAAATCTTTTTTCCCTCAATTCTTGAAAAATTTACATGGAAAAAATGATCGAGTCTCCCAAAAAAAATTAACTTGTATTATAGAAGATTAATACAGGGTGTTTGTAAAAGGTCTTTATACAAGCCTACCACATATTCCTTAGACTAAAATAAGCCGATTTAAGTAAACTTACCTTAGTCCAAAGTCGCTTAGTTTGGGCGCTATGTGGCCTTGAAGTTAAAATTTTGAAATTGTTTTTTATTATAAATTCAAAACGGACTTTATGCGATTTTAATAAGATTTGTATGGTTAGTTAATATTATTGGACAAATGTTTTAGAAAATTGCGAAAATATACGAATACTGAAAGTGAATGAAACACGCTATAACTATTATGAAAACTAACATGAATTTTTTTGCTATCAGTAGTAGAGACACGAAATAATTTTTATTCGATGGAGTATTTAAAAACGATTAAATTATGTGTCTTGTAAAAAATTTTTATTTTATTTGTTTTTGAGAAAAACGAAAGAAAAAGAGTCTTATGGTAGTGCGTTCCAAAAAGCATAAGGTAATCCAGTCGCCTATGATTTCTATCACAAACATATGAATTTCATGGCATAATAATAGTGTCAAATCTAAAATACCTGAATTGTCATTAGTGTTCAAAAGTTTGTTAAGTGCTCTAATAATAATTTACAAAGCTTAATTTTGGTGATTTATCATGGCGTTACAATACACCAATCAAGAATATACCGATATGCTATTGGTATTTGGATTTTGTGAAGGAAATACTCGAGAATGTGTTAGGGTGTATTCTGAAAGGTTTCCAAATCGTCGAGTACCAAGTCACCCAACGTTTGCTGCCGTTGAGCGACGTCTTCGAGAGACCGGTCGCTTTGCTCCTGCAACCGCTGATTATGGAAGGCAGCGTTTTGTAGGGGTTCCTGAAGTTGAAGAAGAAATTTTAGAACGTGTTGAAGAAGATCCAGAAATAAGTACTAGACGAATAGGTAGGGAACTAGGAGTATGTAAAGATGTGGTCCACGCAATAATTAGAGAACAGTTGCTATATCCATATCATAAAATAACAGTTCAAGATCTTTTAGAACATGATTTTGAAATGCGTTTGGGTTTTTGTCGCTTTGTTAATAGGCAAAGAGAAGCAGATTTAAACTTTAGCAACACTATTTTGTTTACGGATGAAGCTTGTTTTACAAGAAGAGGGGTAACTAATTCCCATAACGAACACGTTTATGCCGTTGAAAACCCGTATGCCATAAAGATAAACCATTTTCAACGCGAATTTAAACTTAATGTGTGGATTGGAATAATTGACGATTTTATTGTTGGTCCTGTTATTCTTCCTCAAACATTAACGGGAGCCATCTACTTGCAGTTCTTACAAAACACATTGCCAGATTTGTTAGACGAGTTACCTCTACAACTTCGGAGAGATATGTGGTACATGCACGATGGAGCCCCGCCACATTTTCAGTTGATGTTCGAAATTACTTACATCTAGTATACCCAAACAAATGGATAGGAGAGGTAATAACGCTCCTGTAAATTGGCCACCACGTTCTCCAGACTTAACACCAGCTGATTTTTCTTATGGGGACATCTTAAGTCCGTGGTTTACAAAACGCCTGTGGCTAATGAAGTAGAACTATGGCAACGTATTCAACATGCTATAAATGACCTTAGAGGTGATAGAGAAATTTTGCGAAGAGTACAATTTAATTTCCTTCGTCGTATAAATCTTTGTATGCGTGTAAATGGAGAACACTTTGAACAGTTTTTGTGACATTATTTGTGTTCATTTTATAGTTACTTAATTTTTTAAATGATTTTTGTGTAAAATAATCAAATGAGGATTATTAAGATACAAATTTCGCAAAACCATTAGAGTATTCAATTCTTGAGTGCCGTTTTTGTAGAAAATGCAAAATTCATAGAAAAAATCACAGGCGACTGGATTAGATTATTCTTTTTTCGAATGCACCAGCATAGATAATTTTTTTTGTTTTTCTCGAGAACGAATAAAAATAAAGAAATTTTCCAAGAGACATAATTTGATCGTTTTTAAATACTCTATGACACAAAAATTATTTTGTGCCTCTACTACAGACAGTAAAAAAAAATTATGTTAATTTTCACAATGGCTACGCGTGTTTCATTCACTTCCGGTGTTAGAATATTTTTGTAATTTTCTCAAAACATTTTTCCAATAACATTAACTAACTATACCAAATCTTATTAAAATCGCAGACACCATTTTAAATTTATAATAAAAAAACGATTTCAAATTTTTAACTTCAAGGCCGCATAGCGCCCAAACTAAGCTACTTTAGACTAAGGTAAGTTTACTTAAATCGGCTTATTTTTGTCTAAGGAATATGTGGTAGGCTTGGGTAAAGACCTTTTACAGACACCCTGTATATCGATAACGTTATGTATGTTTTTGTTGAAACATGTAATTTCGGATAAATTTTAATTATTTGACATTTATTTTTAGGTTTTTTTCCACCTAGTTTAAAGCACTTAAAAATTGCATAAGAGATTTGTATTTTGCCGAGTAAATTTGTCTAGCAATTTGACGAGATAAACTGTCAATTACTAAGAACGCGAGGGTCTAAATTTTTGAATGTACCATTCGGTGGAGCGTTTTTAGGTGACAGTTTTTCGAATCAAATTGCTAAAGAAAACAGATTTGAATTTAAACAATACAATTTTACTCACTAAAATACAAACCTCGAGTGTAATTCGGCAGTACAATTTAATGAATAAGAAAATTAGAACATGTCAAATTTTGGATACCTATAAATATTAATTTGAATAAACTGTTAGAATGTCAATGGAGACCGGCGATAATCGATTAAAAAATTTAAAGTGAAAAAACCACTAGAGCTTTTTTCGCAGTAAAAGTTGCAGGTAACTTTTGACGATGTCAAAATGACAATTACACTGCGGCATATGTGATTTTTTATGCATGAATTATAAGAAACAACTGCGTGCAGTATCAAAAAACTAGCAACGAATGCGCGTAAACAAAGTTTCAATGGAGTCATAGCCAACTATGGTTTCCATTTAAAAAAATGCGTGTTTGGTCTGTAACTCGAAATCGAATTAAGCTAGAATAAATTCGAGTACTCCATTGAATTGCATATAAAAAAATGCACAAAAAATGTTTTGTTAAAATAAAAAATATTCACAAACAAAAAAGTTATGAAGCTTTAAAGAAAACGGCATAAAACGCAAAACACTCTGTATCTCCCAAACGAGTCGAGATATTCAAGTGCTGTTTAGACTATTGAATTTGTCTCAAAAATCGGGTCAAGAGTCCCGACCACGGGTTTTCCCTATGAATTCGCAAAATACCTGAAACCCCCCAATTACATTGAAAATAGGACAGCCTGTACAATAGCAAAAACCGAGAATCACTGACAAAGTTACAGATCATACTTTTCGGGCGTGCTTCGTTAGCACGAGCCCCACTAGAAGTCGCAACATTTTATTGTAATCCTTACTATTTTAAACATTCAAATTTGTATAATTCTACATGACAAACAAATATAAGCGCGTTCGCAAAAAATTTGATTCCACACGTATTAATTATGCAAAGTACTATTTTTATCAGAAAATTAGTGTATAAGTTAGACTTAAAATAATGAATCCAATGTATTTGGTAGCTTACTATATCTAGCACAATAATTACTAAACAATTGTGGTGAAGGGATATTTCAAATAAATCGTGCATAAAATAATAAAATCGTGTGTGCCAACCAAGTATACGTGTTACATAAAAAATTAAAAGTGCAAATGCATGATGTAGTACCCTGTGGCTTGTATTTTAATCTTCGGGATTAGTGCATAAAAACTTCACACACTAACATAAATAACTTTTTTTTTAGAAAATTCTTAAAAATCTACAACCGTTTTTATAATATAATAGGTGATTTAATTATAAAATATGGTTAAAAACACTCTTTAATGACAATCTAAATGGACAGCATTTGATAAATATTTTTTAATATTGTTAGACAAATAACTTTCAGTTGTTTATCTTAATTAAAAGGTTTCTAATTAATTACCTATTCAGTGTTAGAGATTGATTTTTCTATTCGGTACTCTTATTTTTGAATCAATTTTTGTATTCATTTAATAACACAAAGTTAACGCCATTATTGTTCTTTAAATATGTCATTCGATGCATTTAAAAAATTAATGTTGTAGTTATTATCAAACACAAATGGAATCAAGTTTCTTCGATTAAACAAGTTCGTAGAACACATTAGGATTTTTTTTTTCATTTGATTGAATATATTATTTTTAATCGAAAGTACTTAAATAATTTGATCAACAAATGATTACATTGTTTTAATTAATTATGCCGAAGGTGCTGCTAGTTTACATATAGACAAATTTTAATCAATAACATTAATCTTGAAAAATAAATTGAAATTAATAGGAGAAAACACAAGTGTTACTTAAATAAATGAACCCCCATAATAGTATGTGACATTACTGCGCTGTAGAATGAAGGATACAATGTAATATATACTTACTTTGTTTGAATGTATCATTATTTAATAGACAACGTACAACGTATATTGTTTATTGGTATAATTGAGAAAAGTGTTATTGTACACATAAACTTATAATTTATATTCGATATAGACGAACCTATAATATAATGTATCTTGTGCATGTATTATTACCATATGGTACACTATTGTTGTTTGTATAGCGTCCTATTATAAAATTGCATCATTTTGTACAAATTGGTACTTATTCAACAGTTTAAGCATTGCCATTGTGTATTTATTACTCTTATTACAATATAAAAAAATTACGAGTGTGTTGTGGTATCTCGTGACTTTATGCCCACTTATAAAAAGTATTGTATTTAATTATGGAAAGTATTTATTGTCTTTGATAAATGTAAGGTTGTAAATGACTGAAATTTAAGATTACTGTTTTAAATTAATATTACCCTTGATATGTACAATTAGTTATGCATAATGTACAACGTGTGTGTGATTATGTAATTGCAGCACATGTTGTATTTTAATTGATTTATCTAGTTTTAAACAACCTAAAATTACTAAATTTTTAAATTACGTACCTGACTAAAAAGTAGGTAGTTATTTATTTATTTGAAATCCCAATGGTTTACATAGTATAACGCGATACAGTGAAAATAATGCTAGCAAACCGACAGAGATATAAAACAAGTGTTTACCGCAGAACTCTACACCGCCCTTAAAAGCAAAAATAAAACTGCGTTTTAGAAAAAAATGTTTCAAACAAAAGCTATAGACTATATACGAAATTTTTAACAATTTTTCTCCCTCAACTGTTTTTGTAAAATTGATTTTGGTCACGTGATTGTTATATCTCAGTAAGTCCTTATCGGATCAAAGAATAGTTTAAACAAAAAATGTGTATAATTAAATTATAAACAACTTTTATTTGAAACAAAAATCTGTAAAATGAATATTTTTCTAAACACTTCAAAAATTTGAAAATCTGTGTAGGTTAACGGTCTCCTTTTGGCTACAATGTCCAAAAACTAATCAGATCTTGGGAATTATAAATAAGGTCCTAGATTGAAAAACTTACAAATTAGAATTTTTAAATTCTTTTTTTGTTGATTCACAACTGTTTAGTAGTATTTGGAAAGAGTGTTAAACAGAGTAATGGGTCGTATAATTATTTTTACTACCCATAGTTTTACATAACATATATATCCAGAACGAGAGTTTTTTCTCATACAGTTTTATTAAATCGTTTTAAATTTAAGAATTTAAGAAGTTGCTGTTCTCTCAAATTTTTACCATTGACTGTTCAGATTTGTTGCGTTCCCTAAAACTTCTTCCATCTTATTCATCGAGAAACATTAAACTTTTTACTATAAAATATCAGATGCGGCTACATTTTTACGATCTCCTTTTATTATTGTGCCACTTGTTTTCAATAATACCAGAAATACATCATCTCCTCCGGAATGTAGAACGTCTCATAGATACAAGCAGTAGATTCTCTATACGTGTTAGTGTTTTCTTCAGTCACCGATAGATGACGTTATGCGTTGGCTTTCTGGTTTCGTCATTGTTTGAATATCGCGATTATAGTGTCGTAATGGATATCGATTTAGAATAGATTATATTTCATCAAAGATGGCTGCGCGCTGTATACCGGAAATAATGTTACCACACGAGGGAACAACTCAATAATTTAAAAATAGATTTTTTTAAGCTTTGATTACTATTTAGTTATACTATTCAGTTTGTTTGAATTAATCTTTAATTTTAAATTGAGTGTTAGGTGTGAAAATAACAAGAAACTAAAATATTATAAAAATGTAACACGTATTGCCACCTATCGGCAACTTCGGGAAGTTCATATGCAAATATAGAATCATCTTGGCTTTATACATTCCGGGGGAGATGATGTATTTCTGATAATACGTTAAGAGGTGTCTTATCAATTACAATTAGATTTCCTGAAGATAATTTTAAACAAATTTTTATGAGATGAATACATCCATCCCAGCTGCAATAATTCCGTAGCGACAGAATGCAAAGTAAAACATTAGTTTAACAATATTTTAGAATTTTATGAAATGAAAAGGTTCGATATTTGCAGATGAATATCTTTATAAGGATTCCATCAAGTGAAGGAATGAAACTAAAGACCACTACCCTGGTTTCAATTTACCGACGTTTCGCCCAATCTATACGAGCTTTATCAAGGCTTCTTAATGGTAGCGGTCGATTTCATTCGTCCACCTGGGCTTGTAACTACAATTTTGGAGGATTTAATAAATTGATATTTGGTTTTCTTAACATTATATTGGGTGTGATTTTCCCATCTCATTCTGTACTTTAACAGTGTATTTGCAGCTCTTGACTCTGTTAAGACTGTAACTATTAATTACTAAGTTTAGATTTTGTAGAACACTGTTATAATAATTACCAAATATAATATATGCTTTTTATTACATATTACATTAAGTGACAGTTCTTGTGGGCTTAACCAATTACAAAACTTATTAATATTTTTGTGACTAGTTGTTTAATAAGAAATTAATGTATAAAATAAAAAATAATGGTTTGAGGATTGTACCATGTGGGTCACCGGTTTTAATGACAAAAATTCTTTCATGACAGCATTGCTTACGAATATCCAACAAGTCTATGGTTTAGCAAAATCAACAATAAATAAAATTAGTTCTGTATTTGGAAATAAAATGATTGTTTTATGTTAAAAATAAAGGTAATTGTCTTGGATATCAAACATGGCATATATACCCATCAGCAATTTTTCGTAATGGTAAAATAATAAAAATATTTTCTTAGTTCGTCATTGAAAGTTATAATTTGTAATTTAGTTATATTTAGATTTGCTAAATTTATAAAAAACGAATAAATATTAACGGTTTGAATTGATATCTTAAGAATATTGGAAAAGTATTTGATTTGAATCATTTTTTAGACCACATCTTATAATTAAGATTACCACCCCTTTTTTTCACTTTTTCCGACGAATTAGAGTTAGTACGTTATAATGAACAAAAAAAATTTATGTCCAATGGCCGGCCGTCCGTCCGTCCGTATGTAAACAAGATATCAAGAAAACCACTCGTCCGATTATTATGAAACTTTGTACATGGACCTTATTCCGCAGATTTGATTAGATTTTGGGCATATTCTACGTAGTCAAAAAGGCCGTAAACCTACACAAATTTTGAAGTTTTTAAAATATTTAGAAAAATATTCATTTTACACATTTTTGTTTCGATAAGTAATTCCTGAGTTATAACAATCACGTGACAATCATTGTTGTAACGATATCTCTACCAATATTAATTGTACAAAAAAAGTTGTGGGAGAAAAGTTGTTGGAAATTCCATTGTCTATAGCTTTTGTTTGAACAATTTTTTTAAACACAATTTTATTTTCGCTTATCGGACGATGTGGAGTTCTGCGGTAAACGCTTATTTTTACTCTAGGTGTATTGATGTATATAATTTCCTAACAAATTATGACTGTTTGTGACGAAATGAGGAAAATAATGATTTTTTGCTATTTTACAAATTTCTGGTGGGGATAAATAAGTTTTAAATTCAGATTATTAATTTAGAAAAAAATTGGAAATTTTTTCAATATTAATACGCAAGTTTTTTTATTATAGCCCGAAAGCGCAGATGGAAAGCTCCTAAATTTCTATCTCCATAGGTATGCGCGTCTCCTAGACGCTCGCATAATGAAATTGAGTGAAATGTCATACGTGCGTTTAAAGCGAACTCGTGTCAGCTAACGCAGTAAAAACGCCTGACCGACTCGGGACATGTCGATTTTCTACGTTCTGAAACGCTCGACACAAACATCTTGCATAAAATCCTGCCTTTTATCAGAAATCAAAAATGTTTGGTCCATAAGTCAAACATTGATTGGAATTGGTGTGTTGATGTGGTGATGAATCTATTTAAATCCTGCTCAACATTTTTCATGTTTCATATATAGAACAGTATAATAAGGGATCCATATTTCATCTCAAAAATGAATGCCTAACTTTTAATTTTTTTAACACTTTTTTTCCAAAACTGCTAATCGGATACAAAATGGTTTATAAATATTTTTTTTTCTGAAACTTTTAAAACAGATTACGTAATCAACTAAACTAATTGGTTATGAACAAATTTTTAACATTTTGGAAAAATGCTTGGGTACAAATTAGTTCCAAATCTGAAAGTTCGTCTTCCCTAACTTAAATCAAAATTAACAGAAGGAGAGGGACTAATTGAAAATAGAAAAACCCAAAATTATGAGCAAATTATGTGCTTTCTGAAGAAGAAAAACAGTCCTTCCAATGAGTTCTTATGTAAATCGGGGTTATTTATGCAGGAGTGGATCATTATCAAAAGGTAAACGTAAGCGTGTGTTTTAAATTCCAAGAATCCCATTTATAACAAGAACCAAGTGACAACAATTTTTTTAGGTCCTAAAACTCTCAAAATTGCTTAACAATAGTTTAACATTTGTTTGACATTATGTTAAATGTCGATCAAACCACGAAAAATTCAAATCATGAAGTAAAGACCTACAAAATTATTTGTAAAATTTTTTTTTAGCAAGTTGTTATCTTTCATATAAATGAGTTGCAAAGGTTTCCCGAACTTGTGGAACAAGAGGTAACTTTTTCCTAGCTCTCTTAGTTTTTGAGATACAGAGTGGAATTGAAAATGGTCACTTTTGGAGGACACCTTGTATCTTGAATATGCAAATATTTACATGTAAAATAAAAACGGGGTCTTATAGATTGTCTTACGTAAATGTCAAAATGTCGTTATGGTTACCTACTATTAAAAAAATAATCCACCACAACTTAGTAGATATAAGAAAAATATGACATGTTTAAAAATTGTTGAATTGTGACATTATTTGACAAAATAAATACAGACAATATGGGATTTTGGAAAACTTATGAACAAGCGGATTTGATTTAAAAAAAATATATTGAATCATATTCAAAAAAATTCTGGTCAATAACTAACACTGGATTCTAGGTAAGAAAATCTATAGGATGTAAATATTTGCATAGTCGAGTAGAAATTCTATAAAGCACATGAAAATAGGACACCCTGTAAATTACATGGTATAGTATTAAATTTTTTCTAAATTGTATTTTTGTAAAACATACAACAGGTACGTTTGAGAAAAATAAACTTATGGTGTAGATATACATATACTGATTAAATATTATTTATAGTTACGAACAAAGAATTAAATGGGAACAATGTTTAATAAAATGTAAATTTAAAGTAGAAGGCGTTGACACGTGCAATTACATTCAAATGTTTGTGTATTTAAATTAAATTGTTTGGATGACTTATCTGTGTTTAACATTATATATTTGTATATTATATCTCATGTTAAAATTGAATATAAATATTTAATTCTAATACTTTTTTTTTTATTTTTCAGGAGTCGTGGACTGCTTCAATTTATGTGAGTATAAAATATTTTAATCTTTGATTTTAAATAATAATACATCTGGCTAATTTTTCCCCTTTTAAATAAACATTGTCAATGCAAAACAAAACAGCTGAGTGTTATTATTTTGGTCTAAAAGGACTTGTTATATAATTTAATTTAGAAAATTTGTTTCTTGCAGTTTACTTTTCTCCTACATTAGCAAATTGTCAATCAATTTTATATCAATTACTTGCGTAACATAGGTTATGATAAATAAAATCATGAACGGATACATTGGGTAAAACTTAAATTTTTTGAAAAAAATTGAATATAATTTAAAAGAAAAAAACAAAAACTACATTATTAAATGCGTTGTAAAATCGGTAATTTTATTATCTTTAGTGCTTTTAGGTGTATTTCTGTTTTAATTAATTTCTCAATTTATAATTTTTATTCTTTAGCGAATCTATCGGCCATAATTCTCACCAACAAATTGAGAGACCTTTGACTTTTGCAAAAAAATTTGACACAAACTTTACGGTTTATTTTTCAATTTTTTACCGAATCCATTGATTCGATGGTATAGTATCCGAGCATAACAAAATAATTTTTTTTCAAAAACGAGACGTAATTACAAATTCAGTAAAAAATTGATGAAATAATCGTACATGTCTGTCAAATTTCCACCCATGTGCTTATGTTTTAGCAGATGCCATATTATTTTTTTTTTGAAAACAAAATGCCATAATTTGATGTTTTAGTTTTTTTCAACATCCTCACCACAAAAAGCATCACTTAAGTTCTGTATAGAATAATATACTAGTATGTATACAATAACTAAATAATGTCTAAATTTTTGACTTCCAAATTTTGTTTTGTCCAAAAAAATTTTGTTAAATGTATACATATTCAAATAACTCGGTTAGATACTGAATTGAAGTATGTGTTGGCCAAAAGAAATGTATAACTTAACATATGGGATATTAAATCAATACGCATTTTTCACGTTGATTACTATACAATTCGTTATTGTCTAGTTCAAACACTTTCTGAGATTTCTCAAAAATATTTGACATGATTGTCAAAATTTCATGGCGGAGTTTGATTGTTAATCAAAAAGGTGATATTTTATTTATGAAAATTTGCAAAAGAACGCAACCTCGAATTGTCGCAGATGTAAAGCAGGTTTTTCCTTGTTTCTTTAACACGTTTATTATTTATCTTTTGGGAAAATAACTATGTGTCTCTACCTAATTTTAGCAATTATTTCTTGCCACGTTTTATTATACCCATACATACATGAGAGAACCAAATGACGAAACAAGAAAAGAAAGAAAGTGGAATATCAAAAGGAATAATAGTAATAAGACGTCTTTATTTAATACTACGGAACACAATGATTCACAAAGAAAAAAAACTACATTATCAATATTTAATAATCACTATGCGAAAAATGTATTTGTTAAGTAACATAGAAAAATACTGTTATTAGTTATAACTTGTTGTTTGGTGTACTTTGGTCTGTGACAAGAGAGCTACAGTCAGCTTTATTTTGGTAATTATATGTGTTCCTTGTGGTAACGGTTTGTTTCTTTTGTGTCCTGAGTTTCTGCTAGTTAGGACGAATCTCTTCTATTGTAGGGTGGCGCCCAATGCGATTCGAAACATTTTCTTATCTATAAAGCGCTCATAATTGCTTGCGATGCCTCTCCGAACGCAGCCGTCGGGTGATGCTTCGAAACGTTCATAAACCTGTTTATAAATTGAAATTCTTCAGCTGAAACAAACTTTAACAACTGGATGGAAGATCACGATAATCACATACTTGTTAGTTTACAATTCACGCATGTATGGTCTCTATTGAATTTCAGCAACTTCTACAATCATCAAACTAAAAACCTCAACATAGTTTTTATTGCACTGTAACGTACATAGTATAATATAAAAAATCAAATAAAACGTTTGATTGGATAACATATCTTTTCCTCAAAGGCAGAATACATGAACCATAAGTGCGTAGTTTTTGGATAGTTGTAGAAACATACGAAAAATATTTGTATCCTTATCTTATCTTATCTTATATTGATTGAGTACGGCGATCAAATTCAATAAGGAGCAGAACGACCTATATAAGTGAATCAACTGACACTACACTCTATAGTATTCAAATTTCCCTGCCATTAGTAGGTATTGAAGATGACCCTATTAGGTTCATATCAATACAAGGTACTATAACTAATAGTGCACGTACATATTTACTAATAGTTTTATCTTCAAGCAGATGTAATACACTGTAAAACTCTGTATTAGTATGCTTCTTATTTTAACCAGTAACTGAATAGTAAATGCTCAAATTGACTCAGAAGTTTATTTCTTCTTTCCTGGCAAGAAGTTTATCAGTAGAATACCTGTTGAAAATGTGACTGTCAGTATTAAATCAACTAAACAATATACTCAGAAATAAGGAAGGGTGGAGAAAGCCGACTCTCTTGATTTATCAAAATTGCAATTGTCATCTATCTGTATTTCACAGTGTGATGCTATTTTATAAGAGCATAACATAATGGAACCAAAGGAAAGTATATATAGGGCAAACCAAGAGACCTATTAAAACTCGTTTTAAAGAGCACGTAGCTCATGTCAAATATCATCGCACAGATAGGTCCAGTGTTGCCATGCATATGCTTGAAAATGGCCATAGAGTAGGCGACATTGAATTAATTAAGAGGGTAGATAATAAAACGAACTTGATTCTTATGAAAGTTTAGAAATTTTTAAAAACAGAAATTTGCTTATGAATTATGATGATAACGGTCCATTAGGATTTTCGGAATTATTTAAGCTTATCTAAGAATCAATTAAGTTAACGATGCGTGATAAGCAGATAGTATATATAAGCTTCCCGTTGTTTTTATTTTTAGTATCGGTATCGCTGATGATAACAGCTTAGCTGTTGAAACACGTGTCCGAGTCAAGTTTTTGGTGCAGTTTTTGGTGTTTTTCTTTTGGTTAACATAATGGAATGTGGTTTTCTTTGTTGAAAACTTGACCACAGTATAATCACCTATCTGAAAATTACGAGCAAGGCATATGACGTCATCCTCATATAAATCTCCTTTACTCTCTTCCGATTCATTCCACTGTGATGAAGAACCAGACGATAAAATTTCATCATCCAAACTTTCACTAGAAGTGCTTTCTCTTTGCTTATTAATCTTCTTCACCTTAGCCTTTTGGCGTAGCTCTTTTGATAATTTTGGAATTTTAGTCTTGGTTAATTTACGCTGACGCTCAGCTGCTTGCGTTTCTATTAAAAGTTTTTCTGGCGTGTCCGTCATGATCCTTGATTTTCCTTTCTTTCTTTTAGTATTAACATTCATCCTAGGTTGTGCTTTAGGGTATGGTCTTACATTTTCTGGGCTTAAAAAATGTTGACTTACAGGTGTTAATGCTCCATTTCGATTTGAAGTGACAGCAGTTTCATGTATTTGTTGCACTGGTGCACTAGTTGATGGTTCCTGGTCTGAATGTAACATGACAGCTAAAGACGGAGAAGGTGTAGGATCTTCACTGCCAGCTGCATCAATTTTTTCCATAGAGGCACTAGTTGTTGCTTGTTCGTAGTCTAAATTTATCATGACACCCGAAGGTTTAGCAGATTCAGTCACTTCCTTACTGTGAGATTCTTCCATTAGTACACTATCATAAGGGCTGTCTGTAACGTAAGAACTTAAAAAATCCTCGTCAGTAAAAATTTCCGAATTTACTGGCCAAATTCCACTTTTTTCAAATCCGTGTTGTATATTTTTTGGTGTGAAGCCTGCGACACCGCTGTAGCAGATAGTTTCGCTATTTCATAGATGGTGCAAGTTTTGGCAGGATTCATAGAAAGCCAATCTGTTAAAGCAACGTTGTAAAATCGCTTTAATGGTCCAAACACTGTTAAGTCCAGTGGCTGTAGTTTGTGACTACAGTGTGGGGGAAACGTCAGCATCACTATGCCGTTTGGCTTACACAAATCTAAAGCTTCGATTGAAATATGGCTTTCGTGGTTGTCAAGTACAATAAGAACAGGTGATTCCTTCGACGGCTTAAGGAATTTCACGATTTCAGATTGGTAAGCTGCACCATCAGATCCAACAGGTGCACCGCTTAGCATATACGGCTTAAAATTTATACGAGGAAATATATAGAAAGGAGGTAGAGAATTCCCAATAGCATTTATCGTGCAACGCAAAGTAACCAGTGTGCCCCTTTTGGCAGATGTCATTTGGCCGACTTACTTGCTACCTTTTACTGCTAATACCTTCTGTGTAGATTGAACGGTCGTCAGGCCAGTTTCGTCTATATTATAGATAGCCTCTGGACCAAATTTGTAGCGATCTAATACGTTTTTGTAATTAGCAAACAATTCTGATACGTTTGTTCGATTAAAACTGGTGGCTCTCGACAAGCTTGTGGCCTCAGGAGTGCGCAAAGACAAACTTTCGTTCCTGCTCATAAAGCCCCTCATCTAGTCTTTCGATGAACACTTTTGTTGCTCCCAATTTTCCGGAACAACCTTTCCCATGGCAACTGCATATTCATATGCAAACTTTCTAGACCTGAGTTTTCCAAACCATAATGTAACTGCGAACATCTGATTAAATATTCAACAAGGGCTTTTTCTTCATTAGGAGTGAATATCTGACGGGTAACATATTTATTACTTGGATTCTTCAGAGGTTTTTCTAACTTTAGGTAACGTTGAAGGGCGGATCTAGGTATATTATACGTCTTAGCAGTAGGCAGAATCTTTGCCCCTGCAAGAACTTCTTTGATAGCTCTCTCGATTATGTCGTATGGTATTTCAACACGATCTGTCTTTTCTTTTGTATATGTATATGTATATGATGTATAGTTTGTGTAGGGAGCGATGGGCATGCCCAACGCTCCCGAAGTGTCATGCCCAAGCATACCATCCCCTACCAGCAAAAGACAAACGTAAAATGCTACACAAATCGAATAGTTTTAACTGTCGTATCTTACATAATAGCATGCATATGGAAGGCACTTATTGAAATAAACTAAAAGGAAACATACTAACATTGATTTCAGAACACCAGAAAGAAAATAATTACTAACGCAATTGTAACTTTGTACTGGAACAATCACCAAGTGGGTTGCTCTGGTTGTTTGGCGTACGCCATCGCTGCACTGTTACTGTCGTGGCAACTGTAAGGCTATACAAAACCTGATTGGGCGGCGCCATCACAATTACGCGAAGAGTTTAAATCTTAAATGCTCAGGCCTCCCACCTGCCCAAGGATACCCACTCTCCCCTACACAGTAAAAAATGTTTTCTTAGTTTTTAAAATTTTAACAAAACATTTAGTTCCAAACGATCTACCGCGAAATTTTGTTGACATAACAAAATTATTATGAATCTGCAAATTCGAAATTTTTGACTGACTGAATTAAACAAATTTATTGTTATTATTAATTCGATAAAACATGCATAAACAAATTTGCAATTAGTGCATTCCATTTGCTAAATTGGGGCAGTTAATTTGTTACCTGCAACCAAATATTTGTTGTAACGTGTTTTCACTTTTGTTAGGTCTTTAACTCTAAAATGCTAAATTAACAAATACACGTTGTTGATTAGCAACATAATTTTGTTAATTTCGTCAAATATTTTGGTAAAAACAAATGGGTTAAATTTACTTAAGGGGACCACCAAAGTTTGTTAATTGAACCTCTAAAAGTGTACATAGTACACTAAAATTTTGATAAAATTTAACTACTTTTTTGTTAAAATTCTTTTTTTTTTTTAGTTAAAATGACAGTACAGTACTTTCTTTTGCACAAATCTTAAATTTATTTATTCAAAAATATAAAAAAAACAAAAACAACCAAATGTGCAACACACACTAAAAGAACTTCATGGTTTATAATTTTCAACGTCAAAACGCACATCAATTTTCTTTAGAGTTTTTTTTGTGTGTGTTTTTTAAGAGTTTTTGGTGCAAATATAAAATATGGAAGGCGATCAGTACCTTACAGTACTCCATGGTCAACAAGAAAAACATGTTGTTCCTGAGAATCACCACTTTGGTTTCCGGAATTAAACTGTCAAAACGTACGTCAATTTTCTTTAGAGTTTTTTTTTCGTGTGTGTTTTTAGGGTTTTTGGTGCAAATATAAAAATGAAAGGTGATCAGTACCTTACAGTACTCCATGGTCAACAAGAAGAACATGTTGTTCCTGAGAATCACCACTTTGGTTTACGGGCCTGGTCATCAAGACCCTCCGGGATAATTAGGAAAAATTTACAACACAATTTCACAAAACACAATCACATTACACACTTAATTAATATTATTACATGTGAATACTAGGGTGGGTAAGGGTTGGCATGTTTAGGTTTTAGTGGTTTTCCTAAACCTTGAAGTCAATGCTTTGCCAAGACGAACCAATCCACAATTGCACACGGTTTCGTCACCACACTGTTCAGGTTTATACTGATCTTCTGGGGCACCATACATAACATAATTTCAAATCATTGAGAGAACTTTTACCCTTTATCTCATTACTCACTATATTATTAACTCCCTCCACCAAATATGTAATTCAGCCAAACACAAGAGTTGATTTCCTCCTAGATTGTCGTGACTAATACCAATCAAGGTCATAACTCTGGATTTGTTCGCAATATATACCTTCTATTTCTAAAAGTTTTATATGCGGAACAATCTTATCTAATATTTCATTAAAATCAAAAAATTTAAATCTGCGAAATAAAAAGTGCTGCCAGATGTATTTTGACGCAACGAATTGAAAATTGCGGAAAAATTTCTAATAATATAGTAGATGGCCCCAATTTTATGATCTCTGGTTTTAGAACTTTTAAATTCATCGTAGTATAATTGGATTTGCTCAGAAAATGATGTACTTTCTTTAAAGTTCGTGTTCATAATTTCCTAACATAGATGGGGGCATAGCAGGCACCTGGTTCTTTTTAATTAAAGCTAGTAATGATTTGTTCTGAAGTAGACTGTTGAGAGTTTGTAAAATGGGTACACAACTATATTGGCAATTAGTTGGAGTCTGGACGTACTGGAGCAATTTTTTATCCCATTTTTGATCAAAACGTGTTCCTAGAGGGATTTCTATGGGTTTAACAACCAATTTATCAAAATGATATTTTAGTTTATATTTTGTATTGTATTTTGTAAACAGTGTTTTTATTTCCGAAATCTTGGCACGAAGTTCTCTTATACGAGTAAGAGATATATTCTCATTGAAGTTGTAAAAAAATTTGAACTAAACTGCAGATATTTCTTACTTGTTCAGGATAATGAATATCAAAAACGAAAAATTAACGTTAAAATGTAGTTAACTTATCTAAGAAAATCGGCAATTTTAACAACCATGATTTAACATAATAAAATTTTTTACTGTGTAGCGGGTCATCTATTGTACTTTCATATAACTATTTATTTAGACGAACAAAGACAATACAAGTACACCCCCTATGAATAGATTTAAGTTTGACGTTAAAACTGTGTTAATGTCATTGGAGTACTACAAGTCGATTTTATTTTGGATTTTTTTTGTCCATTCATGTAATGGTCACATAAGTTACCCTTTAATTTAGGATAATTGTTCTAAATCGGCAGCACTGAAAAGAAAAAGTACTTGAGTAATCTTAAGGTGTTAGTTGTATTGTAAGTTTGCTACCAATAGATAAAATAGATAGCTAAAATTTAAATCCTATGAACAAATAAAGTATGTTTATTTAAGTTAAAACATCTTCCGGGATTGGACCGTGTCGAAAAGGTAACCTTAGTTGCAAACGTTTCGCCACCTACGTTGGCAACTAAGGTTACCTTTTTGACATGATCCAATCCAATAAGACGTGGAAGACCCCGGCCGTGGAAATCTCAATTCTTACATGTTTATTAAGGTCAGTTAAGTTAGCGAATGTATTAGTTTATTGTTGTATTTTGAATGGCTGTTGATTTAGAGACATCTCAGCTGTATCAGTCTTAAGTACAGACAAAGTTAGCTTGTTTACGTGTTTGTCCTTTTTAATATTTAACGTCCGAATGTCTCATACGTTAGGTACTGCATATACATATTTTAAAAATCGAAATTATATACTGCTGGTCATAGTCGTTGGAGCTAATATGATCCATACCTAAACATGACTTTAAATTCTATTATTATTATTATTAATATAGAATTTGTACATATTCGATATTCCACAGAAACAAGTTTTTTGATATATACACGTTTAACAAAACGCGGATTCGAAATTATAGTTAGCTCACCATAACCACAATTTAATGTTTTCACTTAGAATTGCACAAGAGGTTTGTATTTTACCGATTAAATTTTGGTTGTTTAATGAAAATGTTTTCGAGTCAAATTGCTAAAAGAAACCGATTAGAATTTAAACACAAATTTACTCGGTGAAATTCAAACACCGGATGTTATTCGTCAGGACAATTTAATGAATAAAAAAACTAGAAAATGGCAACGGACACCGCCATAATTGATTAAGAAAAACTAGGTGAAAAAACCATAACAATAATTCCATTCCACTGATTGAGCTTTAAAAAATATTAATTGTTCAAGAAACGTAACTATTAACAATTGAAAATGGTATTTTATTGTCGGCGCATAAAATTGCCGCAATTAGCTAGTGGGGAAAATAATGCATAATGTAATTAAGATATGGCAAGCCGGACAACTCCAGGTGTTTTCTTAGGAATCGTAAACATAATTACCTTGAAGATGTTTGCACACGGAAGTTAGACGTGTGGTGTAGCGTAACCCCGAGATTAGGGGAACAGACCCGGTCACGGTTAAGACACGTTTCGGTCATTCGGTGTCATAAAGCATGTGTACATTTTGCCGATAAGCAATCTCGCCTACTGAACACACATTATTATCGTCCGCTGTGGAAACCGTAGTGATAAATAAGACTGCGACAAATTTGATAAACATTATAATTTTCACTTTGGCCGGGTTCCCGATACATCGCCGCGACTGTTATGAAGTTGGACGTCGCGGTGCCAAATGCGCTTCCTCGCTATTATTCTAGTTTCCTCCGGCTCCAAATATTAACGATTATTGCTGTCATTTGTTCGAGCTAATGGTGTATAATGAGGCTGTTAATGCATTCTAGAAATTTGAAGTTTTACGTTATGTCCATTAGGGCATACAAGCGCAAAGTTCATGTAGATGCAAACTTCCGTCTAGGCCAGACTCACTAAAGAGGCAACTTATGTCATAACACTAACTTTATGTTCGTTTCCAGATTGTTGTGTAAGTAATGACTTTTCATGGAACATAAATATTTAATACAACGTTTTTTTATTAAACTACAGCACACGTTCTTCAAGTAAACTTTTCCATTATCTGTTATTGTAAGTTTATAACAAAACGACGTCGTAAAACAATATTTGTCTTTCCGTTTCTACTGCAATTACGGTGAATAATGTACTCCTGTCGAACAATTTTTAGTTTATAGAAATTACATGTTCTGTACAAAAGGAAAATATAGGTAAGTAAACGAAATTGCCTTAATACTTAATAAGATATACTTCATTTTATTCAAATTATTAATACAATTCCTTCGATGTTTATGACGTTACCTTCGTTCTTAGTAATTTACTAATGTTGACCCGAACGAACGAAAATAAGCTAAATCGTGTGAACAATAAAACGTAAATTAAATTATGTTTAACGATTTATGTTGTCAACGATCTCGGGCTACCAAATAAGACGCAACTCTCAAAACAAAAATCTTTTCCTGTTATAGTGTCTCTTTTCACTGGTAATTTTTAGTTCCATCGTAGATAAAATATTCTATGACACAAATGTGTGAAGCACATTATGCACTCTTTTCTATTAAAACACTCGCTATGTTTATAGTCGTTGGCGGAATAAAAAGCCGTGGAAAAAAAAGCCGGGGAATAAAAAACCGGGAAAAAAAAGCCGCGGAAAAAAAATCCGGCGGATATAAAAGCCGCGGAAAAACCGGTGGGAAAAAATCTGACGGAAAAAAGAGTTGACGAAAAATCAAAAAAACCCGGAGGTAGTGATCAGTTATAACTTTCGCTGTAGTTTTCAAGATTATCATTATGAAGATTATAGTAAGGCTTCCAGATTGTACAACAATAAGATATGTATTAATTAATGATAGTGGATCGTAAACGATATTTTATAAACTCAAATGCGTTGATTGGTACTTTGTGTCAAAAGATATTTTGTTTTGTTCACATTTGTAATTGACTTTTCGTCATACAAAATAAAATATTTTACTTTAGCACTTATACCATAACAACTATTATACACTTTAGAATATAAATAATTTAATTTTTAAAGTGCAAATTTCCAAATCTAAATTTAGAAATGTATTTTATAACTTGCAAGTAGTTTTTAAGATGCATTTGCAATTCGTCTTAAAACTAATCCTCTTCCAGTGAAGACAAAGAACACAAATCCTTATTCTATGAAAAGTGTATTGTGTCAGATTATAAAATATGACTACAATGACTAGTTACATAGAAAAATTATGTCGTCTATTGTAATAAAATTGTATTTACAATTACTAATCTTTCTAAAATACTTCATAGTTTAATGGCACAAGAAAATATAAATAAGGTAAGAACGGTAAATGATTACCGCAACTTTTTACACACCAGCTTTTATATCACGGCTTTTTCGGCAGCTTCTTTGTATCCAGGTTTTTTCCGGAGGCTTTTTTTCCGCGGTCTTTTTTTCCGAGGTTTTTTCCGGAGGTTTTTTCCGCGGCTTTGTTTTCGAGGTTTTTTTTCCGTCTGCTTTTTTTCTGGAAGTTTTTTTCGCGGCTTTTAATTTCCCAGCTTTTTTTTCCGATGCTTTTTTTCTTAGATTCGTTTATAGTATATCCCAAATACATAAAAGCTTTACTTCCTCATTTGTATAATTCATATTAGTGAGTGTGACAAAGTAATGTATTTACGTCTTTGCTGATATGAGCCTAGATCAAGATTTGTTCAACTTGGTTTTAATAAACCTATATGCACTATTTTTGAAAATTGATTCGTAAAAACCCGAATTTTCTGTTTCTTTCGGATTTAGAGCTTAAAAGTCAAAGTGTAATTTTTTCCTCTTTTCGTTTTTCGCAATTTAAAGGTAAATATCATAAAAATTTGTTTTTTGGGTATATCTCATAAAACTTGTTTCTGTGGGATATCGAATATCTACAAATCTTATATTCATAAAATGGGTGGAATTTGACATCATCTTTAAGGATGAATCATATTAGCTCTAGGACTGTGACCATTAATACATAATTTCGATTTTTTAAAATATGCATATACAGTACCGTATATGACGGTAACTTATGTGACTTTCGTCCGTTAAATATTAAAAAAGCCGCCAAAGATAGACACTTATTACAAGCTAACTTTGTTTGTACTTAAGACTGATACTGTTAAGTTAGGGCTCCAAATCAACAACCGTTCAAATTGCAACAATAAAATAATACATTCAATAACTTAAGTGACCTTGATAAGCATACTTGCTTGTTTATAGACCTTAGATTTTAGATAAATAATTTTATTTGATCACATACAAATATAAAATTGGTAACAAACTCACAATACAACTTACACAGCTTAAGATTACGTAAGCACTTTTCTTTTCAGTGCTGCCGATTTAGAACATTTTTCCTAAATTAAATTTAGACAAGACAAATTTAAATCCAAAATAGAATCTACTTTTATTACTTCAATTATATAAACACAATTTTAATGTCAAACTTAAGTCTATTGTTTAGTTGATTAAACACTGACAGTTACTTTTTCAACAGATATTTTTCTGATATATTGATTGATGTTAGGGTATCGCAGTTAGTGATCGGTAACTTATGTGACATTTGCCATATAAAACCTACATTTTCGGAAAAAAAATAGCAGATTTATATTTTCATGGTTGAAGTTCCCACTACATCGCCACCTTACATTAATCTCATACTAAAAAATTGAACAAAAATAAATTTTTGAGAAAATAGGTACAGCAACGGAACAAGTTATATGAGAACTGACCCTTTATACTAAACTTGATTTGGGCATTTGATTATCGTTATACCTACTAAATTTGGATTAGAATTGTCAAATTTGTTATTTTCAATGAAGCCTATAGTAGGCAATGACATCATTAAACATCATTTTTTAATCAACTTTTCAAAAATACATAATAGGTATGGTCTATGGTAATTTTTTTTTACAAATAGACGAGATATAGATAAAAACGAAAACTCAAAAATCTACTTTTTGTCGATAACTTGAAAACAAAAGACTATAAACAATTTTTATTTTACTATTAAGTTGTTCTCAAAAAAATGAGATCAAGGATGGGTGGTTCATTTTTTCATATCTATTATAGTTTTCTATTAAAACATCAAATTTTACACTACCGGAGGATTGGGGTTGATGTGGTGCTTAAGAGTCTTCTTTACCGTCCGATTCCTATGTTAAATCTATGTCACAGGCGCCACTCTCAAGAATACAGTTTTTAATAAAAATTATTTTGGATTTCACTAGCATAAACATGGATTTGTTACGCAACTTTGGTCGGATCCTTTTTTCCCTAAAATATTCTGATTTGTTATAATTACGTTTTGAAAACAAAGCTGCTTTCGCAGCACTCGTCATGAAATATTGAAATTCTTCCCAATTTATTAATTGATCTTGAATTAAGAAAAACATCCGCACAAAGTTGGAGAGGACATTGTAGAATCTGAAAAATAATATTTTAGAATATTTCAGTTGCATATAAGGGTGTTATTCTGGCGCTTCGGTAATTTCTTCCTATAAAATAGCGCCAGGAAACGGTAAAACCTGAAACTAGTTTTTCAAACGTGTCCGTGACCTTGTTTTAACATTGTTTTTATAATTCGATATAACCGTTTTATCACAAAAGGGTACAGAATGCTCTTAATTGATTGACCCAAAACAATAATTTAGTGACGGGAATTTGTAAATTTTTACTTCACACTTTAATCAAAATGTGTGAAGTTTGATTTCTTATACCGATGTCTGAAGTACAATGCTATTCATAAGGTCTGATACCTTATAACACATTTTTTTGCAAATTTTTTTTATCTTATTCTTTACATGTTGTTCTATTTTTTACATAATTTCCGTTTTTTTTTAAATATATACTAAGTGACATAGAAAGAAGAACACCCAGTAATAATGAATTTATTTGAACAATTTTTGGTATACTAGTGTATACGAATTAGATTAGTAAACGATCACAATTTGATAAAAATTAAACTGTTAACTTCTTCAAAAACTTAATAATGTGTTGCTCCACCACGATGTCTTGTGCACTCATTAACACGTCTGGGCATACTTCTAATGAGGTGATCGATTTCTTCTTGAGGTATCTCATCCCATGCTATCTGTAACTGATGCTGCAAAGCCGCTAGAGTTTGTGCAGGGTGAGGTAAATTGAGTAATCTTCTTCCCATAATATCCCAGACGTGCTCGATGGGCGAAAGATCAGGAGATCTTGGTGGCCAAGGCAACAAAGCAATTTGATTGGCCTCAAATGAGCCAAAGAAACCCTAGCAACATGAGGTCGTGCGTTGTCTTGTTGGAATGTGCTGTTGGGGATGGTCTGAACATAAGGTACAATATGGGGTCTACGACCTCCTGGATGTAGCGCGCAGCGGTCATGTTACCTCTAATGAAGACCAAAGGTGACCTACTTCCAATAGCAATAGCTCCCCATACCATAACTCCAACTGTGTGGTGCACATGCCTATTCACAGAAAATTGGGGATCTTGTCTTTCACCGCGCCGTCTTCTCACCCTTGCACGACCGTCATGCATACCCAAACAGAATCTGGATTCATCACTAAAGACAATTGAATTCCATTCTTGGTCCCAATTTGCCCGTTCTCTACACCACGCTAGACGATAACGTCGATGCTCTGGAGTCAGTGGTAGCACAAAAAGGGGACGGTATGAAAAGAGCCCAAAGGTTCTTATCCGTCTATAAACGGTTCGCATCCCAATCGGTCTTCCATGTTCTTCAAACCACTGGTCCGCAATCGCCCGTGTAGAAGAGAAGCGGTCCCGTAAAGCCAATAGTCTAAGACGGCGATCTTCGCGTTCTGTGGTTCTTCGACGACGTCCTGTACCTCTCGCTCTTCGTGTACGGCCCTCTTGGTTCCATGCCCGAACACAGACTGCCACAGTGTTTAAACTCCGTTGCGTTCTAGCGGCTATATCTCTCATAGACAAACCAGCCTCACGCAATCCCACAATTCTACCCCTATCAAACTCGCTTAATTGCCGAAAATTATGGCGTCTTCGCACTGGAGGCATTGTGATTGAATTAAAGAAGCTCTTTGAAATGCAATTTAAATCGCTTAAATGACAACTGTACTTACAAATGCTTAATTCATTGTTTTAGGGCTACTTAATCGTAAGTGTTTTTGAATGAGGTTAACAAAACAACCGCTAGGGCAATATGGCTGAAAAACTGATCGTTTTTATCTTAATATAAACAAATATATTCCACAAAAAAAATTTACAAAATATTCATTATTACTGGGTGTTCTTCTTTCTATGTCACTTAGTATACATCTGTCATAACAATCTGCGAAAAAAAAATAGCAAAAATATGTCATGGTTTAAATGTGTGATAAGAAATCAGACCTTACTTTCCGAATAACCCTCGTTAATAGAATGTACAAAGTTAATGTACCCTACCCCGCAAAATTTACGCACCACTTTGAAATTTTGAGATAACTTGTTTATTATGGCAAATTTTAAAAAAATTATTGCAGATTATAAACCACAGTGAATGCATTAAACCTTTTATAAACAAAAAGAATTTATTAACGTCTTTTTGTGTTTTTAACTTTAACAAAATTGTATAATTTTAGGTGTTTTTTTTAAATTGTGGATGTTTCTACCCCTACGGCTTATTACCGCTTAAAGCGACGTGTCATACTCTTTATAAGGTGTCTTACGTTGTTTTGGTTCGAATTGTACCAAATTTGAAGGATATTCCCTTAGAGAGTAGCTAGAGTGGGCATAAGAGTTTTAAGTTGTGTTGTCTTGGGGTCCCGTACGCTCGTAAGTTCTAGGATTTGGATCTCGACTTGACAAAAACTTAGTTTAAATAACAAATTTGGTTTGATTATCAGTAGTAATAAGCCAAGGACATTGATAATTGTCGGAAAAAAAATTTTATAACAGATTTCGAAAGCTTGTTGCTTGGAACAGACCGACGCCGTAGGCGTTATAAAACTTTGAGCATTTGTCAATGTTCGAGGGTTATTCGGATAGAAAACTTTTGCAAATTATAAAAAATACAGAGCAAAAACAATTTTTTTAAAACGTGCAATTAACAAAAGAACAATTAGAAAAGTTCAATGAAGATCGCAGACGTGTTAGTTTCTATAACTGATGAAGATGTATTTCCACTACGCATGCTGTTAATAATTTGATTATGATGTTCCTTCGTCAATATTAAAAGTAGGGTTTTATTGAGTTAGCATTGTTGTGACCTGTAATTTTTATAAGCTCTTGCTCTTGTATACCACTTTTGGCCAATCGACTAACGGCGGTCGATCTATTGGAGTGATTAGTAATTTTTTTCCGTGATATTCAAGCCAATCGCTTTGGCAGACGATTTTGTCCAATTTTGAATCGTATTTCTTCCTATGGACATATTATCATACCAGTTATCATTTTTGGATTTCCAGTGACGATTTGTTCTTAGGAATAATCTGTAGATTTTAATATTTGGGCCCTTTTGACATCAATTTTTTAAATAATCAGACAGGACAAACGTTGCTGTCGTTGTTAAAAAATTTGCTTTCAGGATACATTCTTGAACCACCTTGGCAAGTCTTGCTTAATACAGGGTTATATTACAACTCGATTTGTTAGAGAACCATCGTTGTTTATTTCCATACAAAAAAAGTCAGCCAAGCAAGCAGCAGCTTCCCCGCCTCGCCAAGCTAATTCTACCGCGGCTATGTAATAGAATTTCCGTTGCAGCCCTTCAGTGGTATTTTCATTCCATAAATTTATCATTTTCGTTATTTCTACGGAACTTAATGCTGTCGAACTTTGTTTCCTTTTACAGGGATCTGATTGCAGTTTTCGTCGTATTGAATCGCGGGCAGCTCGCGCTTGTTGAAATACAACACTTTTGAATGGGTGAATGAAGCTTACTTGTTAGGTTCCACATGGTTTTGACCGTAGTTTCTTTAAACTCTGTACCATCTTTTCTTCTCATGTTCACAGCCCAATTTTTCAAAATCAACGCCAATTCTTCCGCCGTTCGATTTCCATCTAATTGATACTTTCTATCATTGCAAAAGTCCATAAATGCTTTCCATACAATTTTTTTGCTGTAAACGGTATTTTTTGGTATGCTTCATTCTATAATTTCATTAATATTCTCGTCCGTATTAGAACCAAATCGTGACATTTTGAAATATAAATATTTGAAACGTCAAAATCGAAATAAATTAATATGTATCCATGGCAATGTGAGTGAAAACAGCTCATGGGATCTGTTTTCAGTATAATGTTGTCCTGATTGGTTGTCTTTAATCAGATGACTTCAAATTAATTGATTTCATTGGATTTCTACTGGAGCAAAAAATTTTCTCTATAACTTTTTAAATTGTTCACAGAAATGTCATGTGTAACCTAAACTTTGATAAAAATAAGAACTATAAAAACTTTTATTTCAAAAACTAATCACTTTTAAAACTTCCAGTTTTGGGGAAGTATTTACTTAATACCTATCTACTTGTTGAATGGAATGACCCAACATCAACTCCAGACCATATTTTTTTCCACTCTTCGACTTCAGAAAAAGTCGTACTTAGAAAATGTTTGTTAGATGCCGTATGTTAGTGTGTAATTGTGTGTTTGGAAATTCTGTTATACTTTTTTTTAGTATCTATTATCATTATTTATGACCAGGTCTGGAAACCAAAGTGGTGTTTTTCGGGAACAGCATGATTGGCTTGTTGACGATGTATGAAACATTTGATAAAATATGTGTGATGTGTTCATTTTAGGGGGAAGTGTTGAAACCCTTAACCTTACTCTAGATAAAAAAGTTAGGAACAGTTATCACATTAATTTAGAAAGAATGATAAATCAAAGCGTTTCAATAGAAACCTGGTTTGAATAACAAGAACCATGATTATGGATGTAATATTCAAAGAGAATTTTGGGTCAAAGCACTTCGGAGGGTTGCATAAATCATGATTAAATGTTATCCCAGCTGAGATATGGAATAGCCGGAAACCGAATGTACAATTCTTCAAATTCTTAAAAGTGTTTGATGGGTACTAACGGATACGAATTATGGAATTTAGAAAAGACTATTTGAAAACCCGTCTGGTCGGACGGGTGGTAGAAATATAGCTTATGTAAAAACAAAATTTCCACTACATGAGCCGAAACCCCCGTGATGGACCCCCTCCCCGACTCCCCTAACAAACAAACAAATACACAAATTTTGGATTTTAGTATATAAGATTATAGTAAATTTAATCTGCATTAAAACTTAGTCGACAGATATTTAAGCAGCTACAAACTCGATTCTTCGATTATTATTACCAACAGTAGAACAAACAATATCGAATCGTCTGCTGTCAAATTTTCGGAAGTGCTACGATAGCACGAGGCGGTACTAGATCTCGCAACTATCTTATTAGTAAGATTTAATAATAAGAAGTGAATAAATAAATGATGGTAATTAGGTAAATGAACAAGGCTAAGTATAATTGATAAATGACAATAAAAATGAGCAAAGTGTGAGAAATAAGATACTGATAAGGTATCAATACGCAAAGATAAAACTATTTTATTATTGATTACAGATCGACATACAGGTATTCTTAATAAATAATTGCATGATCCACAATTATGAGATTTTTAATTAAGTTTAAGCAAATCAGATATACGGTGTTTTCTGACGCTGGAAGATTACAGTTGTGGGGAAACATATCACTTTCACAATTTCTTATATACAATTCACTGAGTGTACATATTTTAAATATTTTTTTAAATATTAAATATTATACAGGGTGTTCCAAACGTTGTGGCAGCATAAATTTACACTTTCTTTAAATAAAACACATAATTTGTTCAAAGATTTGAAAGGAACTCATCGAGATCATTAAAAAATATATCCTGTTAATTGGTCAACTTACCGTTGATTTAAAAATTTGGAAAGATACGCACTGCATATGAATAAATTGTAATAATGTAAATAAAATTTAACCCGATTGTTTAGATGTTTTGTGACTGTCGTTGATATCGCGTCAGTTGCACAAATAATAAATGTTAAATCTACGATAGAGCCATCTACATGTCGGGGCAATTTTGTTTCTACATTTTATTTATATCCGTTCTTGTATAGGAATTTGATATTTTTTTGTAATCTGTAATATGGTTAACGATCATGTATTTAATTAAACTTACTGTGAAAATTTGGGCAAATCGTAATGATTAAGTGTTTGAGTACATTCCTGTGATAGTTATTTTCTTTGCCGACTATATTAAGTTTAAATTTTTAAAATAAAAAAAAATACTTATTTGAAATAATAATAATGACCATAAATTAAGTCAATTATTAAAATGAGAGTTTTAAACTTTAATTAATTTTATAAATAACTATTATAAATGTAGTAATTGTCAACCTTGTCAAAATTAACTCTCATGACCATGTTACCTTATGTAAGTGGTCTAATTGATAAAATTATTTGCAATTTCATTAACATAAATCGTTAAAGCAGAGAAATATAAGTACGAGGGAGATTTTTATGTTATCTGCTGTGCCATTTTGATGATTACTGACCAAATTTGGTTCACATCTGAGGAGATTTATTGCAAATGAGTGAAATTCAGCTAGAATATAGAAGCGCAATCAATTTCTTGACGAAGGAAGGAATGGACCGAAGGATATTCGCCAAAGGATGATTAATGAAGATGATCCGTCTTATTTTACTATAAAATTTTGGTTCAAACAGTTTCGATAGAATAGGGAATCAATTCAAAAGATGACCCAAGATGCGGAAGGCCTATTGAAGCAAGAACCAACGAAAACATCAAAAAAGTTTAGGTTCTGGTCTTAGCGGACCGAAGAAGAAGAGTTTTCAATGATTTCTAATGATGAAGTAGGGATATGGGAAACTATAGTATTAAAAATTTTACATAAAAATTTAGGTTGGAGTAACGTTGGGTTCTGAGATTGTTAGAGAACAAATTTGCGAAGAAAATTTGAGGACTTTAGCTGAAGACGAAGAATTTTTTTCGAAAATTATAACAGGTGATGAAACGTTAGTATATCAGTGGGATCTACCGACTAAACAAGAATCCATGCAGTGGGTCCACAAGGGATCTCTACCGCCAACGAAGGCACGAATTCATCCGGAAAGCTGTTGGCGACGGTGTTTTTGGATGTGGAATATTATACTGATTGAATATATGAAAAAGGGTTCTACAATAACCGAAGGGGTGTATAAAGAAACGATCAGGAAGTTGAAGACTGCTATACAACACAAAACGACCCGCCACTGCGATCATTATGCTACTTTATCACAATTGCCGAGTTCAGAGATTTGGCACCGAGTGACTATTATCTTTTTCCTAAATAAAAAGCATTTGAGGCGACGACGTTTTTCTGCTGATGAAAACCTGACTGGGCGAGTTTTTTAAGGGTTTAACAAAATAATTTTTTTTGAGGGCATAAACTTATTGGAAAAACTTTGGAATAAATGTGTGACAATTAATGGATGATATGTTGAAAAATAAAATATTTTCCTTCATTGCTAGGTAGATAACATAAAATCTGCTCTCTTATATCATACAATTTAATATACACATAATTTATGATCATAATTATAAATTTAAACAGTTGTAAGAAAGGTAAGGTACGGTACCCTAATTAAATCACTACAGACTACACAGTATATTTTGTAAAATAGTTAATAGTTACTTATTTCAATTTAACCATAAAATTTTGAATTAAAATTTGTTTTCTAGTGAAATTTATGATTTTAGATTACATTTTTACATTTTATTTTTACAACATCATTATGAAATGTGATGAATAGAAGGAGGACCACATTTGACCCATGCGCCAAGCCACTACTTACTATAAATTCCGATTATTTGTGTTCTTGCAATTCCTAGAATACAGGACAGTATGCCTTAGACTATTTTGACAACATTGTACCACATAGCGATTGACCAAATTTTTTATTCCACATCTTATAAATAAAATAGTTTCCAAACCGAAATTTTTAACATTCCTTTTTCCTACAAATTAAGAGTTAGTTAGTACGTTGTAATGGAAGCCATCCGTCTATATGCAAACATTGGTCTATGAAACTTAGCATGCACGTATTTATTATATTGGAGATCTGATTAGATAAAAATTGTTTGTAACTTGCAACTTTTGTTGGAATAAGTAATTGCTGAGATATAACAATCACATGACCCTAATTGCTTTAACAATACCTCCAAGAATACGAGAAAAGTTGTTTGAAAATTGTATTAACTATGTACACCTTTTCTTTGAACAATTTTTTTCTAAAATGTAATTTTCTTTTTTTTTCTTTATCCTCCTTAGTCCTAAGGGTTATAAAACCAATAGAAACACACCAAAAACTGCACCAAAAACTTTACTCGGACACGTGTTTCAACAGCTAAGCTGTCATCATCATCGATACCGATACCATCGTCGAATAACTGTGAAACACATCACCTCCAAAGTTAACATTTCCGTGGGATATGTGCATGCAATCCTTCACCAAAGGCTGAAAATATAAAAAGTGTCCTGCAGATGGATGACCAAAAAGCGTGATATGATGATAAATGAGTCATGAGTGTTGTTTTGAATCCTGAAACAAAGCGGTAGTCTTCTCATTTGAAACACAGATTCAACTACACTAAAAAAAATACGGGTGGTATCGGTATCGCTGATGATACCAGTATCGGTATTGCTGATGATGACAGCTTAGCTGTTGAAACACGTGTCCGAGTAAAGTTTTTGGTGCAGTTTTTGGTGTTTTTCTATTGGTTAAATAGATGCTGCAGTTGGTGTTCCTTCCTTTGGCCTAAGGGTTATGTTTGTTAAAACAGTTAGACATCTTTATCGTATAGTTTTTTTTTTGCACATTTTCTATGAAAAATCTGTAAGTAGTGGCGCACTTTCTATGCGCTCTTAGGCATTTATTTTATTTTTTGAGCGAGTTCTACCCGAATCGTTTGTTTACAGATGCATTATCTCCAACTTTAAATATTGGTCAAGTTTAGGCACATTTTATATTGCAGAATAACTGCATTTTTTAAGAATTAAATTATAACTTAGTAGTTTTAATAAAAACTTATAGCGCCGAGTATAAAAATGTTGGAATCATAACTGCTACAGAAGTATTGATAGCTTTGAACTTCTTTACAGTCATTGAAATACCTGCACGAGATGTAACAGAAAATCACACCATCTTTATCACAAAATTTGCCACCTTTTTATATGACAGTCAGTATCACGTTGATGGGCGAAGTTATCACTTTTGCAAAATACTTGCATTTTTTAAAGACATCTATTACTTTTCCTTCGTCTATAGTTTTTCAATTAAAGGGTGGCGAGATTCTTTATTTGCCACTTTACTACAAAATGTAATTTGTGTATTATTGGAATTCGGTTGAACCACAAAAACACTTTATTTTTGCAGGTATTAATAGATACTGTACTATAATAGAACAAGATATTTACTTATCTAATTCTACGATTTTAAATTAATTGTTATATTATAGATGCCGAATATATTTAATAAATTTTAGGGGGTCCTTGTTTTTAATACCCACTAAAACTAATCAATTATAAAATTTTGAACTATTTTGCAATATCTTCATTTTTGTTACATTTTTGATATTTATTTATCAATTTACTTACTATAGAATGAATTTTTCTACAATTTATGCATTGTAGTTACTATAAAAATGTAGTAGTTAAGTACTAGCAGTTGTAAAATTTATATGCTCACGGGACATTTCCATTTTTAGTATTTATAGAAAATTAATTACCGTTTTTATTACTAACTAAATTAAGTAATATGCAGCGAAAATTTTACAATGCATCTGAAAAGCTTTGTGCCTTGTCACACTGCACCTAAATTTATGGATCTAATAAAGTGTAGATTTTTACTATTTAAGTGCTAAATTAAAGAACATCGCGTTTAAAAAAAACTAATTAAAATTTAATGATTCAAAGGCTTCGATGTAACTTTCATTTTGTGATTGATTGTTATAGTAATTATTGTGTACGTGAAATTTTATAATGAAACTATCTATTTTATATTAGACGAATTGATAATAGAAAAATATTTTTGAAGTGGAATTACGATTATATTAGTTTAGATTAGAAAAACGGAAAACGACTGTCGCCAAACCGTCGTCCGCAGACAACATTGTAACCGGTTATTTTTTATATGGTCCAATTTTTATGAGACGTTTTAAATTAAATTTGACTGCAGAGGGTTGTTCATAAAAGTAGCAATAAAGAACATTTATGTTTATGCGACAGTGTAAAAGGTAGTAGGAAACTCGACTTTAATTCTTGTACGTCCATCTTGTAAAGCCCGAAAGACAATTTCAACAGACAAATTTGGCCCCGTTGCAACTTTTACAGCGACCAAACTGAAATTAAATTTCTACAAGAAACTATAACAAACTTCATTTAGTCTTAGATCCGCTTCCTATACATGTATATACGTTCGTTCTCGTGCGGTAACCGAAATGAAAAATTCAATTTATTTTATCTCGTTAAATCTGGCAGACTTCTAGAATGGAATAGTCTTGTAGGTGCGTAGAAAACTGTGCAGGCTTACTACATAACAGATATTGCAATATTGTTAATTGGCGGCCAGGAAAGCAATTAGAAATCGGCAGCTGATTGATCGACTTACTGGCGAAACAAACACGAGATTTAATTTCTCCTCAAAAGGTTTGCGTTTAATCAAATTTTAATTAAATCCAATTGTTTATCTAAAGCTTCCCAGGCATGCGCTCCATCCAATTAATTATCGCCCACGTAATTTGGAACAAAAACATAAATGTTTAATCGCCGTTTTGCTAAGATTTCTTCTTCTCGGCGAACGCATCGTATCCTACCCGCCCGTAAAAACGCAACTGGTGTTCGAATGCCAATATAAATCAAAACCCGCCGCCGATTAATTAGTTGTAAATTATCGGATAACGACAGAGCGTGCATAAAGTATAATAATGAAATAAATTTTCTCCGTAGGGAGCAACCACAACCCGGGAGCCCAACTATTCACATTAGTTCGCGGATGTAATTAGACATATAAACACTGCGGGATGTTCACCCACGGCTTTACACCGCACCTATTCTGCTACCACAACGAAATAGCTCAAAAAGGGCAAGTCTTAGGACAAACTTTCACCATCATTATGTGGCTTACTGCGTGTACTTAAAATTACACCAATTTAACATTTAACGCACATTAATTAGGAATAACAATAATGATAATAGTTGACTGCGTTGGAAGACATCTTAAAAGCGTTGGTGTTATAGTAATAGTATTGTAATTAATTCGAGATATTAATTTAATGCTTTAAGTTAGTAATAAAAACTAAATGTCAGAAACTAAATTACGAACGGCTGCCTTTTAAATCTATCTAAATATATTGCTTATCGCTAGTTATTATTTTTCATCTCAATTTCTTGGTTTAATGGTTTTAATGTTATATCATGTTACAACAACTTTTACGTTCAACGTTGTCAACAAGAGGTTAAATTACGATACTATGATTATTATTTAAAATAAAATGTATTGATGGCTGAATTCATTCAATGAATCTTCAATTCAAAGGAATACGTCAATTTACTTTTACTTCTATAGTTTAGAATTTCGTCTTTCTGTCGGACTTTTCTTTCAGATTCTTAAAAGGATAATTTTTTTTAAAAGCTAAAATGCTTGTTTACATTTTTTCAGTAATTGTTCTTCGGTTTGTAATTTGTTTTATGGCACGCTATTTATAACCGATTACAAGTGCAAGTATAAGTAATATTTTTACTGCTACAATGAATAATGAAACTCATCGTCTACTTTCACTGAAAAATGACCCTTAACTTCAACCCAAGACTGACAAATAATTTTTATAACAAAGCTTCATGCTGCCAGATACCGAACAATCCTCGTCTTCTCCATTTTATCGACCACCGCTCAAAAACCGTATCCCGCTTCAAAATCATCCAGTACTACAACTTCTTCAAATCCTATTTACTGACATTATATAAAATTAACGTCACTAATTTAAAATGTTATCCTACGATTTTAAACACAACTCGTCAATAAGGATAAACTTCGATCAGTGTCTTCGACGACAACTTCACTGTCTCAAGTACGTCGTCTTGATCGTGCCAAATACAGGACCGACAAGAGCAACGTGCCCACACAATGTCACGAAAACTTCTAACACTTGAGTTTTCGACGTCATTTGTCACTTTCCGCATACAGGGAAATAATAAGTCTTAACAACAACATTGTCAGGGAATATGAACATCATCTCAAGCGATATCCATCTCATAACAGGAACAAAAAACTTTGTTACAGGTACATCGAGGGCATCGAAATGCCTCCAGTTTCACAAAATTTGTTGAAGAATATACGCATGACGAAGGTTTGTTCTCGAACAGCCCAACGAAAAACTCCTGAATGCAAACAACCCACTCAGAAAGGCGAGTAGAGTACAATTTCAAGTTCATTATGAGTAATCTTCGATCTAGCTCACCGCAATGTCTATAATAGTGTTTTTTAATGTTATCACTGGGAAGAAAGTTATGTAGTTAATCAAATTGAAGTATATCCTTTTATGAACACGACAAGAATGTGCAAGCCTGCATCATTAGCAACCAACAAAGAATGCAAGGTCGTCTTAATGCTTAACGCTGGAAGCTTCTATTTTTTTCCGCTATATGGAGAAACAAAGCAGGGGACTAGTTGCGGAAAGCACATGCCGGTCAAGAAATCATCGATGATGCTCAACTAACCGCGACCAGGCAACAAAGCGAACATATCGCAACGGCGCAGCGAAGCAAGGCAACGCACAGGTAAATAACATCAAGAACCCGAAAAAACATTATGAGAGAACGGCTATGAAACCTTATTATTCAACAAGTAATACATTTACTCGTTTTTCAATGTAGTGGCGCCGACATTGAGATTTTTTTCATATCTTGAAATGATATTGTTTATGCCTTTTTCGGAAACTTCTACTGCTAAAGCAGCTAGAACTGGAACTGGATAAGTAACGTTTTCTGTGAAATAAAAACCGCACTACTTACTCAGGACTGGTATAGTAAATAAAATCATGTGCAATAATAATATAATTTATTTATTTATTCGTATGGTACATTATTTTTCATTATTGTATTGTAATGTAAGTGTTATGTATGATGCCCCAGAAGATCAGTATAAACCTGCATAGTGTGGAGACGAAACCATGTGCAATTGTAGATTGGTTCGTTTCGATAAGGAATTTTCTTCAAGGTTTACGAAAACCAGTAAAACCTAAACACACTAATTAATAATTAATAATAGTATGTGCGATGGGTTAAATAAACGAATCCAAATTGACAGGCGTCTTCCTTCCAGCTAAACTAGTAAGATAGTACAGAAATATAAACTACTAGATTAAAAGGACGACTTGATTGAGAACCCATACAGCATATAGAAAGTATGACACATAATTAATACAAATTGCAATTTTTTCCTGAAACGGTGCAATTATTTGAAAATAATTTTTGAAAAAATGTTGTCATGCATACTTGAATCTGTCTTGGTCAGCCCGTCATAAGGTATAACTCGATGGGTGGTCGTATTTAAAAAACAGGTGCGAACCCACCCCCCAACCCCACGCCTCACCAACATGAGTGAGGAAAAGTGTTTTTTTGTTAGACGTCGTTCGGCCCGGGGGCATGTCCAAGAAATCTAGCTATCACAACTTCAGGTCAGGCACATCCCCACGGTGTGTATAGAAGGAGAATTAACTCAATTATTAATATAGATTATATTCTTATTAATTCTAGTTTATTGTAGGTACACCTACAAACATAGGTTCTATCTGCCGCTACACAGACTACAACTAACGCTTTTGCATGAGAATTATTTTGGAAAGGAAAAGTCTTCATCATGTATACACCGTTTTATTAACTATTGTTTTAGTTAAACACCCCGACCAAAAGATTCTTGCAAAACAAAAAAAATTCTGTATTAAAAATCTTCGATAAACATTAGTAGTACGCATTACACATGTGTTTGAACTACCTATGCAATAATTTTAAATATTTCAAGTGTTTTATGTCGATGCACATTTTCTATACGCTTTTATATGTTTGTTAGTATTGGAACGATGTGTAGTTCTGTGCGAAACACTTGTTTTTGTCTGTGGTTTTAAACAAAGTAAAAAGGTGAAAATTGTTTTCAAAGAATTCAATCAATGCCTCATAAATAAACATTATCACTTTTGGCAAGTAGAAGTTGACGTATATTTTACCTGTTATTTTTTCTTAAGTATGTAATGATAATCAAGCATTTTTATTATTTTTTAAACAATAATTGACAATCTTGAGACGATTTTTTCTATTAGAGATGATAAAAACAATTAATTACAAAAGAAATTTGGGCTTATATGTAGGTAGCCCAAGTCTATTGTGATGTTTACGTTTTTAATTTGAAAACAAGGAATAAAAATATCTAAGCTGCTTAGTAATAATAAAATAGCTTTTACATATTTTATTTTACCCTGCTAGCGTTATTTTGAAACTTATGTTCTAAACTATTGAAAGTTATTTGATGAACAAAATGATAGAGATGAAGTGGTAGATAATTATGCAAACAATGGGGTTGATAGAGAATAAAAAACAGACATATAATCGATGGATCTCTAATAAGACCGAAGAAAAGTTTGGTAGTTATAAAGAAATAAGTTAAAGCTTTAGTGAGAAACGAAAAGAATCGGCTCTGGGAATCAAAATACAGTTCATTCGCTATAAGGTGAAAACAAAAGAAAATTTTGGTGTAAAGTAAATCGCATAAGAACAGGCCATTCAAAATGCTACTCTATGTTGGAGCGATTTCTAATCCAAATTGTGACTGTGGAAACGAACCATAGACCGTTGCACATATTGTGGAGGATTATCAATGAACAAAGTTTAAATGAGGGTTTGTAAACAATCATAACTTAACGGGCGAAGCTGTATTATGGCTTACTAATTTGAAGGAAATCTGAAGTTAGGTTTGTATTCTGTATCCTGATTATCTGTTTTTTCATTATTTTGTTTGCTATTTCTTTATCTTGCCAATCCTCAATTGCACACGGTTTAGTCACTACATTATACAGGTTTATACTGATCTTCTGGGGCGCTATACATAACATTTACATCACAATACAATAATGAAAATGTATTATTTGTTTATGGCGTTTTGACTGATGTGGATACCCACCTTCATCTCTTCTGTGGTCCTCTAGATTCTCTTTTTTCTGGTGGTTTCAGGTCTCTAACTAATTAATTAGTCCACGCTTAATCTATCTTAGTAGTTGGAAACCCTTCTTCTTTTTGTATTATAATGTATTTATTTCTATCTTTCCTATTTCCACGAAAAGCTAGACCTTGCTTGCTTAAGTACGTATGTATTTATTTTTTGATCTTATACAAATTAACAAAATGATTCGGTTTCAAAATTATCCAATAAACTTAACAAACATAAACAAAATAAAAAAAATTTCACACTCCTTTATTAAAAATCTCACTCTATAAAAATTACTTTAATTTTTCTGTCTTTTGCAGTCCTTCTCTCTATCACCGCTTTCATCCAATTTACCCCTTCTCCTTCCTCCCCCAATAATAGCACATCTTCTCTTTCTTCCTCCCTTAATTCCCTACGTTCTTCTCTTAGATATCTTTTCCCACCACACCTAAACCCTGCTATTATTTTATTTTCTCTTAAACTTTTTCCTTCCAAAATATATCTTGATATAATTTTTCTGTAATTAATCTAACATATTTTTCGTTGTATCGGCTTTCTCTTATTTTTGTTCTACTTTCTTGTATATGTGTGTCTATATTTCGTGTTATTGTCTTCTCTTCTATACTCCTTTCTTGTTCTCTTATTCTTTCTACTTCTTTCTTCGCATATCCTTCCCTTTCGTAGTACTGTCTCCTATCATTCTGTCCGTGTTTTATCTTTTGATTTCTTACTTCCTTCCAGTACTCAGTTAAGATTTCGTTTTGTCTATATTTTCTTATTCTTTCTTCATACCTCATGGATATCTTTCCCGTCTGCACTCTTATTTTCTCAATCTTCATTTCTTCCTCTACTATATATTCTGGTGTCTTTGTGCCTAGCCCCATTATCCATTTCCAATATTTTGCTTCTATTTTCTCAAGTTTTCCCACTCTTTTCATCCTCATATTTCTGCTCCGTAAATCATAACACTTCTAACCAATTTATCAAAAATCCACCTTTTCTTCTCTATATCGTTTCCAAACACTCTCTCTCTCACATTCCCGATACCTGTCCTACTATACCATTACCTTTTTCGCTAGCTCTCTTATATGATTGTTGTCCTTGTTATCGTATCTTAACTTATGTCCCAAATATTTCCATTCGTCCACGCTTTCTAATTCTTACTCTCCCCACCACCATTTTACTTTCTTCCTCCCCTCTCTTCTTTTTGAAAAATTATTATTTTTGTTTTGTCCACATTTACGTATAGATTCTTTTTTCCAAATATTTTCTTACTACCTCTGATACCCCTTTAATTTTTCTTCGCTTTTTGCTAGAACCACTACTCCTACTCCTCTCTTTTGATGCCTTCGTATTTCTTCCTCCGCGTCCTGTATGTATATCGCAAAGAGGTTTGGACTTAATGGACAGCCCTAAGTCAGCCCTTTTTTCGTCCAGAACCTTTTCCCTAATTTCCCCACCACTCTTGTTCTACTTTTTCTTGTACTACTTGCTTGCTTAAGTACCACGTAGATTTCAAAGGATACAGAAGGTGTTTTCTATTTTTTAAACTTTCTCGGTTGTTATCTTTCACATATTGGTAAAAGCTTTGTGTTTTTTATTATTTGCATATGCTGTTGCAACAAATTTCTAATGCCGTTCTATATTTTTAAGCCATAGTCTACAAATGCAACTTTCTCATATTGTTGTTCACTAAAAACACTAGTTTTTACAAAATAACGACAACAAAAAAAACTGAATCATTGAATGTGGAATATTCTAGCTAGGTGAATTGATGATATAAGCGGGGATTTAATTTTTTTTTGTTTGCGGAAAAATAATGTTAATAGATTGTGTTGGGATATCATATTTTGTTGCAGAATTGTCTAGCTGAATTTTCGAAGTATTGTAAAATAATTTTCGCTTTCTTACTCCTCTGCATTTGCGTTCTTTAAAAAAAATTTCTTCATTATAGGATGAATGAATTATTTGATAGGGTATTATATTTTTGTTTTATGGAAAATCTTTAAAAGGTAGGCTCAAATCATTGTGTCAGTTTTATACGAGTGTGTGTTCTATTTTAAAGCCTCTTAATAAAGTACAAATATTTAGTCATTGTACTTACCCAAACGTAAAAGGGCCATTTCTTGGATTTTTTTTAACCATTTGGTCAAATTCGTAATTTTTGGCTGCGATATCGTAATAACTGCACTGTTAGTCACGTATCACACTGACTAAAATGTGTTAGTTTTTCCTGTAGTCTATAACCATTATTTAACAAACCATAAAATCAATTTCGTCAAAAACTTTGTTAATGCATCAAAGATAAAATAATCTAAATTATAACTGAAGTCAGTTTTAAATAATAAACGATTTTCACAATCACAAGACAAAACCAGGCAATTATTTCGCACACATTTTGGAATCAGATCTCATCTCCGCATTTACTGAAAATCTACTAGAATTGTCAACGTATGACATTCAATATGTCATGGGCGTCGGCAGCCAATTTGGCCCAAAATGGAGTTTTTTAAAAACTCCAGATTGGAAGGATCACGATGTTGATGTGATTGTTTTACAATAAGCACATAGTTAATCACTTCTGGACCTGCAAAGGAGAGGAAACATCTCTGGATTTGTCCTTGTTGATTCCATTGACAGAGCAGTTTGCGGTTCTGCTACCTACGTTAAATCCTTTATGAACAACTATGAATTCGTCGAAAAATCCTTCCTTCCCTCTTCAATGCAACAGACAAGTTTTGAGTGGCTTTCCACGAAGTCAACATAGACCTGTTCTTCTTCGAATCAGAATCATCTTGGAATCAATTCCCTCCAATCAAAAACCACGGTGGAATTTTAGAAAAGCCAATTGGAACGAATACAGGAAGAAAATTAACACTAACTTAAGATGGGTTGCACCTATTTCTGACAATTACTACAGATTTGTGGGTGTTAGCAAGAAAGCTGCCAAACAATTTGTGCCCAGAGGTCAGAGAAAAGAATATATTCCTTGCTGGACAAATGAGACCAACGATCTGTATGAAAATTTTCTATCTAATCCAACTCAGAACAATGCCAATGCAATATTAGATTCACTAAATAAGGGTAGGAAAGAGAGATGGAACGAGTTAATGGAAAACATGAATTTTACTCATTCAAGCAGAAGTAGTTGGGCACTATTACGAAAACTTGGGTCTGCAAATCAATCTCTACCTACAAAATAAACAATGAATCCTAATGCTGTTGCATCTCGACTTCTACATGTGTTGAAAATGATTAAACTAGATAAGGATCGAAAGAGGAATATGAAGCGGAAACTACAAAAACAATGAAGAAACTTCAGAATTTCAAGCGAATCAGCGGAATTTTTCAATGTAGAAGAATTGAAAATTGCTCTAAGTAGCTTGAAGAATGAAAAGTAGCTGGTTTTGACGGCATATTTCCAGAATTTCTTAAACATGTTCAGGACTTTGCGTTAATTTGGTTAACAAAATTTTTTAATGATATTTTTGTATCAGCTAAGTTGCCAAATGAATTCAAGCAGGCTAAAGTAATAGCAATTTTAAAGAAAGGCAAATCGAAAAATGAAGCTTCGTTAGCTATTTCCCTCCTGAGTGTATGCTCCAAAGTTTTGGAAAAAATGTTGTACAGAAAAATCTTTGAAGATGTACTACCTCCAGAATAAGCTGGATTTCGTTCAAACAGAAGTTGCTGCGATCGAGTCTTATCTTTAACGACTTACATCGAAGCCGGATTTCAAACTACAGAAGACGGGAGTTGCATTTGTTGATCTTACAGCAGCATATGATACTGTTTGGAAAAATGGTTTAGTACACAAGCTGTACAACATCCTCCCTTGCAAGCAAACAGGCAGACTTAAAGAAAATATGTTGTCAAACAGAAAGTTTAGAGTCTTCATTGGTGAAAACAACAGCAAATTTAAAACTTTAAACAATGGATTGCCACAGGGTGCCGTTTTATCTCCTCTTCTCTTCAATTTGTATACCAGCGATCTTTCGATCACAAAATCTCAAAAATTTATCTACGCTGATAACACTGCACTGGCGTATCAACATCAAGATTTCGAAGCAATAGAACAAAGTCTGAATGAAGATTTGAACAAGATGTGTGAATATTTTAAGATCTGTAATAGTCAGAAAAGTAGAAAACTACGTGTATCCTTTAACGGAACTAACTTAAAACATAATTTTACTCTAGTCTATCTTGGAATAACATTAGATATTTCATTAACGTTCAAACAACATCTGGAGAAGCTTAGGCAAAAACTTAAAACTCGAAATAATATTCTGTTGAAACTTGCAGGTTCTGGATGGGGTGCTAACACGAACACTCTTTGAGTATCAGCTTTAGCACTAGTGTATTCAACGGCAGAATATTGTGCTCCTGTATGGCTGAATAGCAGTCATGTGACGAAAGTCAACGAACAGCTGAACACTGCCATGCGCACCATCACTAGAACCATCAAGTCTACACTAACACCTTGGCTTCTTGTGTTGTCACATATTGCACCATTAGAGCTTTGGAGAAAAGCTGCATTAAGAAAACTATGGTTAAAATACAAGACTTTCCAAAACGAATTTTCTATCTGGAGAAATGTCCAAAATCTTGTCAACAGACTTTCATCGAGAAAACGGTTTTGGAAGAATTTGGTGAATATAGAAGAGTTTTCTGTTAACGAAGATTGGAACGTAGCTTGGAGAATTTTTGATATCCCGAACAAAGAACTAATCGAAGATCCCGTTCAAACTGTGCCTGGTTTTAATCAACCTAGGAAAGTATTGTGCCAAATTAACCGCTTAAGAACTAGACACGGTAGATGTAAAGATATACTTTTCAAATAGGGAACCTTAGAAAGTCCATTGTGTGATTGCGGAGTAACTAATGAGACAATTCGTCATATAATTGAAGACTGTCATCTCACATGACTTGAAGGTGGTTTTCCTGAAATTCACCTCGTAACACCGGCTGCTCTGGATTGGTTAACCAGTGTGAAACAACTATGACTTTAGCGAATGATCAACTCCGACCAGGTTTTTCTTTTTTTTTGGTGGTTTTGCAGGTTCCTCTGACAAAACCATGGTACCTTGCATTTAGTGCTGGAAAATATGAGTTTCACTGATTTCACTTAACCACATTGCACATCTGAATTTGGGGTTGGTTCTACACCCACTGTTTCATCAAAATCACTTTATCTTTAGTCAAAGTCTCCTTGGTATGAAGCAACGGGAACTTATAGGTGCTCCAACACTATCCATCATATTATTATAACTTCACTTACGTCCTATACTTTTGCCAAAGTTACATTCTCACTTCGTTACCGAAACTAATATAAATTCAAATGCATAGTATTAAATAAAGTCGATGAAATAAAACCAACTGACAATAAAGACATTGAAGAAAGATAATAGTATGAAGAATCGTGCTTAATACGTTTTAGACAAACGATAAAGCAGCAACAAATTTCGCCATGAAAAAGTCGTTTATATTTAATAAAAAAAACTATGAACCATTCAAGTAATAAGTTAAAATGTTGAAGCAAATAAAAATGATAAAGTGATAATAAAAACCACGCGCGTATTTAATATAGAAAGCGTGATATACATAACGTTTACCACGTTTCAAGTTTCCTCAAACAATTGTATTTTATTTTTCAGTATCGATAATCAAAAGGAAAAGATCGTATCATTAACTTTACCTTGACCAAAATCCCCTACGAATCACATCAATTTAGTCTTAGATGCTTTTGAACGAACTAAACCTTCTTTTTCGAATAGCGGTTGCTGTTTAGAAATTCAATTAAACTTCTGAAAGGTAAAAGGAGCTACACATTTAACCACGTAAATCGACACCACTATACCCAACATACTATTCCGATGAAATACGAAAAGTTCGTGGAAAAGTAAAATTATTTCATTATGTGGACGGTCTTTTAACAATAAAGTCCGAATTTAAAAGCGTTTTTTGTTAAAAATTTAAAAGAACAAAAATTTCCAATTTTTGCGCAAACATTAGCTTAGTGCATTTGTTGCAATTTCGATATAAACCACTCAATCCATTAATGGCTCGTAATGGAGGTCTCCCATTTTACAGATACAAGCAATTTCAGTGCCATTCCTCTCAATTACTGCAGATTAACTAGTGGTCAAATACCTGAACGAGACTGACTGTTACACCAATGATTTATACAAAATAAATTGCCAACAAAGGATCACGTATTGTAACTTAAACGTAAATTGTTAAAAAATATACTAAAGCCCATTATTTATTTTGCTTCTGAAAAAAATACGATTTCATCGGAAACATAAAATAAAAAGAAACGTTGTAAATTCTGTTGACACCTTAATCAGTGAGGATTCGTTTTGTTATTGAATGATTCATACGTTTTGACCTTACAGCATTTATTAACTTTATTTTAAAATTGAAGCGACTTATTTTATGTATAATTAGTAAATAATCTTAATATTTTTTTCTGTTTTTTGTTGTTGTTGAACTTTGAATTAATACATTCGCGCTTACTTATTCACCAACAAAGGTTTTTGTGTTTAGGAATAAATTTTAGACTATTGATTTTCCTCGATAAACAAGTGGAGTTTTGTTTTAGAATCTAGTCTAGTCGTTCGTCATAAACATTTTTTGCAGAAATTAGAAATCATTTTTTGTTTATTTCGATATGAATGTGAAATTTTCCTTTAAACGTTTATTACTATTAAACATAAGCGATTGTATGTAAAGCACTTTATCAATAGCAAAACAAAACTTGGAAGAACGAAAGAAAAAGGAACACCCAGTTACTAACAATACATATAGAAGTTTTAAAATGTCCGTAGCAATTTGACATGGTTCAAACTTGGAAGACGGTTTTGTTCTTGCTTATCCCAAATATTGCACATTTATTATTGAAGGATTTGATCATACAACTTTCTTCTAATCCTATACGTATTTTAATTCGTTTATATTATACATTTACATTCTACACTTCAGGTAATTAAACTCTGATTATGGTACATATTTACCATTAATGGAACCAATACAAAAGCGTCATTTCGCTGAAGTGCTGTAACGATAAAATTTTCTGTAACGGACAGATTTTTCTTCGGTTTGGTCAGCATTCACCTCGAATTGAAGCATGTTTTAAGATGACATTATATTTTAATTAAACTTAGCAAGAATAGTTATTTATATATTAAGGCACTAAAGTTTGATTTTTCATGACGAATTTGTTTTAGTTGCAGAGGCGATAGCCGAGGCAAATAAAACACATGAGTCATGAAATAGTTATTTGCGTGACATGTGCGTAAACAGATTCTTTGGGAATGAGTGTCGGATTGGCACGAGTTGCGTATCTTATTTTTTGCACGATATTTTTCTATTCGCACTTTCAAATTTCTGATATTATAACATTAAAACCACAAAATTTAATTAGTGAGCTGTGGCTACAACGCAAATCATCCAGTCTGAGTTAACCTATTTAATTGTCAAACTTTTATTTGAAGATTTGAATTGTTTTTCGGCCTTTACAAAAAATACAAGGTGCGTAAATTGCATTCTAAATAACGAAAAATGTAAGTACATCAACAATTTGTGTGTACAACGCACGCTAGTAGTTCTATTTACATAAAAGTGACAAATAATATACAAGCTGTCGTTCGTCATTTCGAATTTTCAATTATCAATTATTACAGATCTGAAAGAGCTATTTGCTATATTATGGATGTAAAGTGATTTCTCGTAACTGAAATTGTGTGCTTATGCAAATATTTTTGTAGCAAAATGCTCTATTAACCCAGTGTTTTTGCTACATTTTTTAAACACTAGTACGTAATTCTATTGTTTTGGTAGGCGTATTGACGTACTTATCTGTTAGTTTTACATGCACTGAGGGCAAAAAAGAACTTTGGTGCCGAGGTACATATTATATTTTTTCCGAAATCCCAAAATTTGAACAAAATCTGACAATTTTATAACGTTCTTTAAGTAGCAAATGTAATCAGCTGTTTTTTTTACGTCAAATGTTCGTACCGCGCATGCGCGATTTTAAAATTTACATACATTTTACACGTCATCTCTACCGGCGAAAATGTGAACTTAAAAATCGTCGTATAATGAATTACTTTAGTGCCGATTTTATTTACTTTACTGCCGATTTTTCTGTACTTTAGTGACGATTTCGGAAAAAATAAATGTTTCGGTAACAGGTACTAGAAAAAAACCAAATTTATTGTACACTAAGAATATTTAAAAAATAAACATTTACATTAACTTTACATCAAACATGTTCTTTATACACAAGATGTCGTAAGACACGCATTTACCAAAGGTTTTGTAGTGATTGCAATGAATCGGTGAGTGACCTTAATTGTGAATTTCCGCCCACGGATTACGATGGCAAATCGATTGGTATGTACTTGTCTGTTATGACGACAATGTTTGGTAGGTTTTCTAATCCCTTGTCTGGGGCTATTTGTCTTTGCATTACAAGGAAGAACCTTCATCCTTTCTATCAAAATGGTTTGCGTTTGATAGATATTGCTTCACTCGCGCAATTAGAATCTGTTTCTAAAAATTTGGAAAGAGTACCATATATTACCGAAGAGTATGTAGTTCAAGAACAAAAAATGTTTAGAACTCAATCTTGCTTATGTTTCCGTCGATAGTGAAGTACCAGTTTCTTCTTTAAAATGTAATGAAATTGTTAGATCTAACTCTTCTGACGTTGATCATCAAAACCGATTCTCGTAAATTTTTCTCGACAATACGTCGTTTCGTTGTGGAAAAAATTATTCTTAAGGCCTTTTTTTGAAGTTTTAGTATGATAGGAAGATGTGTTAAATATCCCCAAAATACTAGTCCATATTTTATTGTAGCTTCAAAGTAGGCATAGTAAACTATACAAAGAGTTGACAAAGCTACAAAAGGTTTCAAACGACGTACGTAGACAAAATATTGCTTAATTTAATTTTAGTAGGACATTTTCTATCTGCTCTTTCCAACAAAATTTATGATCAACCATCAAACCTACAAATTTTAATGATGTTGCTAGTTTAAAATAAATATCGTACTTTATTAAGATCTTTGACAGATGTAAATTTTCTTTTGTGTTCAAGAAAGACATGAGACAAGTTTAATCATTGTTAATAATAAGTCCATTAGTATTGAACCAGTCTTGAAGCTTGTGTAACACTTGCTTAATATTTTTTAATTTCATTGTTTTTATTTGTATGTGTCATTTCTACTCTTTGCCGTCTTCCGGTTAAATAAGATTCAAGAAGTAGTAGTGAAACTCCGTGAACGCCGTAATGTTGTAGTTTTTCGAGTAGAATATTGTGATCTACAGATTTTATTAGACGCACTTGTAATGAAAAAAAAATTGAAAATAGAAAGTAGTTTACCAAAAACAAATTTAGTCGAATATATATATATATTGAGACCGATTTACCACCAATAAAACAACGATAGTATCCTGTATTACCTTATATGCAAAAAATAATAACAACGAGTTAGACGCGAAGTTAAAGGAAGGTGTAGTAGAAAAATTATCATCAGGTTGGTCATGCCCACCTTGGGCGGTCTGGATGCACAATTATTGAAGCAATTCCAATTATTGAAGTAGACATAGCTAATTGGAAATTGAGCGTTAAACTTCTCAATTTGGTCTTCAAAAACTTGCTTGAGATAACAATAACGTAATGTTGACGGAATAAAATGTAAAAGTATATCTGTTACATTTTATTCCGCGGAGGAAACGACCCAAAAATACGTTTGGGTCTTGGGTAGCGATACGATTTTAGATTCATGTAGAAGTGTAATCTTCTACTAAGGAAACATTCTACGAATGAATGCTTTGTGCTGTAAATTAATACGTATTTACGCAATCGTTAGTTTTGTATAAGGCTTGTCCCGTAGAAAACTCACCTTCGGCTCGTTTTCTACACCTGGGACGCGTGCGCCAATGCCCTTATAAAACGAGTTGTTTATGCTATTTTTTTAAATTTGCGCACCTTTTTTCCTATTTTAATAGAAAAAATTTTTTTAGATTTAGGGAATTTTGTGTTGGTTGGTAATGCTCTCCGCCAACTTTATTTTAAATTTCATGTTTTGTCATTTCAAACAAAAATTATTATAAATTATTGTTAATTACTGTTAATAATGAGTGAAGAGATTTTTGTTTGCACTCCGCCCGAAATTCGGCAAATTGCTGAAACAACCACCCAAAATTTGTTACCCGACAAGTCGGAAGCGGCATACAAAAAACAATTCGCAAAGTTTGAAGGTTGGCGAAAGGAAAATAAAATTCAAACCACCTCAGAAAATGTTCTCTTGGCAAACTTCGAGTCCCAGCGGCCAAAATCATCTACCCTGTGGACCATTTACTCAATGTTGCGGTCGTGTTTTTCAATTAATATCAGCATTGACATTTCAAACTATGCAAAATTGCAAGCTCTCCTGAAAAGGACGTCTCAAGGCTATGTACCAAAGAAATCTAAGATCCTGGAAGAGTATGACATAAATAAATTTATTTGTGACGCAGAAAATCAGAAATACCTTGCAATGAAAGTATGTGGTATAATTCTTCCAGATATATCCATAAATCCCATAATATTTTTAGGTGATCTTAACTATTGGCTACAATGGGGCCTTAAGACGCGAGGAACTCGCCAACATGAGTGAGGATGACATTTAATTTAATTCCGAATTGGCGACAATTTCAGTGCCTAAAACAAAAAACAATAAGCCCCGATTGTTTGCAATCACAGAGGGAACAAGGATTGCACTGATAAAAGAATATTATCAATTAAGACCACAAAAAGTGACTCACCGGCGGTTTTTACTGACCTATAGAAGTGGCAAATGCATAAATAGTCTTATTGTCATTAATAGGATGGGGGCTATTTGCAAAGAAATTGCCAGTTTCCTTCGGTTACCCAATCCAGAGCTTTATACTGGACACTGTTTCAGGCAATCTAGTGTGACTCATTTGGCTAACCGTGGAGGTGATTTGCTGACTATTAAAAGGCACGGAGGTTGGAAGTTGAGTGCTGTAGCAGAAAGTTACGTCGATGCATCCCTAAAGAACAAAATTGATGTATCACAAATGCTTCGACCACAATATACTGACGTTTCCTTACCTGGACCTTCCAGGGAGGAAAATCCGTCTCTGCAGTTTAATTATGGAGGTAATGAAACTGTTACGGTCCACAATAATAGCAATGTTCCAAGCATAAATATCCAAGCACACGATACAGCAAATGTGACCATCAATGTTTACAAAAACATGTCCATGTAGCAAAAATAATTAAATTTTTCACTTCTTTATAATAAATTATAACCGTTTGTTCGTATGTACATTATTGCGTTATTTTTTTGTCACAAAATAATGAAATACGTATGCAGCTCGATGTAAACTAGGTAACTAACGAACTTCTACTATTTAAAATTTAGGGAATTTGAGACTCAAGCTCTCTACAACACTCATAAGACTTGAGTAGTTGGGGTCGTACGTTTAAAACGCCTTGTAATATGTAATACCATTGATTATACAGGTAATACCTTATGAGTAGATTAAGAAATTGTAATAAATCCACAAATATTTACTATAATTTTATTTCAAATAATTCATAAAGCAATACAAGTTCACAAGTACCTACCTACCTATTCAATAACAAAAGTAAAAAATACTGTATTATTATCATTTTCAATTATAGATAATGTAGGTGGTCACATGGGGTTACCAATTTCTTGAAATTTGTGAACTTGGATGCTTCATATTGCCGTTTTGCAGCACCTACAATATTTGGTATTGTTACCATTTCGTCCTTTTAAATAACAGAACTTGTCTTTCGAGTACTAGAAAATGAAATAAAAAACAATGATTAATTCGACTGTACCTAAGTGTATGTCTTATTTATAGTATGTAACATAAAATTAAAATTATTTACGTAAAATTACAATTACTTATTTACTTAAAATAATTTACGCGATGTTGACTTGTCAGATGACAAATTCATCATCTCGAACTAGCACTACCAACCATACAAATGAAAATTATCCTAAATCTATTAAAGTACAGTGTACTCTTATAGATAGCTATAAACAACTCGGACTGAGAAACATTAATAACCGTATTATAGACGAAAATTAGAAAAATATATTTTAATATGCTACGCCACTGCTTATTTTCAAATTTTTCGGTTGTCGATATTTGCATGTTAATTCATGTCTTCCGTTTTGAATCATTTCATCGAGTAAAAGCGTATTCAATTTTTATTATGATTCTGTGTCGGATTAATTGAGAAGATTATTTTGGCCAATTTCTTATGGTCATTGCAAAAGCCATTATTCTTCACCACGGATGTGTGGAATTGCGGCGAGTCGTACTCTATTCCTCCCATTGAGCTAGGATCGGTATCTATCCAACCCTCTCATTAAATCTTATTTATTTTATGTTTTTTTTATTACGGTTAATTTACAAAGTTAATAAGTCAAACTATACGTTTTGCGACACTTAGTGTCTACTAGTGTTAGCGAATAGTTAGTTAATAAGGTTATATCCTATACATTAAGGCAACACGGTCGCTCTGGCTCTGGACAATCATGGTAGAAAAGACATTAATACGTGTACAGATAAGTTATCCGTTACTTACCATTGACATTTTTATTTATTTACGCGGGTTTTGTGGGGCATTTTGGTATTAAACTTATAATTGATATTCACAGTAGATAGGACACTAACCCTACTAATGGTTAGTTATTACTGTTTATTTTTTATACCGTGTGTGCAATTTTTTAAAAACTTGGCATTGTCAAACTTTTCTTCCATTTCAACGATATCTCTTTTTGGAGTTTGTTTCTGGACTTATCTGCCATTTCTGCAATAAGTGTGCCAGCTGATGTTCTATTGGTTCACTCCCTATTTGATGAATTCTTTGTGTATGTCATCTAAGCTTTTTCTGGACGCTTTTCTGTTCTTAATTTTAATTATAGACCTGTTAATTGGTTTTGTTCATTATTTTCTCTTCGTGCTGTACCTTCTTGTCTAGACGTTCATTGATACTGTATGAGTGTGAAAAGTGTTAATCGCACCAGAGCATGGTGGATTTTATCTTTGTGGGTAATTCGGTACATCTATCGATTGGAACCTCCTGATAATCAACCCTAACCTCTAATATGCAAGGCACTGATTCAAGTTTGTTTAGTGAATCGAGCGGGCGGATATATTTGACTAGGGTTAGCATCTTGCAAGGGCAGTTTTAGTGAAGAAGCTTGCGAAGGTGGTTTTACTACTTCCAAGGTGCTAATAAATAACCACCCACCGGTCCAAATCAAAAACCAAGGAGTACACATCATCGGCATTATTTTGGCGGGGAATGTAATAGTTTCCAGAACAGATGCGCGTTACAACTTCGATAAACCGCAATGAAGTTCAAATTCTTCTTTAAAGTATACACCTTGTGTACGATATATTGTAAAAAAATATAATTTATTTAGTCTAAACTCATTTTACGCTTTCTACATCAGCAGAATCTACTGATCGAAGTTTTATGGTCGTTCAATGTTTGTTAATTCAATTTCCATCTGTTTTCATTAGTTTAATAAAAACATTGAACACTAAAACTAAATCTAAAACATCCAACACTAAAAAGCTAAACCTAAGAAAAAGTAAAGTTTGCAGAGTTTATGTTTTCTGTTATTTTCAAAACCTTCATTGTATATACACTGTTTTCCTTGGTTAGTGTTGGCTCTATTCTGAATTAATTTACAAAGAAATTTAAAATTTAACTTCACTTTTTAAATATAAACAAAAATTTCTTCCAAAAATGGAGAATATTATAACGTAAAATTTTCAAAATTAAAAAATAAATGGTTATTTTTAATAAACTTTGTAGTGGTCACAAAAAAATCCTATTCTCTATTTAACTAAATTTAAATACTACTCCGGTAACAGGGAACGACGGGATTTATTTTTTTTAAATTTCTAATTTATAAATCAAATTATTTTTTAATTATTTCATAAACGCCAGCTATCATGAACATATCATGAACATATTATGTATTATTTACTTGTTTGCAACTCGATATCATTTTTCTTTAATCATTTCGTAGCTCCATACATTTGTTTTCAATTTAGGTAAATGACAAAAAAATCAACTAAACTTTGATAATTGATTGGGCGTTAGTTCTTTTTAAAAATTTAAAGTTTATTACGAATCGTACACACTTTATTAAAAATCATAATTTATTATTCAAAAATTTGAGAATGTTTTAATATTTTTTCTCATAAGTACATTCATACAAAAACTAAAATAAATTATTATTATTTATACGATTTGACAAAAAAATAGGACCCAATCTGGAGGTTCCCTCTATCATTGAATAATTTCAAAAAAATTGGTAATGCGAAAGCAGAGTTGTATCCGATTTGTCCTGCTTCAACATATGTTCATACATCTTTTGATTTTTTTAGGAAAAACATTGACCACCTAATCCTGTTTCTTGGAGTTTTATACTTATAAGTCATGTTTACACTTGATAGTAACGTTTATGAGCAGTATTTAATTTAACAAGGTAAATTATAAGTGCAGTTTCAAGAAGTATGTGGTACTACAAACAAATACCATCATACTTTCATAAAAGTTACAAAAATATATATCAACAGTTACAACTAATCCAGTTCTTTGCGGGCTAAGGAATTGTGTGTTGGATGTTCCAAAAATAAACTGATAAATTTGCAGGCGCCACACTCATTAATAACGGTTGAGTAAATGTTTTTCTACTTCCATCCCATCGAATTTTATTCTTTTGGGAATAATCAGAAGTGAAACAACTTAAAGGTCTACTTACAATTGGGCAAGGTGAGCCTAATTCCCCATTTTTTTGTGTGGAGATAAAAAGTATAGGCTGAATCTCCCTGCGTGTTTTTTTTCTGGCGTATTTTAACAGAAGGCGGTTTTTAGATTCTTCAATACTACAAAATAACAGACCTGCTGAGACCAAAGAGGCATAATATGTATATTATCTTACGGGATTTTAATACACTTATGTATGTAAATTACATGGCCACGGCTTCACAATTTTCATTTTCTAAATTTGTATCGTTATTTACCCTCGCAGCAAACCATCTCTTTCAAAAGTGAAATGCTTGTCTTACGACATCTCGTGAATAAAGAACACGTAAAAATAGTACAAACCAAACTGTGGTTTCTCTTTCAAATTTGAACGAATTAGGGCCGTTAACAACCCACAAAGTTATTGTAAATTTGATTACCTACAACTTTTATTTGTATTTTTTTTTGTACATCAAATTTTTTTTTTCGAGTGACACTTTCTGCACACGTATATTCATTATACCTATTATCGGGGCGATGTGGAGTTCTGCGCGTCTGTCTTCGATAGTTTTCGATAATTTTATAGCATGATTTTTATTTAGTAAGTATTTCTAGCACACTCTTGTCATTTGTTATGATGCAGTTACTGTTACAGTACTTTATACTTGGCAAATTACGTTTCAGCCCCCCCTCTTCAGTTTATCTGTAAAGTTTGTCTTTGTACCGCATTAAGTCTTGTTGTTACGCTTGTTTTTTCATTATATATAGTGTTAAAGACGGTTTAGTCTATGGAATTTTGTAAAAAATACCATTCATTCTATAGATAGGTTTATAATAACCGCTAAAAATGTGCACAAGAAGATGTAGGTCAATTTCTGTTAGGACTTTTAAGGTAGTTGTCCTATTGTTACACATCCATTAGATGCTATTGTTCTTTGTAGGCTAAAAAGCAAATAAATATGAAAACAAAAAAACACATGCGCGAAAACGTGCAATCCTTTTGTGTATACATTAGAAGACAGTTCGGTAAAGGATCCGGTGAATAATATTGGTTGTTGTTTCCTGAATCCATTTGAAAAGTATTATTAAAGCTTTTCACAAGAAAATATTTTCTGATGGGGTTGGTGGCAGCACTCGATTGTCGCTTTGTTTTCAGAAGTTGGTTGGAAAAGAGCTGTAATTCAAGAAGGGTTCCAAAATACAACATTTGTCAAGCAGGATCAGCTGCTAATCTGCTGGAGGCGCTCGACACGTCTCCAAACAGATCCTAAAACATCGGCTAGGCTCTGTTCATTACGAGATTACACCACTTTGACATTTAATTATTTAAAGTGAGACGCCGGTGACTGCGGAAACCCCGAACCAATTTATGTGAGAAGCTCGCAGTTAATACCATCGGCGTTCAGAACTCATTTCGGCTAAAGCTCATACGTCACTCGGAGTAAATTAAATAAAGTCTGGCGCTGTATCTGATCGCCGGCCATTCGAATCCTGGAGATCGATCACGTCGTCCTTGTCGCGGCCGCGGCCGCATGAAATATTTAGCCGGTGCAGAAGCAATCTAGGGAAAGAGCGCCCCACTTAGTCCCCATTAGTTACCATTGGCGGCCTCCACATACAACCCTGCATTGACTACGGGCAAAACTCATTCGCTCTAAAAGCATTTGAGTGCCCCTCATCCCACTGGAGCCTCTTTCACCACCGTTGCGTCTACTTCTCGCTCTTCTAATTTCAATTTCTATTATAATTTTGTTTCTTCGCCGTAATTTGCCACGCCGTTGCTTGGATTCATTACTTTTTTAATAAAGGATTTTCGTAGGCCTTGGATATTGTCATGGCTTATTAAAATTTCTTTATAACTAAACTACCTTAAATACACGAACTCTTGAAAAGACACAACTCACTACTTCAATCCCGTAAAATAAAGTTCTTAGTACACACTTGGACTTTTATTAGAATTTCCTGAAACATCCTGAAAAAAATTCTCATAAGGAAATAAAAGGGAACGCATTTTTAACCGCACGAAAATTGTTACAGCAAAAACAATCTCACATTTACTAAAATTTTTAATTATTGCGTTTCACTCTTGCCCAAAATATAATTAATTAAGTATTTTTAATTATAATTTTAATCATAAAAAATGAAAACAAAGGATCAAGATTAAAGGGAAAACAGCGTGACGTTGTTGAACAGTTTGCTGCGAGACATTTAAAACTTTTTTTTTAAAAAAACTTTCTTGATGAGTTTATTTGAAGGTGTTAAACTTAATTATATGTAAAAAACTCTAGATAAATTTTGACGTCATTCGTGCGAAGGCTGTCGTTTCGTTAAGTTTGATACTCTTTTCAGGAATTGTTAAGTTCATTGTTGACTAAAACGCACCCCTATTCAAATGTGGGTTAAATATCTACATTGTACAAATTTCTTTTCTGTAAACACTGCAACTCATCCGATCATTGTCAGTATCTCGAAACCTTGTTAGTTATCAAAATAATGGATTGATATGCAAAATTAAATATACGATTTAATTAATAACAAGTTTAACATAACTTATATTTAGAATTAATTGCTTAAGTTATATTAGCATAACGTTAAAGTTCCATACAGATTTTTTGGTTCTTCTTTCAAAAACTTTAATTTCTGAGAATTGCATTAATATGCACTCAAAATATGGTCATTAGATTAATTTGGTGCATCCTCGAATATATTGGTTATGGGTCAACGCTCCGAATTTTTGTCTATAAGCCCAGGTTTGACTAGATTTCGAGCATTCGTTGATTATTCGTTAATTATTCCCAATCTATATATGAAAAAACGAGTGCTAAACATGAAAAACAAAAGCCAGAGCGCTAAAAAACCAGGAAAGGGCGTTGGAAATAGAAAATGAAGAAGTAATAACGATGTTAAGGAAATTCAAACAAAATTTATTTACGAAACGTTAAAGTACGCAGGTTCAATCAGTAAAGCAATAGTCCAGAATTGGAAAACTGCAATAATGATCAAAATATTCAAAATGGGCCAAAAACTAATACTGAACAATTTTACATCTTTTAGAGTACATGAAAATTGCCAACAAAGTTTATACTTTAAATGTAGCAGAGATAATGGAATTAAAAGACATGATAACAGCATGATGGTTTCAGAATTGCATCTAAGAGTACGAAATGTGAAACAAAATATGGTACTTTCCTGTTTGCTTTATACCATTAATAGAGCGGTTGAAAAAGACGAAGCTTCATCAGGTATTTATTCAAAGTATAAATAATTAATTGAGAGACCGAATGGTGCAGAAAAGATTAGCACATATGAGGTATGAAGAGAGATAAGTTAAAATAGCGAGAAATGGGAAACCATGAGAAAATAATATATTCAGGGAAGATCAAAGAGAAACTGGAATAAACAAACTATAAGCTTAATAAAAGAAAAACTATAACTATAAAGAAAAATAATTATAGCAAACACATGTTAATTATAAGAGAAAAATTTAGTTTCAGAAACAATTTGATTCACTTAGATTGGCGGAAATCCAGAAGTCTCTGAAAAATACTCATTCTATTCATTTTTTGACACCCGACATTTTTGGTCTTATCCCGTAAATTAATTGGACGAGAGTTTTTGAGTTATGGCGTCGCGAAGGGGAAAATATTTGAAATTTCTCCTCGTGCGACCCATTTCCGTGGGAAAAAACGACTGAATGCCACGTTAGTGCACTTAGATGCGCGTTTCTTTTGCGGGTAACAATTTTGGCTTTGATCAATACTTTTCGAGATGTGGCTTTGAAAAAGGGCCAATTTTTTTTTAATTGACTTTCGGGACCATTTCCCGCTTGAAGAAGCGTCCGAATGCAACGCTTAGCCTACTCAAATTGCGTGTTTTGTATGGGCAACAAGTTTGGTCATCTCACGAATTTGAGAAATCAATACTTTTCGAAATAAGGACCAAACACTGCTACATTTTTTCAAATTCGCGTTTTTCGCGAAAAAAACTCGGAGTTCAACACACAGCGACTCTTTTGAATCTTTTCTACGCGGACGATATTTTTGGTTATGATCTCCGATCTTGAAAAATCGATGTGTTTCTACTTTACGTAAATCTTCACGACGCGTACTACAATTTGGCACTCAGATTATTGTTCACAACGACGAAGAAATTGGAACCATCATGTAATACAAATGGGAAGTGAGCGATTAGCAAAAAAATCTTGCAATAGGAAACTACTAGAAACCAAACCACAAGGAAAACCCAAAAAAAAGCACTAACAGGACTTATAATACGAAAAAGAAGTTCTGACCAGACAGCCTACATTACCTTTTTAAAATTTTCTATTTTAGATTTTGATAATTTGCTTATCTCAGTACATACTTGGACGAACATAAAAGATTTCAATTTTGGTTATAGTTTTATAACAACATTCCCATTGGTAAGAAAAAAATATTGTGAACTGAATATATTTTTATGGGTGAAAATCCATATGTACGTAACTGCGTGCCTGCTTGTGGTGTTTGTGTATGCGTATCTATAGAGATGATTAGCGGAAGCAGTTTATTTATTTTTAGGCTAGAAAATCTTACTGTGAGTAAGAACAACCTGCTAGTACTGTATAAGGTAACAGTGCAGTGTTTATATTTATTTAAAAATGTACACAATTTGTGTTCTATTTAAATTTCCACTAAAAACCGTTGGTACTGTCTACTAGTCTTTATTGAGTTTAAAATAGTAATTTAAAATTGCTCTTTATTGATGGTTTCCCATGTATCGTTTATTACAACATCACCTCTTTAATGTATAAAATCTTTTGCACTTATTAGTATTTTACCCCTCACCGCGGCATCTATTCATCCTCGTTGAAAAATTTTAAATATGATAAATATTTGATGAGTAATCTCTGGAGTGTGTGTTGTTTAAATTTTTATCTACTCCGTTTGGTAGAATTGGTTGAAGATTTATTTTTTTAGAGGAAATTTTGACAAAAATGTTAGTTTACATGTGTATCCGTCATTGCTATCAGAATTGCAGTTGGATTTTCCATCTCTAATAGCCAACTCGTACAACACAGTTAAATTTTTTTTATTGTCAATGGAAAACCTGATATTTTAGTTCAGTACAGCTCTGGACGAAGGGATTGGTTAAGTGGTTGAGACCACTGAATTATATGAAACACCAATTTTACTTTCTAAAAATAAAGCATATTGGGTTTGCGCAGGGGATTATCGGGACTGCGCAAAAAGGTCTTTTCATACCGCCAAATTTAAATTCAGCAAACAGATCATAGTTTTTACATTAGAGTGTGTAAAGTAGAATTTTACGGTGCGACAGCTTTGACATTAGGTAGAGCGCTGCAAAGTTACTTTACACACGTAATTTGTTTAATATTTTGCCACCATCAATATCATTATCAATAAAAAAATTAAATGCGCCCTTATTCTGTACATTATCGTGTCAAGTATGATGTAAAGTAAATTTGTTAAAATCAATTAATCGAATTTTAGACTTAGTTTATTTTAAAAACCTCCCCAAACAGCAGATGAACCAGTCACTACTTTACCGCCTAGTAGCCGTACTTTACCGCATAGTACCGCATTGTGTGTAAAAATCAATTTTCAAGACAAGTACGGACAACCGAAAAATGTACTTTACAGTTTAGGAGGCCAAAAAATAATTTATTGAGATTTCTTAAAAAGTTGATAGGGGTTTTTGCATTATGAAAAAATGGATGTTTTATAAATGTAAAATTTATTTATATGTTGAGGTTTCAACGTTATTAACAGCTAGTCCAATGAACACCCTTCGGTCAGATTAATAATATGATGAATGTATTTTAGCCAATAACGATCATTTTTCAAAAATGCAAAATTTTTCATCCGGGAAGCATCCCGGAGACTTGTCATTGGAGACAGTTTGGCCAAACTTGGATTAATATTTTTCTTTTATTTGGATATTACGATGATATGGTCACTTCCCTGAAAAATTATGTTGTATATTAGCAAATGTTCTATTATTTCGTAAATAAAGTTAGTGTCTGGAAAATACTTCTGGTAGGAAAAAATAAAGAAGCAAGAAGTGATTTTGTGTGTGTACTAGACTTGAGAACAGATAAATAACAACAGTTTGGTCTATGAAGTAAAGACTAAGTGACAATTTGAAAGTTTGTATTGCATATAAAACAGGCAAGTCGAGGACAAATTTTATTTATGGTTATTTAAAGCAGCGCAACATTTTCGAGTCAGATAAGTATTGTGGCAAAGGAACCGTACCGTTTAAGGAAAACTTTGAAAACAATCGCAGCGAGATCTTAAAAAAAAAAAAAATAAAAAGCAACAAGAATTAACCGTTTGAAGTGATGCCGAAATAGTCGAAAATCTCCAGCACTCAATCTATGACGATCAGAGCTTTGAACTAGAATATTTTAATTTTAATTTTAAAGGTTAATTTTATTTGACGTTCATTCATAAAAATCAGTGGCTGAAAATAATTAAGAAGACAACGCTTAGTTACCAGATGAAGAACTTAGAATGTAAGTCAAATAATTAGTTTGCATTAAAGCAACTTTCTGAATTGTCTGCTGTAAATTGACAAAAGATTATACAATAGCAAATAAATTGCTCGACAGTTGTTTCGTCCTTTAAGGACTCTTCAGAAGTGAGATAACTCGAGTATAAGTTCACTATTGTATTATTGCGCGGCTGTACATTATATATGACAAATAAATGTTGCGACATCTACTGTCGACCCGTGCTATCGTAACACGTCTGAAGATTAATTTTCATTAAAGCAACTTTGTCGACACAACAAAGCGACCTTGCTTCACTGTTTTCTTTATTGGACTTTAATTTAATGAATCACATATTTCTCTTATGTTTTATAATACTTTCAGTAATATAAAGAGTCGACCGAATATAGCTCCACATAGAAGTGCAGTTTTGGTTTTGTAAAAGTATTTTACACACAAAAAATTTAAAAGAAGTGTTTCTATTATTAATAAGAGACATTTTTGAAACAAAAACTGAACACGATTGTGGAGAATGTTGACAAGGGAAGGGCTGTTTTCAACCACTTCTGAACACACGGTACTTTATACGTAATAAATAAATTAAATATGTAGACAATCCTTTCTAATAAAACAACAAAATCGCGTATGTAACAAACTTTTTTGTTAATATGCATTTGGAAAAGCATCTCTGGAATGTGCGCTCCAAAAATGTCGCCCATAAATTTTCCAAATTTCTTGTACAAACCGCCTCGAGTACAAAATTTTGAAATGCCTTAGCAGTTTAAAGCATCTTGAGCTAAATTTATTTGTGTAATCCGTTCTAAATTAACTTCATTTTAAACTGATAACTCTAATATTAGTGTATTTAATTCGTGTATTTCTAAGTCTTTCCTTAATAGGTCTAGTTTTTAGGTCGGAGTTAACATGAAGTTGTAGGAGACGGATAAAGATAAATTACTTTTAAGCTGCAAATGTAATTAATTTTAACTGCAATGTGAGCGCACGAAAACCTATTACGGCACACTGTAGTTTAGTTTCAATAAAAGTCAATTAAATTTCCTAATTAAATCCTTGTATGCGTATATATTGTATAAGGCACAGAAATGGAACCAATTCCAAGCCGGAGCACAATTATTACACTCTCACCATTTCAATTACAACTTCGAATTACTTTTCAGACTCTTTTTAATAAGACTCCGAACACATCTGCAGGGAGCCTCTACATCTCTTTGTACAAAAAAATAAAGTTTCTGAAAGGTTTACCATGTTGTTTTCTTCTACTATATTTGAATACTAAAAACAACACGCCAAAAGTACATTAAGAAAGCATGTATCAGAGAATGAATTGAAAATAGTAAAGATTTTGCGTCTTTTCCATTTTGTTTATAAAATTAAATCGGCAAAACGCTTTGAGGTCAAACTGTTTTAAAAGTTTAATTTAGATTTGTACAGGTATTTTAGCGAAATTGGTGAACATAATTACGCAAGCAATAGTATTTCTAAATTCAAATTGAAGTAACGCGCTGTTATAATATTGGATTAATTTAAATAATTTTCGTATAAACTATATTAATAACAAAGCTTTATTTAATAATGTCTGAATACATTTAACATATGCTCCTTATAATTTATACCCGGCTAATGTATTTAAAGGGCGAGATGGGTTATAATATAACTTTAATTAATTTGAAGCGCGAGATGTGGTGGCGTAACTGTCGCCCATACGTCTACCGAGTGTTTCTGGCTGGAATTTAATTAGCTAATTAGAGTAATTAGTTAAACTTAACTTCATACATGCGAATAACATGTATTCATGGTGGTTACTGATGCTTTATGTTAACGATTTGTGAGTGGCAGGCGAGGGAAAACGTATTTATTCTTTCTGCATCAGTAGATTAAAGTGTTTTTCTTGAAATCGATAATAATTTTTATTATTGCCAGTGAAAATATAAAATTTTGAAAGCACTTTACATTAATGCAATTGAATAAATTCCTGTTATACTAGTTATCTTAAATGTTTTTAAACGTACGTATCGGAAGCATTTTAAAATAGGTGTTAAAAATTTTAAATGGTTACCTGGAAAATTGACTAATAGATAATACATTATAAGAATATAAATAAAACGAAGCAATTAAAGAATGGAATACTAAAAGAAAGGAAAGAAAATTGGTCATAACTTGTAGAAAGGAATCGAAAGTGGTTAACAAAGTATTAGTAGATGAAGCTAAAGTTTCATAAATAGACAAAGTTTACCAGGTACCTACACAACAAATTTCAAATGTATTCATTTCAATTAGATTTTTAAAAATTGTAGTAGTTTTGTTTTTTAAACATTATTTAATATAGGATGTCCAACCAAGAATAGTCGAAACGTTTGTAGAAGTGTTCCTTGACCAATTATAAGCTAAAATTATTATCTGAATTTTTTTTTATATACTGATTCCTTTTCGTGATATTGCGTTTTAAAGTTGTCAACCCTACTGGGTTATGTTTTTGTTATTTCTTAATTTAAAATTAACTTAATAGACCTGGGATAATAATTTACAATAGATTAACAAACTCAACTTTTATTAACGACCCGATAGAATTAATTAACAAGATTCTCAACGTGCCCCCCACCAACAGCTATGCACATTTCAATTCTTCGATCCCAATTATAAATTTCCTGATTAGTCCTGATTTGGGCATATTCTTCTATCCTTTCAATAAGTTCTTCTTTTGTAGCTGGCTTCACTTGCTGATAAACCAGAGTTTTTGCACGATCCCAAAAGTTAAAATCAAATGGATTAAAATCTGTAGACCGTGGTGACCAACGGATAGGTCCGTTCCTTTCAAAAAAAATTTAAATAATTCGTTGGATCGATAGAGAAATCAAAATTGTTACAGATTCACAATAAAAAATAAAAAAGCAGATAACTAGTCATTTTTTAAAACATAATAGGTAATAGTGACTCTTGTAAATGACAATTGATTTAGATTAGATTTATCAAAAAAAAAATAATAAATTTTAATTTCAGATCAGTATAAACCTGTACAGTGTGGTGACGAAACCATGTGCAATTGTGAAATATACTATTTTTTCTTCAAGCGTTTTTTTCTGGTTTTTGTGTGCGATTATCATATTATTGAACTAGACGCTACAAACGCTTTTTACTCTCTAAACATTAAAAGCAACACAGTTCTTTTGTTTTCACAACTATTTAGACGTTGGTACATCGGTTATGTTATATTGTTAATGTAACAGTAAAGTACCTACCTGATTCGGCGAGAATAAAACGTCACTTTAACACTCGATAATCTATAAAATTTGAAAATAACACATGAAAACTAGCAATAAACGCTTGAAGAAAAAATAATATATTTCACTCGCAGTTAAAAAATATATTTTTCTTCAAGCGACAATAAAACGTCATATTATTGAACTACTGGCAGACGCTAAAAACTATTTTTACTGTCTAGACATTAAAAGCAAAACAGTTATTTTGTTTCCACAACTATTTAGAGGTTGGCACCTCGGTTATGTCATATTATGAATGTAACAGTAAAGTACCAACTTGATTCGTCGAGAATAAAAAGTCACTATAAGACTCGAGAATCTCGAAAATTTGAAAATAACACATGAAAACTAGCAATAAACGATTGAAGAAAAAATAATATATTTCACTTGGAGTTAAAAAATATAATTGTTTCGCTTAATTTGCTGTCTCGGCTAACACCTCGCCAGCAAACTTTTAAGCTCAACAATTATATTGTTTAACTCTAGTAAAATAATCTACTATTGTTTCGCTTAAGCTCAACAATCATATTGTTTAACTCTTAGTAAAATAATCTACTATTATGTATCAAGGCATTAAAGTTTGATTTCTCATGACGAATTTAGTAATAAAACACGTGAATCATGAAAAAGAACTTGAGTGCCGAGGCACATATTAAATTTTTTTCGAAATCCCAAAATTTGAACAAAATCTGACAATTTTATAACGTTCTTTAAGTAGCACATATAATAGGCTGGTTTCTTTTTTACGTCAAATGTTTCCACCGCGCATGCGCGATTCTAAAATTTACATATATTTTACACATCTCTACCGGCGAAAATGTGAACTTCAAAATCGTCGTATAATGAATTACTTTAGTGCCGATTTTATTTACTTCACTGCCGATTTTTTTGTACTTTAGTGACGATTTCGGAAAAAAATTTTTTAGCGTTTGCCAGTAGTTCAGTAATATGTCGTCTTAATGTCACTTGAAGAAAAAAGTATTTTTCTTCAAACTTCAGTTGTTATGTCACTTAAATACCTAAACTGAAAATGCTTAAGTGTCACTTCATTGCCTTGACATATATTTAAAAAAGAAATGACAATTTGATTGGTTAATATTGTAAGATAGTAATCATACAGTATACGCCAAAATAAACAGTACCGAAAATAAAAATAAATATGAACGAAAATAATGCTCTACCAAAAAAACTTTTTCTTCCGTTGTTAGAACCATTTTTAAATCAAATTTAACTGCAGCGTACTATTAATATATCAACTAATGACAATTAAGTTAAATATGACAAATCTATATTACATAAACAACTCCACAGCACTTTCTGTTTCGGTACTGTTTATTTTGGCGGATACCGTATATAAAATTTTTTACGTTCGATTTAGTTGTTTGATATTCTTCTTTTTGTTTGAAGAAATAAAATATATTGGAGCTTAAGTTGCTTTTAGTGCTTTGGATGTTTTGTCTGCCTCACTGCATTTGTCAGTCAATCCAAAATTCTTACTACAAAAGCATCACTTAAACTTCATATAAAATAATATAATATAATAAGCCAACAGAAAAACACCAAAAACTTTACTCGGACACGTGTTTCAACAGCTAAGCTGTCATCAGCGATACCGAAACACGTGTCCGAGTAAAGTTTTTGGTGTTTTTCTGTTGGTTAAATAGTTGCTGGTGTTCCTTTCCTTTGATAATATAATAAGAATAAGCCAGTATAAATAAAATTAAAAAAGATTGAAAATGGAAACATTTATTAATAAAAAAATACATTTTTTAAGCTTACTATTCAAAATGAATTAAATGGAAATACTTTGTATTGTCTTATCCAATACAACTCGTGGTCTGAATCTTTTGATAATTTTGTCAGTTAGTCGTAGCTGTTGCTTTTGGACAATTGTCATTCGTGCTAATGGCGATTGTCGTTACAACAATTACTCGTAATCTGACTGATAAAAATTTTCGGTAAGACTCAGACTACTCGTATTATAAGTGACGGTTTTATTAATGCTGAGATTATCCCTTTTGGTTTTTAATTGTAATTCAAATGAAAACTGTTGCCTCACTTGAAAAATCAATAGTACCAAACGTCGGTTGCAGAAATTAGACTGGTTTACAAAATAAAAAAAGTCCTGTACATTTAATGCCACTATATTTTTCACCCAATATTTTTACCCAATTGCTGCGGGAACATCTTTTATGCATAGGTGTTAGAAGGAAACCTTGTAAGAAAACTTATGGCATGGACATTTTATAAATATTTTGGATTATATAGGACACTGTATACTTGCGAAACATAAGTTTAGTGGCTGGTTTGGAGAAAACACTTTACGAAATGTGGCACAAGAAAAAGCCAGATGTAAGACTTTATGGAAGTACTGCTATGGTGCATCTAGCAAAACAAAAACGTCTCAATTGGGATAAAAAAACTTCGAAGCATATTTTAGTTGGCTATAGTGACAACATCAAAGGCTATACAGTGTCGAAACCCACGACTAAGACAATCACAACAAGCAGAGATGTTGTAATAATTGAAAGGTGAGAACAACCGAATCCGTTTCTGTAAAAGTGCCAGTGACAGTCTCACAGATAGAAGACAATGCTCATACAAAAGCAAAAAGATAATCTTTAATTTTTAGTGATAGTGAAGAGTATTGTGATGAAGAACAGGGCCTTCGCGGTGATTATATACCAGAGGAGGATATAGCTGAGCCAACGGTTCAAAGGAAATCTGAACGAGTACGAAAACCAAAGTTGTTGGTTGACTATGGCACGTACGTGGATGTATTGATATCTAGTTAGCCTAGACCAGTTCTTTGCATAAACAAAATATTGCGTTATCATAGCAACGAACAATAACTTATTAGAAGTGTCAGTGTAAAGTTTGACGTCAAAAAGTAAACCAGAGTCACGGAATAAATTAAATGAAAAAGATGTCCACCGAAATTGTGAAAATCGAAAAATTTTAGTATCGAGCCATCATCAAGTACCTGTATTTAAAAGGGTTAAGAGGTAAGCAGATTTACGAAGATATGCTTAATACCCTTGGTGATCAATGTCCTTCGTATGCGACCGTCAAAAATGGAATGCAAGCTTCAAAAGAGGTAAATTTTCCATTGAAGATGATGACCGATCGGGAAGGCCAGTTTCTGTGTCAGTCTACGAAAATATCGATGCAGTTCATGACATGATTTTATCAGACCGTCGAATTGGGCTAAAACGGATATCTGAAGCACTGAATATTTCATACGAACGCATTCATCATATGGTTCACGTCAATTTGGACATGAGAAAAATTGCTGCAAAATGGATCCCCAAATGTTTGAATGTTGCCAAGGGTAGAAGCATCGCGTTTGATCTGTGCTCGATTTGAAAACGATGTAGACTTCTTAAACCGAATTGTTACTATGGATGAGACTTGGGTACATTTCTACGATCCAGAAACAAAGCAACAATCGATGGAATGGCGACACTCTGGTTCTCCAAGACCTAAGAAGTTTCGTGTTCCAAAATCTGCTGGAAAAGTTCTTGCTTCAGTTTTTGGGATTGCCATGGAGTAATCATGATTGATTTTTGGATAAGGGTAGAACAATAACTGGAGATTACTATTCGACATTACTGACCACTCTACGGGAAAATATTAAAGAGAAAAGACGCAGAAAGCTATCCAAAGGTGTTTTGTTTTGCAGGACAACGCCCCTGCACACAAATCTCATGTTGCCATGCAAAAATTCGTGATTTAGGGTTTGAATTACTAGTAACACCCCCTTATTCACCCGATTTGGCTCCGTCCGACTATCACCTCTTTCCTCAACTGAAAAAAAGTTTAAAAGGTCGTACATTTTCTTCCAACAAGGAGGTAATAGAAGCTGTGGAGGTCTGGTTTGCAGAGCAAGAAGAAACATTTTTTTTTGAAAGGTCTAGAGACGTTGCAGGTTTGCTGTAATAAATGTATCCAATTAAGAAGAGAATATGTTGAGTAATAAAATATTTTGACATTGAAATTTTGTTTGGTTCTATAGTAGGCTAAGAATTTTTCAATATATCCTCGTATATGTGTAGTGGAATTGACGCAAGATGTGATCCAATGACATATAAGGAGGCATTTTCGAGGCCTGATAGAGAGAAATGGTTGGAACCCATACAGAAAGAACTGAAGTGTTTTGAAGAGAATGAAGCGTGGGACTTGATGGATACTCCGGACACTGGTAGTATTGTAGACTGTGGGCATTCAAAAAAAAAGTTAAATTGAGATAATCATATAACATAGCGATCAAGATTAGTAGCTAGATACTTTAGTCAGAGGTATGGTGTAGATTTTGATGAGACTTTTTCTCCTGTTTTACGTCATTCAACATTGAAATTATAGTTTGCATTGTCAGTTAACTTAGATCTTGAAATCACTTATTTAGATGTGGCAACTGCGTTCTTGAATGGTCAACTAGACGAAACAGTTTTCATGCAGTCGCCAGAAGGCTTAGAAACTATTAATGGTAGAAATAAGGTTTTGAAATTGAATCTAGCTATATATGACCTGAACCAAAATTCACGTGCATTGTATCAAAAAGTTGAGGTTGAAAGAATTGAATTACAAACTAACTCAATTTGATCCTTGTGTGTTTAAAAAAATTCAAAATGGCTCGATGACTATAACAGCTTTATATGTTGATGATTTCTTTTCATTTTCTAACAATAAGAAGGAAACTGATTTCTTGAAATCTCAGCTAGGTTCTTTAGAATTTAGAATAAAAGATTTAGGTCAAATCAGACAGTGCCTTGGAATGAGAATTACAAGAGAAAAACTGTATTTTTTAGATCAAGAGCAATATATCAATCAGATTTTAAAGAAGTTTCAGATGATTGATTGTAAGGGTATTGCCACACCGATCGAGACAAATATTAAGTTAGATAAAAACAGTTTTTGTGATCCCCAGTTTCTATATCAACAACTAGTGTGTAGTTTAATGTATTTAGCTGTGTTGACGAGGTCTGACATTGCCTATGCGGTGAGCTATCTGTCGCAATTTAATAAATGTTTTAATAAGACACATTGGGAGCATGTCATACGTATCTTGAGATATTTACAAGGTACTAAGTTTAACGGATTTAAATGTATCAAAAATGATACAGATTTGACACTGACAAGCTATGTTGTCGCCGATTGGGCGGGAGATAGAACAGATTGTAGATCTTTTACAGGTTTTGCTTTTACACTTTCTGGGTCATTATTTTCATGGGAAAGTAGAAAACAAAAAATCGTGGCATTGAGTAGAATTCAATAAGAGTACATGGCTATATCTGAAGCTTCTAGAGAAGCCATGTATCTTAGAAATTTAGTTCAAGAATTGTTATATTCAATGATAATCATAGTGCACAAAAGTTGGCTGTGAATCCAGTTTTGTACAAGAGATAAAACATCACTTTATCCGAGAAGTGATTACAAATAACCTTGTTTTTAAAGTATTTACAGACAGCTGACATGTCTGCGGATGTGCTAACAAAAGGCTTGAATTCTTAAAAGCATCACAAGTTCCTAGATAAATTGAGTGTTGTAAGGCTAAACTAGATTGTGATTTATCTATTGTGCTTTTTGATATTTCCATTTGTCAGCATTATACTTGTTTATCTCATATTTTGGTCAAGTGGGAGTGTTATTGTTCCTAATGCCCAAAAATTATTGTTGCTCATTATTATTATTCATGAGTATGTTCTTTGGCAGCAGTTGATCGTTGTAGGGTATGTTCCACTTAACGATCAAAACGCTCACGTCCGTGATCGCTAAACAAACCTTTCCACTTAAACTTCAAAATGAGTTACCAATCTGAAGTGGAACGGATTCACGATACGTTTGCGACCACTCCGACCCACCAGTAAATCTGAGGCGTTGTGAGCTTCGAGCAGTCGCGATTGGTGACGTAATCAATGACGTACTCAAGGTAATCGTATGACTAGCGGTCTTTATGTGGAACGATGTTACGGGCGTTATGATTGTTGTTGACGTTAAGTGGAACATACCCATAGTAATTCGTTGATTGACATTGACATATGTCACAGAAATTCTAAATGTATCATTGAACTTAAATAAAGTTATACTCAGTATACTATTGGCGCGGAGTAATAAACCTGTCAGAATCATCGAATCTCCCGTATTGCAGTGGCGTAGGTACCTGATACGTTTGGAAAATCATATTTTTAGTAGGAAAATATATTATAATAGTAAAATCTACCTTGATATGAATTATTATGTGGTTATATGTTATTTATTTTATTTGTATAGTAGATCACATTACAAATTTTACTTCTTACGTATTATATACCATTATTTTTGTATCTTGGTATAATACCCACATCTACGGCTATGATTCTCGTTTCGTCAGTACCTGGGCTGATGGCAACGTGTTTGCACAGATTAAACTATTGTTCTCAGACCCTAGATGGGTCGATATGCTGCAAGAGCGGCACAATGATCGTATTTTGGTTAGAATTTATTGGTTTTACTTAACCGTAGAAGTACCGTTTTCACAAGAAAATAAAGAATTATTTCAAGTAATTATGATTTATTACTCGCGCCAATAGTAGACAAACTTTAGTAACTGTTACTATTGAAATCAAATCCTGTTGCACGTGTTTTATTCATACCAACCAGCAAAGTTGTCGTTTACTCCATAAATCTAAACGTTTGAAGTCATCACAGTAGAGTAATTTTTAGAAATTGGGAACAACTTCGGGTAAAAAGTGCGACGTCGAGTGACAAATCTGAACGCGCCCTCCTAAATAAATTGACTCTTTCAGAATCTTGTACTATATACTATATACCAAGAGACTTAAGAAAGACAAATTGTATAAAAAAGTGATTTATATTAAAAAACCAATGCGAGAATGAAAACGATTTTCACAAATATTATACTTGATTGCTACTGTGTGAAACTTCAACTTTGACAGTTTAAGTTTAAATAGTATAAAATTTCGTTAATAAGTACTGATAATTCTCTTAAGTTAGGGCATTCAAACGCCACTCATTCTTTACCAATACTTTTATCATTAAGGTACTTAAGTTTTGTCGTTCATGTATTGTTTGCTATGTGTTATGCTTTTGATCATACGACCGAACAGTTAGAATGAGAACAAATATTGAAATTGTTAGGTTCCCCCGCATTCGATTGGATTATCGTATATTGTATTAGAAATTGTTTAGATTTGCGTTTCCATATTTCAGCACCTTGTTTGCGGGGCTCAGAAAATCTTGTCTTGTTTCTATAATAATTGATAGTTTCATTTGAGTACTCGTGTTGTTTAGTTATTTTATTACTGTTATTATTATTATTTCTCAAGGAACATTTTTATCTATAAAGCGTTTTTGAGTTTGACATTTGAGTTCTTTGGTTATATACATGGTGTCCCACGACGATTAAGACAAGTAATATATCAGAATTGGGCAGTAGTAGATAATTATAATTTTGGGGGTGTAAATTAGAACAAATGTTGCATCTTTTCTTGTTATTGTGTTACCCAATGAGGTATTTTTTCAAATCTTCTAAATCTGTAGCCGAAAATTACAGGGGATTCAATTTGAATTTTTAACTTCCAATCCTTTAAGTACCTGTAGCTCTTGAATTAATCACTTTAGACCCCAAGTGTGCTAGTTAGTTGGAATTGTTTTATCGGGAGGAACACAGAAAGGCTCAAATATACAGGTTGTCCCATTAATAATTTTGAATGCGACGTCACGTGACCAAAAACAAATACCTCATTGGGTAACACAATAACAAGAAAAGATGCAACATTTGTTCTAATTTACACCCCAAAATTATAATTATCTACTACTGCCCAATTCTGATATATTACTTGTCTTAATCGTCGTGGGACACCCTGTATATTTTCTTAAAATGAAATTTTATCTTAAATCTATGTTCAGAAATTGTAAATTACTCGTCCTTTAATTTGGAAAAATAATATCATATATGTTAGTTATGAAATATTCAAATACATGTTTATACTTTCATTCATTAATCATGTAGACATGGTTGAAGTGAACTAGCACTAATTTGTGACAGTAATTTCTTCTAAAAATGCCTATCATGGAGCGCATTGATTTGTTTCCTATTAATTCTCGTTGATTCAAAATCTTAAAGTAACGTATTTTATCTTTTGTGAGGGAATGCGAACCAATGAAAAGCTCGTATTCGTTCTTTCTCTTATACTTGTACACTCACATACAAAAAATTTTCAATATGATGTTTTTATTTTGAGTATTTGACGATACTTGTGAAACGGAGAAATCCAGTCATGATTGATAATGCAAAAAATGCATAAAATATACATTGCGTAAGCATGATGATACATCAGAAAAACCTGTAACTGAAAGTCAGAATGCGTTTTCAAATATGTTCTATCGAATTATAAAAGATTATAGAACTTGAAAAGTGAGGTTGTAACAATTCATACTTGTTTTTTTTTAATTTTCCATTGAAATGTAATGAAACTATTCTATTGCACCTTAGAGACGTAATTCCGCAGATTGCTTTTACGTTTATGTCTAATCATGGGTCTTAAAGTATACCAATAAAATTATATGGCACAAGTGAAACCAATTTTGTTACCTATTCTAAAAGTGCGTGATTGCTTATAAGGAAATAAAACAGTGAAGTAATTAACCAAAAGGGTATTATTTTAACACAATAAATTGTGTATTACTAATTTATGGGGAAGCTTTCGAAATCGTGTTCTTAAGATGTTTGGCAGAATTTATTGGTTCCAAGCAATTGGAAATTGCACGAGTTCACATATTTGCTAAACGAGAAAGGATTAAATCAAGAGAAAAGCCAAATTTGTTATGTCAAACTATCAATGATATTGGTGGTAATAAAACGTTATTTAGTAGAACCATAAATGACCAAAGATATTGTAAAAGTAGAAGAATAGACGTTACAAAAGAATTAAAGTGAAATCACGTTCGTGTGTCGTATCTTGGGGGCGGTTTTAAAACAAAGCATGTAAAATATTGACCTTATTAAAAAGAGAGATACTTTATCACCTTTGAGAGAATTCATTAAAGACTGTAATGTAATATACGTCCTTACGGTACGTGACGTAGTCGGAGTCGACTCCGGGTTATACAAAGTAATCACAAACTTTTATCTAACATCAGGGCAGGAGACGCGAGATCAATTTCATTTCTTAATATTATATAGGGATCGTGACCGACCGAAGAACGGGCGAAATACCCTATTGCCGGGAACTGACGTTATTAAATCCGAAATGAAAAATTGGATAGTTTAAAATTGGACGGCTGCATATAACTGTTGAAAGAATTATGTACTTAACTCGTTTATGGCGTCTGCTTCCAATAGATTCTATCTATAAGATGAATACAGTTTTCTTCAACATTAAACAATTTAATTTTGTTTCCAAACAATATCAGTTTTATTAAATTTAGATTTGATACTTTTTCTTCTCCTTCTTTAAAGGTTCTATCATTTCATTTATCTTCTATTAGAGACGAGGAAACTGAAAACAATATTAACCCAAATTTTTTTTTAAAGCTCGTAACTTTATAATTGCAAAGCTCCACAATGATTGGCACGATAAAACTACTTAATGAATGTGTATCGTAAAACAGAAATGAAACTTTTTATGGTAGCAGTCGCAAGTTATTGTCATTTCTTGTTAACACTAAGATAAACATAATTTTTAACCATAACAACATATATAATTCAACTTTTATGGTCTATTCAATTAAATACTAAACGTAATAAAATAATAATAAAATTGAAAATAAAGGTAATATCGGATGTTTTTAAAGTTTGAATATTGAACAAATTGTTAATTAAGTTTTTTATTTGTACGCGTTTATTTTTATTTTGACTGAGCTGATTTTTCACAAGAAACTTAACTATTGTTTTTTTAAAATCATAGTGCAAATAATATTAGTGTTTTTTAATATATTTTTTGTTTTTCTATAAATAATGGGGTTATAAAATTGATATATTTATTAAAATATATTTTATTTTGTAAAGATGAATTAATTAAATTTTTACATTTTTTAAAATTTTGGATACACATGTATTGACCGACTGATTAGATACCGTATGGTGAAAGTAGAATTGTTTTAATAAAGATTTTTTTTAAATGAAAAAATTTATACGTTACAATTTGTGTTAAAGACGTTTCTGCATATCGAAAACTGAATCGATTTGGCATTTGTTGTGTCCGTTGGGATGAAATTTACAGTTAGTCAAATCAGTACAGTATTTATATTTTCCTTCCTACTAATGTTCAGAACTAAGTCAACAGTTCATCGTTAATTTTTTATCGGCGTAAAATTCCAGCCGTATGTTTAGTAAAGTCTAAGTTCGTAAAAATTATTAATTAAACTTAATTTTTTTAACAAATGTATTTGTTATATTCACATATACAGGGTGATTCACCACTCCAAGATTATTTAACAACGTTGTTATAATAAAAAAAAGTAGTAAATAAAAGAAGTTTTTATAATTAAGTTTTGAATAAAAAAATATTTTGAAATATACAGGGTGTTACCAAATAAGACGTATATGATACCTTACTTGATGATTTTAAATGAAACACCTTATATTACATTTTTGGATTCTCCGTTTAATTTTAAGGTAAGTTTCTCTTAAACTTTCTGTCCCTAAATGCCAGCGTTCTGGAATTTTCTTAGCTCTTACAAGAAAATTGACGGTTACGATGTGATTAAAAATTAAATCAGATACTTAGTGAAGCTTAAAAAAATCGCTTAGGTAATGAAGATAAGTTGAAAGTGGTGTATCGATTTCTTTCTCCATCCTTTGTGATACAGAATGACATATGAATTTAGCAATGTTCAAAAATGTCAATAAGTTTTATTTTTTAATGGAACACCTTGTGTTTTTTATTGCAGGATATGCAGAAATTAATGTCCTATTAAACTGCTAAATGGTTTCCTATATCTAACTCTGCTGGTGTTTAAATGTTTTATAATTTGAACACTCATTGATTTTGAAATCAATATTTATTACAGATTTAGGTAGAGGCTATGGAAAACAATACAAAATTAAACTTCATCAACGATTCGAAAACGGTGATTTTTAGAGAAGAACGAATTTCTGTAAAAGGGTACAGAAACCACCATTTTCTAAATTACATTTATTTACTAACGAATTCCATAACAATGGACATGTGAACCGACACACTTTACTTTATTACGCCTCCCAAAATCCAGATTTTAAGAGAACGGTAAATAACCAACGTCGGTGGAGCTTAAATATTTGGGGTGATATATTGGGGAATTACGTAATTGGGCCTTATTTTTTTGAAAGACATTTAACTGGTGAACTTTATTTGAATTTTTTAAGACTCTATTTGTCAAATTTACTGGACAATGTACCCCTCAATGTGTTGAGAAATATATTGTTCCAACTTGAAGGAGCAGCGCTACATCATTACGGTCGTGTAAGACAGTTCTTGGACAGAATACCCTTAAATGGATAGGTAGAAAATAAAAAAAATAGTGAAAACTCCTTAACGCTATGATTTCCTTATCTAATTCATCGGGCATAAGTACCGCGTGCAGTACCGTGTCCGTATCAGCTTTTTTGTAAGTTCATTTGGACAGTTGCACTCCGGTCCGTGTTTAATTTTTATCCGTGATGACAAGCATTTTAAAATAGTAAATCGAATAAAAACCATGTTATATTCAAATTTAATGTACACCGTACCGTTTAAGTTTAAATCAATTACGATCCTTAAGAATTGAGGCTTTCACGGCCGAAGTCAGTATTCAAACAAAAACGCCTTCCGGGATTGGACCGTGTCGAAAAGGTAATCGTACTTGCCAACGTTTTGTCATCTATCATAAGGGGCTTCATCAGAGTGAGAAACTTGAAATAAACAAAAGAAAGTTTAAGGTCCAATCCCGGAAGGCGTTTTTGTTCCAATTAAAATCCGTGGTAATTAAAAAGTTTTCGCGTTCTTCTCAAAATTGAAAAGCATTCGAAAATAGTAAATCGAATGAAAATGGCGTTATATTTAATTTAATTTACTTCGTACCGTTTTAGTTTAATTTCCGTACTAATTAAAGTTTATTTGGTTTTTTCCATTCGAAGAGGACATAATTGACCGATCAACTCAATAGTTATTTGTATCACTAGGTCAGGAACTGACGTTTTGCGAGTGCGAGGATGTTTTGCAGGCCGAGACGTTAGCAAAAACAGTTTCTGGCCACATGATACACACGAATTTTTAAGGCGACAGATGGTCAAATTTGTGGAAATTTAAAATTTCATATATTACTAAATGCCAAAACTTTTTGGGTTGGTAATGCCATTTGGTAGCTGTCAACACGGTGTAATTTTGGCATAATATTAAAATACGTGTTTTTTTTTCAATGTTTGCTTTTAAAAGACTTATAAAATCCTTCAAAATAAGGTGTAAAAGAGTACTGCAACGTATTATTTACGTATTCTAGCATCAGGATTGTACTGATTTCAGTGTCATGAGTATAATTTGATATTTAGTAACTTTTGCCAAGAAAAGGGGTGCTTCTGGTCGTTTTCGAGTGATGCAAAATCAGTGATTATGGATGGAGGACCCAAAAATAATTTAATGATTATTTGGACGGTTCTTTAAGTGAAAATATTGAAGAAGATTTTCTATTGAAAACTAAGCTTCCCAAATTAATTAATCTGTCAGTCTCACAATTAATAGTGTGCGAAACCAAAACTGTAATGGCCAGTTTTTCAACCAATGGTTAACTTAAATTATAGGTTTACTGTTATGGTGATAATTGTTATCACAATTGTCTCCTTGGAAATTAACTGAAAGTTAACCTTAACCAGAGATTAAAAAACTGCCTCTAAAAGTAAGATCTTTTCAAATTAGAATGTAGGCGATGGAAAGTTTTTACCAAGCGTGGTCTAACTGTATGTACAAGCCCTACTCTAAAAACAATCCCTTGTTGTGAACATGAGTCTATGAACCGTTCGCCCACGGCTAAAATTTTGTTGAATAGAGGTGTAAGGTTTTTATTGGCGCATTATTCAGATAATTTGCTTATTTTCCTGTCCCGTTTCGGGTGTTCTAAGTTATGATGTATTTACAAATGTAGAACACATTGTATATTGTGTGTTTGACGTCAATAAGTTCTTATTTCAGTAGACTAGCGCTTTGGGTCAACAATGTTCATACAAAGCAATGTGGGGATTTTAGTTTCCGTCTTGTGGCATAAAACTTCTTTCTTCTATCTTCTATCTCGTCTTTTGCAAGGTAAAAATTTCTGAGTTAGATGAGTTGCGTCCCGCTACACTTTATTGTCAAGATCTGTCAATGAAGATTTTTAGAATTAGTTTGAAATTGCATGGATCGAAGATGAATAGATTATGAAATATTCGGATTTTTCAAAATTTTTGACAGTTGCGCTACCAACTTTAATGATTTTTCCTTTTGGCTATGATTACGAGTTTTCCATTTATATTAGATAGAGAAATGCTTCAGCAGTTTGAAAAAATGTAAAATACGCATCGTATAATAGATACAATTAGTTTTTTAAATATTCATAACTTCAAATGATGAAAACCAACGTATTTTAAATAGCACCTCATGGTCGGTTTAACATACGCGGGTCAAAAAATATAAATACATTTAATTTTTCAACCAAAGCTCTGCGGTTGGATTCTTTTTTGAATTTAAATCCTATTTCATGTAGAGTACGAGTTAAACTGCTGTTACTTAAAAGAATGTGCTTTCCCTGTATCTCGGTGTTTAACAACGGAATGGTAACATGTTTTTCTATAAAATAAAAATATTTTAAAAGCACCCAAATGAGTTCTTTTATAGAAATTTGAGTTCTTTTATAGAAATAGAACAATTGTTATTCCGAACGGTGGTAACACTGATAACGTCCAAGCTTTCATTACGTTCGGTGTGCATTAATTTAAATTATAATTAATGTTCAGTAGATTTATTTATCTACTTATTTTATTTCCACCCATTTTTAAAATAAAACATATGATAAATGTATTAATTAAACTTAAACTAGCAAATAAACCAAAGTTTAATAAAAATATTGCCACCTGAGCAATTACACTTCAAAATACCCTAAATTTAAAAACTCGCGAAATTTTATTTTAAAATATATCTAAAAAGCCCAAAATAGAAAAAATAGTATAAAGAATTCGTTTCAGAAGGCATTTTAGCGACTCGTACTTTAACTGTATTCGTCTTATAAAATGCGTCTTCGGAAACTAGTTCTTTAATATACTATAGAGCAACTAAAATAATAAGAAACCTAACTTACTCTGTGAGTACATATTATACAGCGTATTCCGTATTATCATTTTTGAAGAATCTGGTAGGTCAGTAGATTTGTTCTTTTTCGCAATCTTGTTTTACCAGGAGTTCGTAAAATGGGGTTCTGCTTCTTACGAGAAACTATTCGCTTAAGGCTGTTTTATCACTCGGGACAATTTCAGGCGTTTCACTATTTTTATTTCTTGTTACATAAATAGCTATTTGTTGTTTTTCTGTTTCTAAAACTGTTTAAAATGCACGTCATGTACATAAAAAATTGACATTAACAATTCAACAATATATTATTTATCTATTAATATTAATGGGCTTCCAAGTCTGGCCTGTTGCGCTCAGAAAAATTCGCCCTCGAATAAATTCATTTCACAATTCTCTAGAGTTTTCAGTATTTACCGTTTACTTAATGTTAATGTTTCTCATTGATTTTTAAGTAAAAATTAAAAAAAAAAGGAGGGTTGTCAGAAAATTATTATCTATGTCGCGCAGGAGTCGAAATTTGGGCTTATAAGGAAATCAATTTTTCTATTATTTTACGTTTTAATTAAATTAAATACAACGAAGACTAAAATAAAAAAAAATAGCTCCTGCACGACATAAATAATAATGTTAGCTATATGTTTGTGCAAAATCAGGAAAACATTTCTAAAAATAAGCGAGATAAATTTACATAAACTTTATAGCTCCGTGAGAGAACAGCCTTAACCGTAGCATGAGAAATTCCCAATGCATTTGCGACACGCTGTCGATTAAGAAATTACTATTAAATAAACAATTTATATGTTACTTTAAACATTGCCTCTTGTACACTGGATACTGGAATTAGTGGACCACCGTTCTCTTTTTCCTTTGGAATAATCCAGCAAATTCAACACAAATTGTTGACTTTGGGAACGTAATGTTTTACCCTTAGCAGACATACCTGCTCAATTAAATACGTAGTATGAGTTCTCAAAAGAACTGTTTTGTGAATAAAACTGACACACAATACAAGCAATTAATACAAGTAAAATGACAGGTTATGATCGTTGTGATTGTTAGACACAGGGTCGGTAAAACAGAGATTATTTATTAAAATTACAACTGAAGTCATAATTCATAAAACAAGTAAAGAGAGGAATACCTTTTATTTCTTTCTCGCGTTCTCATAATCATTCATCTTTGTTTTGATTGTAAAACAGCACATCCTCGATAACGAACGTATGTATTTGATAGTTTCGAACAGTGGTGACGTAAGGCTCATCTTTCCTGATTCAGATAATATATATAACTGGGTGTCATCAGCATACATACTGATTTTGCAAAGGAAAGCTTCACGTATTATTTTTTATTATGCGAGTATGATTGTACCCAATTTAAAGCTTCAGATCAAAAACCATAGTAATGTAGTTTAGCAAGAAGAAAGTCTGTTTAAAACATCGAAAGCTTTGGAAAAATCAAGTGCAGCAAAAATAGTAACTTCATTATTATCCCAAGCGTTTAATTAATTTAATTAATAATTTTTAAAATATTAGTATTTGTACTGTGCTTAGGTCTGAAACCGGATTGGAAAATAGGTAATGTATTATTTTTTTCAACAAAATCTGAAATTTGAATATAAATCCACTTTTCAAGAACTTTGCTTACAGCTGGGAGAATAGATATATGCCTTAACAAACTATAGTCATTTGCTTGATTAATTTTTGCTAAAGGTATAATACAAGCAGTTTTTCATTTGTCTAGAAATGAATTTGTATCAATAGAAACATTTATTATATGTGTAATAATATCTGAACCCACTGTGCCGGTTGCAATTCAGTTTGGCCCACACGATGAGACCTATATATTTCGAAAGCCCATGACCTCAGGAGCACGAATACACAAGAATGTTTGAAAAAAAAGTTGCGGAACACAGTCATTATTAAACATGGGCAATAAATGACTTCTAATTGCATAACTTACTGCTAGATTCCGTGTTCCAGTTAACTCGATGAGCCTTTTTCGATTCCATTTTGGCTTGAAATTCAATAGCACAACAACAGAAGAAGAAGTAAAGGAATTGCACTGTCACACATTTTGATTAATTGAAAACAATGACTAATTTGAGGGGTTGTTTCCATAGTTTCAATATAACCTAACCTAACAATTGTGCACGGCGATGCAACCCATCTTAAATTATATAGAAGCGAGTGACGGGCCTTTCTTGAACAACTGTGTACGGCGAAACCTAACCCTCGACTGTGCACGGCGGCTTTTTATTGAAAAATCAATGAAAAATATTTTTATAAAATAATTTTTTTCATCATGTTCCGCAACTTTTTCAAAATTCTTGCACATTCGTATTCCCCAGGTCATGGGCTTTCTAAATATATAGGACTCATCGTGTGGGCCAAACTGAACTCGAGCCATTTTATTTACTTCAATGCTTAACATATGTTTAAAAGTTAATTTTTTCGTAATATTAGGTTTGTTTTTGATGAGACAATCATTTATAGAAACCTTGTATTAAGTTTTACTCATGAATGATTGTTTTCAATCCAATATAGATATTGCAATGTTTTTCAAATTACTTAAACTTTCTCTTAACTTTATGGAAAGCTTTATTCGCACAAAAGCCAAAATTTTCGCAGTTACCACTACAACTGTAAAAAAATGTGTTCTTTTTACAAATACAATACTTTGTGCAAAGTTTATTTAAAATTTATTGAGGACATCAAAAACGTAGTAATATGTAGTGAAGTACTATTTTGATATACAAAGAAATCAAGGAAAAATCGGAAATAATTTTAAAATAAAAATGTTTGCACTCGCATTACTCTTTGTCCATCAGTTCAATGACAAGTGAATAAATGGGGACGCACTATTTAACAACTCTGTCTATTATTTGTGTAACTTCAAAACCTTCATACAGTGAAAAAAAATAACTTAAATTTGTTTCCGTACGATAAATTAAAATCTATTATTGCATCAATTATAAGTTAATAAAACTGTTAGTAATAAGAGCAAGATGTTTACAATTTTACTCTTGATTATTTTAGTAGTTTTACATTTAACAGTTATTGATATCACAAATAATGAATTGACATATTTAGTTAATGGAAATTTATTTGTATTTGTGATGATGGCTTCTTATCCTTTCACTAAGTCAAGCCTTCCGAACTGTTCGATTTGTGTAAATACGAATAAGAAATAAAAAGTGATTTTTGAAATGTTGACTGTTCTTTACTTTTTGCTCTTGCTATCTTATATTTAGATTACAATTTATCTGTAAAATGCTTACAAATGAAATTAATTTAACACAATAAAGCAATGGCACGTAAGTAACACTACTTCATTACTATTTCTTCAATTCGTGTTCCTATGTTTATATTTTATTTATTCTATATATTCTAAGAATTTGTGTCATTGTTCAATAGACTTGCTCTATTTTTCGTATAATAGGCCCGATTAGAATAACAATGTGAGTAAATATAATCGAATTTAATAACATTAACGTGGCCGAAATTAATAGTTTGAACGAAGGTCGGATCCATTACATATTACTTGTATTTTTTATATTGGTTTTATCACAGATGTGACTTTCATACATAAAATTCTGAAAATGACAATTGTTATTTATGTTGTCGAAACTAGTCATTATCACTAAAGATTTTAATAAAGTATTGTTGTCAAAATTCTTCTCCAATCTCAATGACCGCTGATGTTAGTGTCAGTTTATTTTTCATTTTATATATGAGAACTAACTTTGTCTTTTTAACTTTGGCCAATTAAGCAAATGTACATTTATACCTTGATATCTATCACTCTCTTGCATTTATTTTGCAATATATTAATTTTATTAGTAGTAGTAAATCCAAAATAATTATTAAAGCGTCCTTAATTTAATATGAAAAGCAAATTTAGAATTCGAAGAAGAAATTAAGAAATTCGAAGGAACTGAAATCATAAAAACTAGGTGTTTACTCGATATAACATATACAGTGCGACCCACTTGAAAGCGAAACACTCCCATAACAATTTATAATATTTATCATGCGATATTGACAAAATTTTTTGTTTAAATTGTATAGCGTTTAAAACTATACTTTAGGACAAATTATCACATTTTTCTTGCGAAAACCATTATTTAGGGATGAAAATTAAAGAAATTGTATAGCTCAAATTTTGCTTTGCTTTAAATTGACATTTACCAAATTTCATTAATTATTAACTATTTTTGGCTAAATAAGAATCACATTATTTTTATATTTTTTTTGTTTTGATGAAACGAGAGAAAAATATAGTAGGATAAAATGTATCATAAAGTATAGATTAAACGATCTATAATTTAAAATTAAAGTTAATTAAAAGCGGACAATAAATATAAATTTTATCTGAGTGTTTCGCTTTCAAGTGGGTCAAAGGGTGAATTAAAATCTAAATGTGAATTAGAAACCGAACAGTGAATCTAAAATTGTATAACAAAAAACACACCTTCTAGTAAACGCGTGTCGTTGCGAACCAAAAATAAATAAACTCTTAATTAATTAGAGTTTTAATAATAAAATAATGAATCTGACACGATATACTTGAAGGTGTACCTGCCGATACGGGTCATGACCACAGATGCGCTTCGTCTACGTACATTTACATAGACGTTTGTTCAAAATGTACATTAAAAATGGGTTAAGTAAGTAGCAAGTCTCATATAAACAATGTAACTTAATATTATTTACATTCGAGTGTGGAAACTAGGTTTTTACGACACGTCAGTTTTGTTTGAGGCACGAGCCTGGAGCACAAGCTGGACAGCCGGAAAATAACTTTTTGTACTCATAGCCTAAGATTAGTTGACAACGCAAAGCAAATTGTCAAGCAATCGGCGGAACAGTGCTACCAACTCAAATTTCTTTTAAACACAAAAAAGTAAGCAGTTGTGAATTTATTTATTTATAAATTATTACTACAGTTACTCATAAAAAAAATAAGAAGTTAACTCGTTAAGTAAATAACTATTACACACGAAATTTGTATAATATTTTTTGGCCGACGATCATCATCAAAAAGTCAAAAAAGAACAAAATTATTTCTACTGTTTTTAAGTAGGCCTGGTCATAAATGCAATTTTCTAATTACGGTTTAATTGTTGGTAATAATCTCCACTTATGAATTTACCAAATCTTACTGCCATAACGCACGGACTCGTTACAATAGTTATAAAAAAAATCCAATTTTTATGAGAACAAAATGCAGATATTTTACTCACTACCATTTACCCAAAAAGAATAAAAGATATCGGCGAAAATAGTCTAAATAAAGGTCAAACAGTTATTATTTATAATACTGCTTTGATTTGACATCTATGGAGAAATTGTTAGAATCAAACGAAATTCTTCAATTCCATCAAAGAAAATAGTTTTTTATACAAACCATACAATCCCACCAAAATATTTTTTGGTTAAGGTATTCTTCATAACTATATTATATGTGGTGGTCTCTCTAGTGGATAGGAGCTTTGTGTGGAGATTCGTGTGTGGATGACTCTTAATGAAAACCCAAGTAATTCATTAACGCCTACGTTTTGACGAGAGGGTTTCGTCTTTATCAAGGCATCTTTTTTTTGAAAACCAAATTCTTCAGATGCCTCGATAAAGAGGGCACCCTCTTGTCAAAACGTAGGCGTTAATGAATTATTTGGGTTTTTATCAAGAGCCATCCTCACACGAATCTTCACACGAAGGCTCTTATCCACTAGGAGAAACCACCACATTAAATAACTTTGGTATGTCGCACTTTTATGAAACACCCTGTATAAACGAAAATAATTTTAAAATGTGCAGCTCATTTATTTGCGAAATTCATTGCTAAAGTTTTTTTCTAACCCCAATATTTTCCGATATATCCATCTTCCTCGCACTAATGCGCCACCCTGTATAATCAAATTTAGGTTTGGTCTGTTCACCTCCAGTGAACTTTATCCGCCGGTTAACTACTATGGAAACACAGTATTGAACCAATCAAATTTTTAGAAAGTCGCGTTTCTAAGGTAGTTGGAACCGACAGATAAAATTAATCGGAGAGGAAAAGACCAGACCTAAATATAAATAGATATTTAAGCTACTGGAATTAGACAAATCTTGTCTATCCTCTATTCATACTAGCCATACTGAACCACATAGACAAGTGCAGGCACGTGCCAGCACAAGGAAAACATTCTGGGCTGCAATGCTGGCCTATGCTGGTACGTGTCTGCGCTGACACGCATCGCCCACGTTCGTTAAATATGAACGATCCTATATGTTTTATATGTAATAATCTTGTGGTGTATGCATCGCTACGTGCTGGACACGCTCTCTTGCTGATAGATATGAATAGAGCTTAAACCGTGTCGAAATGGTAACCGCCGCTCGTTGCAAGGTTTTTCCAATAATGTGGAGGAAGAAATAACATTTTAGTTCTAAATGTGTAACACACCCCGCTCAATTAACATTAATAAGGTGTTATTGAGCACAGGAGTGAGACAACATTTATTTTGTGCTTGGGATTGCTTCAGTCAGAGAAAATAAACTCCAGAGTTCAAACAGTATTTTATTCGGAATGGTTCTGGACGGTATTGTCGTCACACTCTGTATGTGTCGGCGGTAATGTAGCCACTTACCGGCTTTGACAGCTAGGCGCACACGCCAAGCTTTCAGATTTCGGCAATATTTTACCGTTTTTCTGTAAATAGTTAAATAAATAAATAAATAAACGATGCTGTTGGTATCAGCCGTGCGAGGAGGATGTTATAGAAATTATAAGCGGTACTACGGAGGTAGCGTAAGAATCCAATCTAAAGGCCGGAAGAGTATTATGAAAATTAGGTGCGGTAATACAGAGCCTGGGTTAAGAATCAAATCTAAAAACAAGGTCTCTTTCATACGGCAAGAACGTTAAGAAAGTCGTTTGGGAAACGGTGGTCAGTAAGATAATAATTATTCGGAGTCAGGTATCAGGCGGTTAATCGTAAACAAAAAATTTTTAGCGGTTATAATAAGATAGTTCTGGAGCGTCTCAGATGACAAATCAGGACCAAGAGGATTACAGCATTAAAAGAAACGAAGACTTTTGAAAAGATTTAATTGTAGTGAATCACACTGAAAATGAATTACTACTTCTTAATTCATTGCACAAATTCTTAGTTACTTAAAAAATATATTTTTTCCACGACATACTTAAAAAACGGACGCGTCTTGTCTACAAACAGTGAGGAAAATTCATTTTTCCTCACTAGCGAGGAAAAATAATGTCGTGTTATAAAAATGTCTCTTTAAAAAAATGTAAGAATGTGTCATTAGAACTATATGCACCTAGTACTTAGTTAAACAATTTAATTTAGTATTCAATCAGGTTTGTTTAATTTAATATCTTATATTTCGACTCTTAAAAATTGCTAGCCTACATTTATTGGTTAGATTACGCGGCTGCGCTATAACAGAGTGAGACCACACCGATACCACAGAATACTGTAGCGAGACTATTGGGACCCACCTATTATCAACTTTTCCTTTTACGTACGAGAATGTGACGAAATTCTGTAACAATAAGTTACGTTTACAATATTACTTCTTTCATTACGTTGTTTTTGGGAATGTCGTGGAAAAAATGTTGTGTCTAACACATGAGGAAAGCCTTTTTCCACTCTCCCTCTAATGCGTCACTCGCTACGGGAAAAAGAATCCCTTTCCTCACTTGTTGGACAAATAACTATATGTATTCAATTTAAAAAATATAGACGTGTTTATGATACAAGCGTGTTAAGTAAGACTTTATGCGTGGATTGCGCATGGTTATCCGGTGTAGATGTCAAAATAATCGTTTAATAGTGAATTACATTATACTTTTCCACACGATTTATTAAAAGTACATACACTTCACAACAAACATTTATTAATGTGCTTATTATTCTACACAATACTAAAATAATTCTCATGATAATTTAGTCGCAAACTTACCCACCTTAAAATAAATAAATAGGTTGCAATAGAAATAGAATTCTGTTGACAATTATCGTTAAAGAAAATAATTAAGGGTTTCAGTTACCGTGCACTTCTTTAGAGTTTTAGTTCTTAATCGTCGTATACCGTCTGCCAAAAATAATACCCACAATTTATTTTGAGCAGTATTTTAAACATCAAATTAATAACTATGATTTATTGACGTCGTAAATATTTTAAATAAATTTTCTTGTTTATTCTTAAGCTCTTAAAGGTACAAAAATGTTTTTGATCTCAGTTTTGAGTTGGGCCAATTTAGATGTAATTCCATATGTATGCTTCCGTTTTCTGTAGCATAAGAATTATAAATTTTAAATATAATTTAGATAGATGCATAATTGATATATTTAGTCTGCAAAATATATACATACATACATAGTATATAAAATAATTATCTCACTGCATTCATGAGCGATAGAGTCGAAGAAAATGATAAATAATGCAATTTAAAATTCAGAACATCGTACATTATTGTGTATGTAATAAATAAATACTGGCGTGCATTGCTAGGCGTTGAATTTATAATATAATTTAGATGTTATTTATGTTTGTCTTGCTTCATTAGTGTGAAAACATGCACTAAAAACGTTATTTTATTTTCAGTTTTCAACTAGAAGTCGAATATGTTTTAGTGCGAAAGAGCATCCGATATAGATCACCATCATTAGAATTTTTAGAAGGTAAGTTTTTTATCCATCCATAAATAATTAATATTAGAATGAAAAGACATTTAATCGATATCTAATTTATATTTAACGTGTAAATGAGATTCGTTCGCTCGTATGGTTCTAATATTCTAAGACAATACAATGGTTTGCACTTGCATCGCCATCCCCAGCATTAATTAACATCCTTCTCAAGTAATCTTGTGGAGCAAGGGGTATAAGGGAGTGAAGGCACTTGCGAAATTAATGACAAGTGTGGGGAGATTCAAGAATAATGAACATACGTACACCTGCTACTAAACAAAGAGACGGCTTGTTTGAGTTGGTGCTATCATCGTAATTAGAAAACGCTTTTTCACCGACACAGCTATTTTAGATTAAAAGTTTTTGACGCCAAATTATTCATAGGTAACGTTACCAAATCCATTTTTAACGTTATCACGTTTTTTACCTAATATAATACAATGTTTCTGTACTAAGTACTTTTAAAAACTAGCACAATTAGTTCTTGAAATGCTATAAATTTATTAAAAAGCCAGTTACATTTTACTGAACTATTTAGATTAGTTTTTGCAGCTTCTGTTCAATTTTTCATTTAAAAGCCGAGACACAAACTTTTGTTTCTTCTTTTATTAATCCTTCCTATTACATTAATAGCTATTTATGTAACAAGTTCATAATCTCAGTTTTTATAGACGATTCACAGAATTGGCGAGTCCATAAAACGAAGTTATGGACGAGTTGCATACAAGATTTTATGTTCAACCCTGTTCAACTGATTTTACTCAAAAAAATATTAACATTTATTATGACATTCACGTTTGGCATTGACACCGTCCATAAAATAACAAAAAAAGATTAGTTCATGAAGAGGCACTGTATGGCCGCAAAACTATATCATAAACAGCTAGATTTTAGCCGGTTGAACGTAAACTAATTTAATATACGTAATTCGTTGTTGAAACTAAATATTTAACTTTGATTCACTAGGTATATGTATTTAATGCATTGACCGAAAGTAGTTTTGGTAATCATATTTTGTTTGTGTTTCTTTAAGTACCTACTTATAATGTTTTATTTTGATTTAGGGTATCCTTCTCCTCTTTGCTTTACTTTTGTTACCAAGGTGCTCTGTATCTTTTCTCTTGTTATTCGTATGGTTCATTGACATTATCTCATGCAAGTTTTTGAAACTAAAAATGGATAATAATCAATCAAGGAACCGTTTCTAACTGGTTATATCTTCTTGGATTCAAAAACGCTGGAATTTGAGGCAAAAAAAATATTGCGTAATGGACAACGTCCTGAAGGCCGCTGTCGCCGTTTTCGTATTTACGTATCCATTTTCTATTATTCTTGTGTCTTAAAAATTGATACCTTAAGCGGCCCCTAGACGATCAATATTTTGCACAATTTATTGTGTCAATATATTACGTGGCCAACCCACACGGTGCAATATTATTGCTCAATAAATTAGTTCACGGGTGATACTTGTGCAGTCAACATGTGGAATAATAAGAAGACAGCAAGTTGTGTGGATTTAGCATTGGTTATAGCTTCAAAAAAGAAGGAAAAAAAGAAGCGCAGGTGGATGAAGGAATGGTTTAAAGAAAGAAATAAGTACACTCATGAAAATCTGTTAAGTGAACTAAGAATTAGTGAACCAAGTGATTTTCAAAATTTTTTGCGACTAGATAGTGTATTATTTGATGAACTACTGAGAATGGTTACATCTGAAATACAAAAAAGGGATACTATAATGCCAGATGAGATCCCTCCAAGTCAGCGTTTATCAATAACACTACGTTATCTAGCTACTGGAAATAATTTTGAAGATTTAAAATTCCCAAGTGCTGTATCTCCACAATCCATAGGCATAATTGAAACTTGCACAGCTATAATAAACTGCCTGAAGGATTACATAAAGGTTAGTAAAATACGATTATTTCAAAAATTATACAAAATTTATTTTATATGTAGTAATTATTTACATTTTATTGAAAACTTGAAAAGTAGTGAGAAGTAGTGGGTTGCGACGAAGTATTATTATGAGACGAAGTATTAGAATGAGAGGATCCTGGAAGTAGTTCTATGTGTCCTGTCAGTTGGGGTGGTGCATGTGGGGTATCATAATAACCGAGACTTTGTAGCATAGTACTATATGGTGTAGATGTGCGACTAATACAATTAATTTGTACAGAATCCCTGTGCAGAGTGCCCATTTGGCCCTCAAACAATACATCATTGATAGCCTTTTTTGCAAACATTTATTGCTGCAGTGTCATTTTCTGAAGTTCTACTGCCCAAGCTGAAGCAATGTTGTCTAAGTCAGTTTGAGGTTGTTGAAGGTGTTTGCGTGCTAGCGATATTAATTCTTCGGACTCATCAAGTTTCTTTGCCTTCTTTTTGGAGGACCATTCTTGGGCTGTAAATTAATACGTATTTTAAGTAAACCTCTCATCTGTGAATAATATTTTTATTATTATTTTATTGTTTTATTTTATTTGTAATTGCAGTTGCCAGCAACAGAAGCTGAATGGAAAGCTATTGCGAATGGATTTAATGATCGATGGAATTTTCCGAACTGTCTATGAGCAGTAGATGGAAAGCATGTGGCAATTAAAAACCACCACACACTGGTTCGCATTATTACAATTATAAAAGTTTTTCAGTATTGTAATGATGGCAGTTGTAAATTGCAATTATGAATTTATTATGGTAGATGCTGGTATTAATGGGCGAATATCAGACGGAGGTGTCTTGGCTTATACTGCATTTGGAAAAGCATTATCAGATAAATCACTTCAAATCCCAGAGCCTGCTCCATTACCTAATAGTGAAAAAATACTACCTTTTGTATTTGTCGGGGATGACACATTTGCACTGTCAGAAAATTTCCTCCTGAAAAATCCCAAATAATTGTCGTAGCATGTTGCTATTTGCACAATTATTTAAGAAGAAACCAGTCTCAAACATACATGTGCAGCAATTCTATAGATGTGGAAGATTTTGAGTCAGGAATTATTGTTGAAGGAAGTTGGAGAACAACTGGACAGTCCACATCACTTCGTACAACTCATGCCAGAAATTCACCCACAATTGCGAAAGCCATCAAAGATAGTTACTGCGATTTCTTCAATAATGAAGGGCAGATTGCATGGCAACATACATTTGCATAAGTGAAACTACGAATAAATTAATAAATTGTATTTACTTACAGTAATTGTAGAAGTATTTATTGCTCCATTATTGTCCGCATCGTCGATATCATCCTCAGCTTCCTTGTCGTCATCCTCAATCCGAATAGTATTTTGCGACGTACTTGGTTCGTCCTGACTCATGAGAAACTTCATGTCATCAAAATACCATAATGTTGGTTCTATTATATCGTCTGTCCCAGCACCACTTTTTATAGAATTTTTTATTCGGTTTAATTCCTTTCTGAAGTTAGTGCGCAACGAATTAAATTTTTTAACTAACTGCGACTTATCAGCATCCGGATAATATTCTTTATATTTACGAAGCAAGTGTTCGTACTGTTCGTTTTTTTAATTCTGTTGCTGTATTCCTTACTTTTGATATCCCACAGAGCAGGTAAGCTCAGGTACACCTAGATACATTCTAAAATGAACTTTCTTTCTTCATCTTATCCCTTTGTACCCATTGTAAATGTTTACTCCAACACTGTTACCACAGAACTGAACCAGTATTGTGCAATATTGCCAACAGACGATGCAATTTTCACTAGATTGCACAATAAAAATCAAACTGTTTTTGATTGACAATATATTGCGCAATCTTTCAATGTGATCTACAGACGCTCAATATTATTGTACAATGTCAATTATTGTGCAATATATTGATCGTCTAGGGGCCGCTTTACTGTCAGGGAATTAAGTTGCTTTGAATATTTTATACCTTCTTTTAAACTCACTTTATGTTAAACATCCACATATAATATTGCACGACCGTCGCGTTTCACTCGAACGCGCACTATCTGCGCTCTTTCTACTCATAGAAAACGACGTCGACGTTCGCCGAAACTGCTGGCGATGACGAAAGCGACGTCGTAGCTTCCGTTCGAAAGAACCGTACACGGGCTAAAAGAAACGGCTATCCGACGAAGTAATTTTTTAAAAAAATTTTAAGTATTAACGTACACGTTCAAAATTTCAAATCGATGCGAAAATCGACCTTTTTTCAAATTCGTCTAGCATTAGAACGGCTTGACATATTTTCATTTCGAAAAAAGTTTCGAGCTTACGAAAGATGTGTCTTTATTTTTTGATTTAGATTTTTTTTGTACGAGGGCATCTTCGAGGTTAAAATAATGTTAAAAATAGTCAACATTTCAAACAAATTGAGCCGTCATTTGACCACAACTCGCTTATTTACGGACCGGTTTTGAAAGTTCAAAACTAATCTTACGCGGATAAAGAAATAAACATTTTTGGCCGTTTCAGTTTTTTTTGACTTCGCGTGTTTCCAGTTATAAGCGAAAAACTTTTCCAAAAAAATTTTAATCGAAAACTAAAACGGCCATAATTTCCAAATTATAATCGATAAAAAAAAGTTTATTTAAGAAAAACGTTAGATATGTGCCGGGTTGCATAATGTGTAATAAAATGTTCCTTTAAAAAAATTTTTTTTTTTTAAGAAATATTACATTGTCAATACGAAATACTGTAATTTTTACATCTTTATAACTCCGGAACCGTATTACGTAAAAACACGAATAAAAAACCAAAAGATTGGTAATTTTGCAAATTTTAGAATGGCTTAACTGTAGAGGATTCAATTTCACCCGAAAAAAATTTTTGTATTCACGAACTTGATGACTCATACACGCGTAACTGCGAAAGTTTTGCGAACCAAACAGTCGATCTCACCTAAATCAACTTGTTCTATTATGTTAAAGCGGTCGAGCCAAATAAATCATGTTCTAAATAATTTTTTATTAAATAATTTCTATTCGCACTACATTAGTTTGGTAAATTAGATTTTTTTGTACGAGGGATTCTTCGAGGTTAAAAAAATGTTAAATATAGTCAAAAATTCAAACAAATTGAGCCGTAGTTCAAGAAAGTGAACGTAACATAATTTTTCATAATTCCGTATTTATTCTATTAGTTTATTTTTGTTAACAGCAATTGGTCGCACGACTTTGCTTAATCATATTTTGCTTTGAAAAAAAAACATGTTCTGTTTTTACAGTGGCCCATGCAATCGACCAATTAAATTTTGAATCTATTTTATCTTAGAATACAATGTGTTCTACATTGTTTATTTATTAGTTTTACACTCGATTAATTGAATAAATGTTATTTAATTTAAATTACAATTCCTTTTTCAAACAAACGTTGTTTTCAGTTATGCGTAAAATGCTTACATGTGTTATCGTTTTTGTATTTAAAGAAGTTACAATAAAAGGTTTTTTTCTCATATTTTGTAAATGTATTATAATGCATCCATTTTATGCTCTAATTTGTATTTTTTAAGTATAAAAAATGCATTTGGTGTTTTTCATGGTTAAAATTCTAGAAAAAATAATTTGTAGTTTTTTCACTTTTTAAGAATAGAAAAAAAATATTTATACTTTTTTATGTTGGGCAATGTTTGTCTCTTGAAGAAAGAAAAAGATTCTTACATTTATCTTTTTTTGCTTTTGTTTTTAATATGGAAAGGTTTTTTTTTCCTTTTGCACTCTTTGATTCTGCACTTTTGTTTGGTGTACTTTTTTTCATTAACACAATAAAATTTTTTTAATGCAGATTTTCTATTTTCTATTTTGTTCTTTATTTTTGTTCAATTTTGGTTTAAACAGAGTTGCACTAACTAATTTTTTTGTCAAAGTTGCATTTGGAAAACGACGTTACTTGATATTTACAACCTGGTGAGCAAAGCGAGCGGTGTCTCTATCAAAGTTGCATTCTGAAAACGACGCTACTTTGATATTTACAATCAACTATTTTTTTGAGTAAGAAAAGCCAGAGTTAGATTTTCACAATTTGGCGACCGAAGCGAGCCGTGTCTATCAAATTTGTATTGAAACTATTTTTTTGAGTAAGAACAGCCAAAGTTTGTTCTTAACAACTTAGCGAGCGAAGCGAGCCGTGTCTTTATCAAAGTTGCATTCGGAAAACGACGCTACTCTGATGTTTACAGTCTGGCGAGCGAAGCGAGCCGTGTCTTCATCAAATTTGCATTGAAACAATTTTTTTGATTAAGAAAAGCCAGAGTTTTTCTTCACAATTTAGCGAGCGAAGCGAGCCGTGTCTTTATTAAAGTTGCATTCGGAGAACGACGGTACTGTGATGTTTACAACCTGGCGAGCGAAGCGAGCCTTGTCTTTACCAAATTTGTATTGAAACAATTTTTTTGATTAAGAAAATCCAGAGTTTGACCTTCACAATTTGACGAATGAAGCGAGCCGTATCTTTATCAAAGTTGCATTCGGAAAGCGACGCTACTTTGATGTTCACAATCTGGCGGGCGAAGCGAGCCGTGTCTTCATTAAATTTGTATTAAAACAATTTTTTTGATTAAGAAAAACCAGAGTTTGACGTTTACAATTTGGCGAGCGAAGCGAGCCGTGTTTTTATCAAAGTTGTATTCGGAAAACGACGCTACTTTGATGTTTACAATCTGACGAGCGAAGCGAGCCGTGTCTTTATCAAATTTGCATTGAAGCAATTTTTTTGAGTAAGAAAAGCCAGAATTCGATTTTCACAATTTGGGGAGCGAAGCGAGCTGTGTCTTTATCAAAGTTGCATTCGGAAAACGTCGCTACTTCGATGTGTATAATTTGGCGAGCGAAGCGAGCCGTTATCTTTATCAGATTTGTATTGAAACAATTTAAAGAAAAGCCATTTTGATACTCACAATTTGGCGAGCGAAGCGAACCGTGTTTTACCAAACCAGCCCCGCGCCAATAGATTGCCGCGAAGCGGCAAACTCCATCGTTGCGAAGCGATAAATCTCATCGCCGCAAAACGCCGCTTATTGATAATAATTCAGTTCATAATATTACATATGTCAACCTTGCTTTGGTTACTCTAATACGTTAGATACAATATTATTTTTGAACATTTTGTTTTTGTTTTTGATGATGCGATAAAGCTTTGAACATCACTCGAATAATAGCGATTTAAACCGACTCGGACGTTGCGCAGATGACTCACTCGTATTGTCTCGTCACCTGGCAACATCCTTGCCTATTATGAATCGCATAATATTCTCGTTATATTAATAGCTATGAAAAGTAAACATGAATGCATGCAACTTTATTTATTTAATATCAATTACAATTAATACAGTTTTGATGTATTTTTACATTCTGGCCAAAGAAATTAAATTGTAATGGCATCAATTCGGGATGAATGCTGGCCTTATTAAAGGAAAGTCTGTCCATTTGTGTTGCATCTCATCTCGGTAAGTCTCATTATTATAAAAAAAAATTGGAGATCACTATGTCCGAAGTGAAAGGGTCTCAATCTCTGAAGATTTTTAACGAGTATAAAATTGACCATCAACGATAACAATCGTGGTCGCTGACGTTCCTGGTTACACACCTGTCAGATTAACATTCTTTATCGTTAAGCATACACAATTCACTTCAAAATTCTCTTTTACACATAATTATTTTAATTGACACAACAAGCTATGGTTTACTAAGAATTTTTACAAAAATATCTAGAGAAACACGTTGTACGTACTCGGGTACATATGTATATACATTTTTATTAGATATTTTCAACATGAGTATTATATGTTTTCTATAATTATTATCTGCAATAAAATCGGTTTTGTAATTTATGCAAGAAATATTTAGACCTTATCATTATTTCAACGGACTTTTATTTACGTTTCTTTTACGATTTTATGATTGAACATTTCGAACAAGATTTTCCTCAAGTAAATGATTTGTTTATAAACGATATCGATATCTATAACGAGACTGTCGATAGTTTTATGAGAGTTGATGCAATTGTAAGTATTTTACAATCTAATGTTAGAAGTATTAACAAAAATGTTTTAAATCTAGAAGTGCTTCTAGAAGCAGTGAATCATGAATTTGATGTTATAATTCTAACTAAACCTTGGATATGTAATCCTTCTTTGTTTAATATATCAGGATGTAACTGTTATTACAATGATAGTAAATTAAACAAATGTGATGGAGTTATTACTTATATAAAATCATTGGTACACACTAATCAAAATATACAGATAAAATCTTTTATTTTTATGAGAACAATCCTAAGTAGCGAAAAAATGAAACTGCTTTGACATCTGTTTATAAACCCCCATCTTTTAATATTTCTGATTTTTTAATTGCACTGTGTGCTTATTTAGAAAATTATTGCAAAAGTAATTATGAAATATTTGCTGGAGATGTAAATATAGATATATCAAAAAATACTGATCAAAATAGTAATTTGTATTTAAATATAATGTCTGAATATGCATTTATACCCTGCATAAGTAATTGTACAAGACGTGAGGGGAACAGCGAATCGTGTATAGATCATTTCTTTGTAAAAACAAAATTAACACCAAAACACATGTTGCCAATTGTTATTTCCTAAAAAATAACAGATAATATTTTAAAAATTTCAAATACGATTACGATATACAAAAATGGCGATAAAACTTGTATGAACAACTATAGGCCAATTACCCTAACTTCGTGTTTTTCCAAAATTTTTGAGAAAATCATCAAAAAGCAAATTATGAACTAAACTATCACTATCACTAAACATAATATCATTCATCCACTTCAATTTGGTTTTCAAGTAGGCAAAAGTACAACTGATGCTTTATCAAGTTTTATTTCTAATGTTTACACAAACCTTGATAATTCCAAACCATCAATTGCAATATTTTTAGACCTGTCTAAGACGTTTGATACTGTTTGCCATAAAATTTTAATCAATAAATTATATCAGTATGGATTTAGAGGTTTGCCACTTTTGCTTCTCGAGGATTACTTAAGAAATCGAAAACAACGAGTATTAATTAATAATGAATTTAGTTCATCTAAGCTAGTAAAACACGGAGTTCCGCAAGGGTCTGTTTTAGAACCACTTTTGTTTATTTTATATTTGAACGACATGTTCAATATGAAACTTAAAAATACTTAGATATTTGCCTATGCAGATGACACTGTGCTGTACATAGAAGAGAACTCATGGGAGGAAGTAGACAAAAAAGGTTCCATTAGGCTCTCTAATATTAAGTACTGGTTAGATAATAATTTGTTGACTCTAAACTATAAAAAATCGTGCTTTTTAAGCTTTTCAATAACCAAGACAAATTATCCGGATATGCCTTTTTTAACTCTACATCAGTATAATTGTAATTTGGATAATTGCTTATGTAACACACGTTTATAAACCGCTGCTTTTCTACAAAATATTGAGGTGTAGAGGTGGACTCGTATTTGCTTTGGGATGTAAATATCAATCTGATTAAATGTAAGATTAGAAAATGTATACACTTATTTAAAAGCTTAGTATCCATTTTGGACACTAAATCACTAAAAACAATATATATATTTTGGTCTAGTACAATCTGTAATGGCTTACGGTATTATTGTTTGGGGGGGTGCGGCTTCTATTCATAGACAGCAGCTAGAAATTACACAAAAATTGTTACTAAGAATCATATTTAACAAGCCCTATGGGTATTCTAGTATAGCTCTCTATGATAAAAATAAAATATTAAATATAGATAAACTCTACTTTTTAGACATTGTTAGATACTTGTATAAAAATAAAATCAATAGTAATGTATTGCAATTTCCAAAACACGATTATGAAACACGAATGACATGCAAAGGGGAAGCATACAACTTACCTACTAAAAAAACATGTGGACATCGCAATTTCTTGTATTATGTTCCGAAAGCGTATAATCTGCTACAAAATTGTACTCATGTAAGCTTCACTTGTAATTATTATCATTTTATAAACACAGTTAAATCACTATTATTTTCAAACAGCATCGTTTGGGATAAGTAAATAAAAAAAAATTTATATATAAAAAAAAAGAACTCCAAATATGATTTGAGAAAGAATCAAAAAATAACATTGTCATTTTCTTTGAAATGTGTAGGCAGTTTCGTTATGGTATCGGTATAGAAACGTTAAACAAAAAAAAACATAAAAAACACAAATTAAAAAAAAAGGAAAGTTATGTTTGTTATGTTTTGTGTATTTTTTTTTCTTACTTAGTTTTTTGTACTGACTCCAGGTCGTTACTCAAGCTGTTACCAGCTTACAACGACTGGAAGTCAAATTTTCCATTTATTATTAATATTAAATTCAAATTTATGTATATAGATGTGGTCGGAAATATGTATTACTTTATTAACTCTAAATTTATAAATATATTTTTTGTGCATTGTATTTAGTGAAGTAATAAATTTGATTTGATATTTTGGGCGCCACTAAGTTTTTACCGCATGCACAACCTTCAGAAATCTTACTAAGTGCCTTCTTATTTAATAAAATATTTATTTTAATGTGTAAGAAAAAACAACCGCCATTATTTCTTAAACATAAATTTAACCCCCTTTTCAAATATTGCTAAACAGTTTTGTACATTTTTTAAAAGTTATGTATTTATAACTTCTTGTAGCACCACTAAAGGACGTTTTGTTGATGACTTGTTTTTGTATACGGTCTAAAAGTACTTCAACTGGTAGTGCGATCACTGAAATATTCTCGAAAATAGCTGTGTCTACCAGCTGTCCACAAAAAGGAACTTCAAAAAAATTATATTTAAAGAACACGAACGAACAATTCTTCTTTCTTACCCGAATAAATCAAACTTTGCTAAACACATACTGGAAATAATCATCATTTGTCATCTGATCATAAATTATCAACAACAATAAAATTATATTAAATTTAGAAAAATATACATTATTAACCAATTTATTTCAGACAATAATAACTTAATTAACGTCCAACTTGATTTCTCTTATTTTAATTTTATTAAAAATAGTTTAACATGACCAAACATTTAATTTTGTATTCTCTTTTATTATTAATACAATTTTCTACCCTATCGACATTTATTTAACTATCATTAACTCAATTTAATTTTAGAAACTTATCTTCTGACTTCATTTTCTCATTTCGTGTGCATCTTGAACAGAGGCTGTAGCATTCAACATGCTCTCTTTGTCCTTAATTTTACAATTAATATCTAATATCTAAATAATTTTAATTAATTACTTCATAGTTATGTTTTAATTTCATTATCTGGTAAGTCGCCCCTGTTCTTGTTTCTATTAGTATTTCTTTTATCAATTATTGTTTTAGACTTGATAATGATGATTTAGAATATGTTTTCACTAGAATAAATAATTAAGGAAAATGAGTACCCCTTACCATAATTTAAAAAACAGGAGTTTAATTTCAGTGAGACATTGTTGAAGTTCCTTTGTGTGGTTTATTTTATTTTTAGTTTAGATTTTTACTTCACATCTGAAACCAAAAATTTTTACACCTTTTTTTTTAGTTAAAGTTTGTACGTTGTAATGAGGCCAAACATTTTTTGTCTGGAGTTCGTCTGTCCGTATGCGAACACGATTTTTATGAAACTTGGCATGTGTCATTTATACACCGTAGATTTGATTACATTTTGGGCAAAATTCGTCGAGATTAAGAGTCCCTTATGCTACATAGATTTTCCTATTTTTCATTCAAGTAAAGTTATTTGAAATTTAATTATAATAAAACTATTTTTTGATCCGGTAATTATCTCCGACAAATTATTTTAATAATATGTTCAAGAAATACCACCAGAATAAACTTAATAAAACCTTGATTTCGTTTATCACTAAAGACAATGACTTCTATAAAAATTGTATTTGTAACTTTTAACAAAAACCAAAATAAAAATAACATTTTCATTTATTTATTTGTCGGAAAAGTAATTTGTGTAGGTATTATTTCAAAAAAATTGTATCAATCGTATTTTAAATTTGAATTTCAGATTTAATTTAAGAATATACATTACAGTACAATTCTCAGAAATACTCTTTAACATAGATTAAATGTAATTGTTTCTCCGAAATACTAAGTTGAATACCTACTAAAAATAACTAACAAAATATTCTATATAGTTTGTATCAATTCGTTCTGGTGACAGTTTTTATGATGTGTCGGAATTTTTTCGTCAGTCAATTAATTTAGTATAACAAGTGTTGCTATTTTTTTCTACTACTTATGTATTTGAAAAATGAGATCTCTGTGATGTTTCCATTTTCTAATAGATTACCTGTTTTTATATTTACCGTTTTACTTGTCACCCAAAGTTGCATAAAAAAATTTCTTATAATATGTACCGTTTCTTCATTTATTTTTTAACAGTAAAATAAGCAAAACTCTTAAAATTTACGTTTTTTGTGTTTGTTTAAATAAATAAAAAGTCGAAAAATTAAATTGCTTTGTTTTAAAGTATTTTTTATTTAATCAATTTTATAGTTTTATGTGAGTAATAATAATCATAATAATAATAATTGTCATAGCAGACGTGGATGGAACCAGTTGCAATTTATTATAATTAAAATCTACCCACTACAACTTTAAGCTGGATATAATCTGTGCTAAACGTCTACGCATTTCCTTTCAGCTTTATATCAATTGTGGATGTAAATTATTTCATATCAGAAAATAATTTTGTATAGTAAAATTTTATGTCGTAATCGTAACTAATATTTTATGGGTCGTTAATGTATGTTTTATTGTTTAATTTCGAACGGCAAAAATGAGATTGTGTTAATTAGTGTGGGGGTTTTGTTAGTTTTTTCTTTGTTATCTATTTGTTGTTTAGTTAATGATTGTTATTTGAAATCTGACTGTGATATTGTGCAGAAATATTGGTCATATTCTTAAAACTGAACATTGTACGGTGTCGCAATGAGTATTAATATCAAATAATACCAAAAATCATAATTCCTGTTATGTATTTATACTTGAATGGGGAAAGCACTAATTGAAAACAGAAATAAAAAATGATACGAATATGAACATAAAAAAAATGCTAAGAAAAACAATACCAAAACCGAAGAAAGTTAAAAAGAAAGTAAAAAATGAAAAATAAGAAAAGAAGTGACATGCAAAATGTCGAATGAATTCGAACCATTATGGAGACTAAACAAGTATTGAAAGAATCAACTTCTGACAATATTCTCTCGATCGGATAAATTGTTTTCAAAATCCAAATCATAAACAGAAAATTACAATTTAAAAGAAAAGCATCTATGCAATGATATGCTGAAATTTGATTTAATTGAATTTAAATTTTAGGGACTCGATTATTAATAAGTTTGAAGTAAAATAAAAAATATTTGAGTTACATTAAATAAATCTTCTAAACCTATAGTTACACATGAATATCCTTGTAAGGATTCCTTGAGGTGGATGAATGAAGTTAAAATCACTACCCTGGTTAATGCGAGCTTTTATCAAGGCTTTTGAAATCTGGTACTATGAATCTAAATGATGATGTCAACTATACCGTTGGAAAGCGTGTTTTTCCTGAATATTACTAACAATCGCATCTCAAAAATCTAGTGTATATAATATTATTACGTCATCACAACCGCTAAAGTATAGTTATGATGGGATTCGTGGTAAATTGGGTACAAAAACCTTCAGATCGGACGTTCTTCCAGTAGTAGTGGGGGTGCCTCAAGACTCAATTTTGGGTCCAATATTGTTTTCCTGATATACAAATGATATAGCATAATTTTTATCTGAATATTTTATAGTAATGAAGGCTGACGACTCTTCTTGTTTCTTGTTTTTGCGGAACGATGTGTAAAGACGCTTTACAAAAACTACATTGATGGTTTTCATCAAATTGTTTGTATCTGAATCCTTCAAAGCAAGTGCTTTAATTGTTCACACTAAGAAAAAGCAAATATCATCAAAGCTCATTTACGCAGAATGCCATAAAATGGTTGATAACGTGTCTTTTCTAGGAGTCAAAGTAACAGATTCTTTAGTTTTTAAAGAAGACTGGAATAACTTAATTTCAAAACCAAATGCCACCCGTTACAAACTGAAGGTTCTATGCACATAAGTATATTGCTAGAAATACTTCACGCAGACGTTCAATATAAACTGCTTTACCGGATCTTAATATAGGGCACATCTTTGTACTTAGATTCCGTGTTTATTGCTCAAAAGAGAATATTAAGATGAATGTCAAAAGAAAGTAGGTTTGAGTCATGATTTAAAAATATTCGTGGATTGTTTATCACCTTTGCTTTTAATTCTTCAATTGGTTTTATGTGCATTTGATAATGACAAGCTTTAAAGAATAGAACCTAACATCACTACCACACGCCTAACTTTTATTTTACATTGCATATTGTGTTTGACTTGCCTTATACATAAGTCGTTTTGATAAATAAAGTTTATGGTTATTATAATGAACGGACCAGAAAAAAACCCATTTAGAATCTGAATTCAAAAGGGCACATTGGTGCCATATCTGGAATCTTTTTCAGCCACCCAACCCCACTATATAGACTTTATGTTGGAATTCTAATTTTAACGTTAGATGTTACTTTCGCTCTCTAATTTCAAGAAGCTTAATAAAGCTCGCATAGGTTCAGTTGAAACATCGGCTAATTGAAACCAGAGTAGTGGTTTTAATTTCATCCATCCCGCCATCTCAAAGAATCCTTACGAGGATATTCATTTGTACAAAATATTTAGTAGCACAAAATTATGATAATGAGCAAGCAACGAATTTTGAAGTGTTTACAATAAAATGTATTGAAACCCGGGATTCCGAAACATCAAAACGCTTTAGCAGTTAGAAGAGTATTTGGGATTATTATGAAGGATACCCAAATACTAATCTTATAAGTTACGAGAGACGAAATGGTAAGATTTAAAAATAATCAAGTTATATAAAATGAAGGGGGACTTAGGAAAAATAGAATATGAACCACAATAAGACAATGACAATATAAGAGAGTTCACAGGATTTAACCCACAACATAGACGATCTAAAAAATATAAAAAAATAATATAAAGAAAATTTATTTGAAATTACAACATTTCTTACAATTATTGTTCTTGGATGGTTTTAAAATAATAATCTTGTTATCTTGTTTGTTGACTCCTGGATTCTAGTAAAACCTGATATAGAAAGTCAAAAGAGAAATAGCAAATTAAATAATTTAAAGCACAAACCTTTACGCTCTCTTTATTCATAACATTAAAAACCTTAATCGATCATTTTCTAAAAATCTTCATTAATCCCACGAGTTTCAAATTGTTTACGATCAAGAAGCTAAAAATGTATAACACATCTAATTCTGGGTTATACTTTACTTCGCTGATTCCGAATAAAGTCCTTAGAACACCAACTTCTGTTTATCGGTAGAGACCTGTGGTCGATCCATACTAATCGAAATATCTGTCTTATCTATAATAACAACTGTATTGACTTAAAATAAACTTTTAACTTTAGAATACCTGCATATTCCTGCAAGATGCAAGTATTACGTCTAATAGTTTACACACAGGTCTACAATACAAGAAAACAAACGACTCATTTAACCCCAAATTTAATAAGAACAGGTTTTATGCAAAATTATTTCATTATGCTTGCTTGAATAGCAATATCAAATATGAAAGCAACTGAACATTGATTAGTATTTTCGTAAAATCACAAAATCTTAAATACTTATTTTTACAAACTTAAAGAATAATATTTACATTTGAAGGAAGATTAGACATTCTACACTTGCTCTTTCTTTCTAACTTCAACAAAAAGCCGTAACGTATAGGGTATACAACAATCCGCAATTTTCATAGCAATAGTAGATCCAATCAAATTTTTTCTATAGTAAAATCCTATCTTGCGTCTTGCCAGAGACACATGGTATATAAATCACATTTGAGTCATTAAATGATAACATTGTTCCAATTACATGATAATTACACCATCATTATAATTGGCGAATGGAATTCGGCAAAAATTCTTATGATTTAAGAGAATTTTGATAACAATAAGAACAAATTCATTAGTTTTTAATAATGTGTTAAGGCGGTTCGATGCTTTTGTTTGTATAGGGTAATTCGAGGAGAGATGGACCACATTTTCATTGGAGTGATCTATCTTTGTTATCTGTGCTATTAAAAATCCGTCTAAATACCCGTTATTTGTCATATTTATAATGTACCCTTTGGTATAGTTTAACTTTGGATATTAAACCAACTTAAGGAATTATAAACAAAAACATGAGAAAGTCTAAAGTCCATCTCTCCTCTACATTGGAGGAGAGACGGTCCAATCCTTTCAACGAATAAAACAAAATACAAATTATTCTTCTTTATTTAAAAGTAAGTGAAAAAGTTCAAGAAAACAAAAACAAGTTTATTTCTGTATTGAAAAAATGTCTGGATCACTTTTTCTTCAGAGCGTGTTTGCTACACTGAACGCACAAATTTAAAAATGAGGTGCATCCTTCATGTAACCAACGACTGCATATTAGGCACTTAATCCAATCATCTGATTTTTTCGTTTTGCGATAATCCTCTCCACAGCCCGCGCATTCATTTTCATAATCGCTCATGTTTTCAACCTCAGAGGCACTACTGAAACTTACATTTTCTTCTGAAGAACTGGAACTCTTAGACGTTTTTCTTGAGTCCAACTTAGTTTGAACCAATTTTTGGCTTTTATCTCTTTTTCGTATTCACAAGTTTTCGTTTTTACTTTGTTGTAAAAGCTTTTCTTTTCTAAAATGTATGTGTTCACTGGATGTCAGAACGCTACTGGCTACTACTTTTCTGCGAACTGACAAGACTTTTTGAGGCACAACAGGTACCGGAGAAATTTGATCTAAAGCTTTTCCTGGGGTAATTTCACTGAGATCTTGACTACTTGTAGAAGGGATTGATCTGGAGATATCATTTTCTTTGCAAATTGTTGAGGGGTTTGATTTTGATATTCCACCAGTTTCAGTCAAGTTATCAGGCCTGTCACCAGTAGTATCGCTAATTATTGTCAAGTATGCATAATCAGGTATTGCGCTTGGATTAAAAGGCATAATACCTGTTGATTTAAATGCGGACAAGGCATTTTGTACTGAAGCAGATTTTCCCCAAGCTTCACCAAATAATTTACCGAACTGTAAACGCCCTATCTTTTGACCTGGATTACTTTTTTGGAGATTTCTTGCCTCTTGATAGTAATACGTCTTTAATGCTTTAAAAAAAGCTCGGTCCAGAGGTTGCAAGTAGGCAGTACAATGAGGGGGTAAACAATAAAGAATTATATTATTTTGTTCTGCAAATTCGAGCATCTCAAAATTAGTGGTATGAGACGCATGTCCATCAAGAATAATTAAAACCTTTGTTGACGGTTTCCGTGGAGAGAAATGGTTCTTGAGCCAGTCGAAAAAAATCTCTGAAGAAACGTATGCTGATTTTTCGGACATTCGAATTTTGGATCCTGGTGGCAAACCGTCATGCCACTCATTTTTAATATTTTTCCCTTTAAATACACAGTAAGGTGGTAAATAGCCACCTTCAGCATTTATACATGACAAGACACTGATAGTCTCACCCTTCTCTCCAGAACTGATGCTGGATACATTTTAGAACCCTTTGCTGCCAAAACTTCACCTGGTCTTGTGTTAAGTTGTAGACCGGTTTCATCACAATTAAAAATTGACCCAGGATTATCAAATAGGTCATTATTTTTTAAAATACTGCCTAATTCTTCAAAGTACTGTTCAACTATTGTTTTTGACATTCCTTGCGCGCGAGCTATGGAAGTGTTTTCTGACTTGCGTATAGATATCTGAGGATTTCTTCTTAAGAAAGATGCAAGCCACTTATACCCAGCCATCTCTGAAACAAGAAAACGCCAACTGAAATTAAAAGATAAACACACTTTTGTGATGATTACCTGTTTCTTGATTAAATTTATTTGGAATTTCTAGCTGTTTCGATAATTTGAAAGCCATACATCGGACTTCATCTCTGGTAGGTGCAAAACCGGTTTTTGTAATTTTTGAATGTGTAAAACCAACTTGTTTTCTGCATTTTGCCCTAGGGATGAATCTGGCCCCAATCGCTTATTTGTTTCAAAGTCTTGATTTTTAATCTTCGTTTCAGGGTGGTCTTGGGAATTTCGAAACTTTTGCAGCTTCGTTTACTCCCATTTGATTGGAATTGACAGCATTTACCGCTCTTTTTAAATTTTCAATGTTCCAAAGGCCCCTAGGCTTTGAACCCAGCTTTCTTTTGTATTCATTCGGCATTTTTCTGTAACAAAGAAACCATACGTACTTTAATTTTTGAATATCATATGCCACTTAAAACACGTCGGCAAGTTTAACAGCTATTTATTTTCTAGGTCCATCTCTCTTCTACTTTCATGGTCCATCACTCCTACAAGTCGGAGGATAGACGGACCAGTCGATTTACAACTTCAGTTTATTGTGATGAAATTTTAGGTTAAGTACACGATAACATAAGCACATTATGGAAGCACAACTAAAAATTAAGGTTTAAAACTCACCTGATGGCTGATTATTGCACTTTACAAATAATACCGATAAAATTTTCACTAGGTACAAATACGTTTTCGTTGAATAAGTCCTGTAACTTTTTATTTAAGCACGTGATTAACAACGCGTGTTACCGCGACAACATTCGTAATGCAACTGAGCAATTCACAGGGCGCAATGTTGTTATAAGTCGGCTAAAATTAAACTGGACTGTCTGTCCTCTTGGTCCATCTCTCCTCGAATTACCCTATGCCAAATCAATGCATTTTTTCTACACTCAAAACTTTCGAATCAAGTTATGATTGTTTTAATATGAAAGGATTTGTTTATTACTTAATATTTGATTACTTTTATGTAATCTCAAGATTTGGAAACGACAGGTTGCAGATATTTGTATGACGGATATAAAAGTACTTTAGACCCTAATATAATTAATTGTTTATTTTGTTTTGACTGTAGTAATTTAAAAATTTAAGAACTCAACAGAACACAAATAAAAATTAATATAAAAGTTTAAAAAAATTTAAAAATTTATAAAAAAAAAAAAATAAAAAAAAAAAAAAAAAAAAAAAAAATTTATATTTATTTTTTTTTTTTTTAAAAAAATAATATAAAAAAAAAAAAAAAAAAAAAAAAAAAAAAAAAAATTAAATTTAAAAAAATTTTTTATTTAAAAAATAAATTATTTTTTTTTTTATTTTTTATTTTAAAAATAAAAAAAAATTTATGTAAAATTTTTTTTTTTTTTTATTTTTTTTTTTTTTTTAAAAAGCAAATTTTTTTTTAAAAAAAAATTTTTTTTTTTTTTTTTTTTTTTTAATTTTTTTTTGCCCCAAGGGCAAAAGGTCTACAATTTATTGTATTACTAATTTTTGTTAATGTGTATTCTCAAAGTTTTTGTCGTGGTCAGTACGGTAACCAAATTAGGGAAAATAAAGATTTATTAATTAAAAATTAGAAAAAATACTGCCTCCAATTTAGGAACGGTTCTGAAAAGAAGATCTACTTATTATTTTGCTGTAGCAAACTTGTAATTATTTGATCAGAAATGTAAGTACTTTTATATATCTGAGGGTATTTGAAACCCACCCAAAAAACTGGTTTTTGCGCAACTTTAAATTGTAAAGCAAATTTGCGTTTAACTGGGGATTAAGCACTATTTTTCTATAACAATGTCACCTGTTGAAAAACGGTTGTCCCTACCAAGTATCGAACGGCCTTAACCCGCTTTTATTACCAAAACACTCATTGACACGTCTTGACATTGAACTAATTAGTCCATTTGTTTTCTTGAGATATGGCGTCCCAGGCAACGTGTAGTATATATCGAAGAGCATGTAGGAGCGTTTGGTTCTGAATGTTTTACTGATTACGTCCCAAACATGGTTTAAGGGTGATAAGTATGAAAATCGAAGTGGCCATGAGGACACACATTATTTTGTTAATTTTTTTCCCTTAATATCGTGATTATTGGTAGAAGAGTTTTGTGATCCTTCTTATGGCAAAAAAATGTGGTGGTGATGTAATTCTGTGAACTTTGTTAAAATAAGGTCGACACTTTACGACATTAGGAAATTTTTTTATATTTAAGGAAGCCCTCACAACTTGATCAGATTGAAATGTTGCCAAACTAAAATACATAAATATAATGCATCCGACTTTAACCCTTTACTGCTGACATAAGGTAGAGCGCTCCATATCATTTTGCTAACTACACGATGTACATTCGTAAAAGAATATATTAATTCTTCTTTGCTAAAACTGTGTGGAAATGATATTGAACTTTTTTGAAGCTATAGTTTTTAGTGATGAATATTAATTATTAATTGAAATTCAATTGAATATATAAGTAATTAACTATTAGAAAAAGTGTCCATAGATGTATGGAGAGGGAAGTAATTGTATAATGCTTCTCGATTCTCAAACGTACAGACAGGGGTTGAGAAAGGCCATGTATTTAATATACAGGGTGTCCAGAAACTCTCCTGACAAACGAAGACCGGAGATGTCTCAGATAATTTTAAGACAATTTAACCCAATTCACCTAGTCCGAAAATGCTTCCTAAGGGAGCATAAGGGAGTATAACGGTAATGATATCTTACCATAACATAACATAATGTGAAAAAATGAACTAACTTCTGGGTTGAATGTATAACTTGACAAGTTTTATACTGCATGTTCGCTTAATATAAATAGTTAAATTATTTTCTAAAAATGTATGATACAGGGTGACTCTAAAAGCTTTTGATTATTGCAAATTAATAAGAATTGGTTACAATTGTGATTAAATTATGTAGATTGACAACTATAATCAAGAAATCGGTGAGTTGCATCATTACTTGGAGCATGAATACAAAGAATAGTTACTTCAGTAGGTAAATTCAATTAGTTTCACTAATTATAGACGAATGGTTAAAATTTATTATTGATAATATTTAATTGAAATATTGTGATGTATACCCTAGAGTCTGCTTATACAATAAATTAATCCAATTGCATAAAAATCGACTGGTACAGTACAGCAGGTTTTGTATTATACTATATTCAATTAAATGAGATTGAATACACAATTATACTGGAGCAAAACTGTGACATTGTGTCCATGTACCAGTTTATTGACTTCATTAAATTATTCGTATGGTATAGTTTCAATATTGTATTATGATGTAAGTGTTATGTTTGGTACCCCAGAAGATCACTATAAACCTGTATAGTGTGGTGACAAAACCAGTTCTTCGGCTGTCACCATGTCTTGTTTATATGTGATTGTTTTCTTGCCAATTATGATGGTGAAACAGATTTTTTTGTTCGGTATTGTTTATGTTTTTCTGCTATGATAAGAAGTATCGTACATAACCACAGCCACAGAAGGTTATTCTAAGAGTGGAAGAATTTTTCAAACACGTTTCCAATCATCTCTTTTAATTCACTGCATCTCGAAATTTGATTTGTTTTGCGAAACGTCGTGTTCAAGTAACAGTTTTCTTTTTTCTCTAAAGGGGCGATCTTTTTGTGTCTAGTTATTTAAAAACTATGAGGTTTTTTTAATATAGTACTGCAAATGATGATGAAAGGGAATGAAATAGTTTGCTCACGGGAAAACAATAGTTCTTGCTCCACGAACACAAAATTTTCTGTCTGACTGTAAAAAGTAGCCAGAATAGTTTTAATCCGTGTTTTTTGTATTACTTCTTTCTTCGTCACAAAATGATACCTACTTTGAATAACACCCTTCGAATCAGTATCGTATCAAAAGTAGAAATCGCATTATCGAAACAGGATAAATAGTTATTTTGTATTCCCATGTGTCAAATAGTATTTAATACACGAAAAATAATTTGTGAAGTAAACCGGTGACTGAAGTACACCTACGTTAAGGCTTAACGCACTGTAATAGTGCAATACTGTATTTGAAGTTTTACTTTAACCTCACTTAAACTTTAATTCATGGGCCGACAGACTATTATAAATCTATTATTATTAATCTGTATTAATGGATGTAAACGTAGAAACTCAATCACCTTACGAATTAGTATTAACAAGTTGTAAGTTCTAGCAAAGGAGTGTTAACTTGTTCCGATACCTCTAAGCAAAGTTAATTTATTATAAATGCGTAGGTGTGTGATGAAGTGTTTTGGACGAACAGCCTGTTATCCTTCCTCGGAGATTGCTTATAGGTTGATACGGTTCTTTACGTTGCTGACTTTGCCGAGTATTGTTTGGTCAGTATAATAAACACCAGCAGCGTGTCTTGGTTTACTAAAACAGGTAAGTAGTCATCACTTCGGACTGAAAGGATATAAGCCTGCCCGCCAGAACCGTACAGCTAGTATCGATTCTAAGATTTAATTACTATAAATGCGATTCTGTGAATCCATATATTGAAAACAATTTATATTGATTACTCAAAAAACCAATATTTGGATTATTCTGGTAGCAACATCAAGTTGCTACCAACTTATAATCGTCCAGATGACAAAACAACTTTTTCGTATTTTCTGACCTAATCATTTCCCAACTGACCAATCTGTACGATTGTTGGCCTCGGAATTCCACGTCTTCTGATAAAAACCGTTTTTCCATAGCTCATTCCTGTGATCCAGAAAGTCCGAAAAACTTATGTCTGTAAACAAGCAAGCCAGCAAGTTAGTACGCGCGATAGCGCCTAACAGAAGCATCTAGAACCTTGATTTTTTCACAGTAGATCTGGTCTACTTAGGGAGGGGTGATTAGAAATTGGGCATGGCGCAACTCTGCGTTTTAAACAAATAAAATGGTTTCAATTTCATATTTTTTTAATTAGTAACTTTGAAGGCCCCGCTCGAGAGATGTACTGCTGTATGTTTATTGTGCTGTGGCTTGGTTTTTAGTGGGAAAATTTTGAAACATTGAATATTACGAATAAGTGTTTCCTTCTGGGAGTAGTAGCAGCTTACATGTTTATTTTGGTTAGTCTAACTGATTACTTCCTGAGTGTAAGTACTTGGCTACATATAACCGTTGTTTCTTTTCTTTAAAAAAATTGCGATAATAATTTAATCAAATACAAAATAAATGCTTTCATTAGAAAGTAAAGGTAGTACAACAATAGAAGTAAGTTGTACAATTTCCAGAACAAAAAAAATTAAATTATCACACTTTTATAGGTATCGAAAATGGATTACTAAAGAGAAAAATGTACCAGGAATGAATAAACGTTGGAAGTAATGTGTAAAGTAGAGCAAGATGACTATGATGTAATCCAATAAGTTAGTAGAAAAATCTGTTAAATTTGCTTTGTATAGGTACACTTTCACCTGTTGAATTGTTCGTTCATCTCAGTCATTCGGTTCTTTTATATATAATTAGAAGAACGCAGTTCTTCAAGTTGGTGAACGAATTAAATTAATTAAAGTACTAATGGTAATTCTTACAAAAGGTATTTGTTGGTTGTGCAAATATTTAATTACGAAAATTGTGTTAACGTTAAATGGATGTGAAAGATTAATGCTTGGTGTGTAATATACGTAGACACGCGGATGAGAGCGGAAGAATGCTCTTAGTCGAACAAGAAACACAAAATTTATCAGTACAACAATAAAGTACATACATAATGTATGATACATAATTCAAATACCTTTCAAGTAGACGAGAAGAGTGGTAGGTTTAGAGGTAAAAAGCGTCGTGGCTAATGGAATAGGATTGCATTGGGGTTGGAGCGTGTCCGACCTGTGATCGACTGAGCCGGGCTATCTCTGTTATTGTTACCGTGTCTCATGTCACACCAGAGCAAACCGAATTGACAATTTTCCGCGCGGTTTCTTTTCGTACCCGGGGCAGAAAACAGAAAATAGGAGGCTTGTCACAAAATAGGTTTCTGTTGGAAAATACTCAGATAACGAAATAGAGACTTATAGAAGGAGTTATTCAGAATTTGCCTGTCTGTTGTGTAAGTTTCCTTTTCTCTTTTTTTTCAATTTATTTTTATAACACTCAAAGAAAGCTAACATTTGTTAAAAAGCGTATCGACGGTCGTGGCTTTGTGTTTCACAAAAAAAACTCGAAACAAATTAAAACTCCTGCATCATAGCATTGTAGTACGCATCAGTTTCCTTATTTAAAGGCAGTGTTTTCATTGGACGTTGGAATTGCTCCACAAATGAGGCGAAAAATAAGCTGTTTTCGGGGGTGAGTGCCGGCGCTGGGCGAGCAAGGGCACTTTTAATGCCTTTCGACCAATTGCAATCTAATCCAAACCTTTCAAAAGCAATCACGGGAATCTTAAAAAGCAATTGAAGCCAAGTATCGAAGTTAATCGAATACTATCGATTCCTCTAGGCGATTTTCGCTCTAGTTCACCCCAATCTAGGAATGCTCTTGTAGAAAATTCTTAACTTTAGTAGTCGCACGGACAGGACAACCCACCGCACTTTAAATTAAATTTAAAATTTTTCGGAAAATTTTACTACGCACTGCGACTAAAATTATTTGGTCGGTCTCATTCTGTCCACTTCAGTTCAACTTTTAAGTTTAGGTGAAAATGTATATAAAAACGGAAATATAAACTGAATAACCAGAGTAGGTAAGTGGATATCGGTGAGGTATAGGTCCGCGGGGCACGGTAGAAATAGCGTTCACTTTCAGTATAAAAGGTTTCCGCTCCAAATTCTCTAAGATCTCGGTTTGCTCTTACACAAATGGGTTTACGTATTGCATTAGTTTAGTCAATGTCCCCGCACTCAAAAACTTTTATAAACTTTCTGCTTTCTTTAACTATCCGTATAAAACTAAGCAATTTCAACGAGTATCTTCGACATATCTACTGACAGTTACTTTCAAACACAATTACTTTTGATTGCTACACCTTAACTTTTTAACTGCTTTTAACTACCCAATCGAGATTTTTTGAGCTAAACATACACTAACGGAAGTCACGCGACTCGTTTCCTTCCACTAATTTGATAATTAAATGTGTTTCATTTTAATTATATATTTTAATCAAGAGATGCAGTCATTAAAATAATTAAAATGCAGAACTGCAATTCTAAAGTTCTCCTCGTTACAACTTCAAACCGAAAGCTTTTTTCCCTAACAATTAAAATAACGATGTCCACTAATTTGTGTTTAAAAAAGATGAGCGCAAACACAATCGTGAAATGTTAAAAAGCCGAATTATTTTGCTTAACGTAAATGGAGTAAAGTGCTTGTATAATTTACGAAAGAGAATAACGTAACTTGTAGACTGATTTAACAAGCTTTGAGCCAAAAAGAAAATGTTACCAATTCCTATTCTACGTCCGCAAAGTGTTCTCGTTCGAATCTCAAAAGGGCGGTGAACATTCCCTTAGGCTTAGGTTTAGATGTGTGTAAGTATATGACACAATGACTCCGAACAAGCAAAAATTGCAGCACGAGCGGATTTTTTGAGCACGTAATTTTATAATCACCGAACGATCAAACATTTTCACAAAGCTATTCGATTTGTTGCCCTTTCTTTTGGAATTTTGTTTTGTTTTCCGTTCTGTTCGTAAAAGAAAGTATTTTTCTTTTTGCAATTAATCATATATGATGCTATTGTAAACATCGTTGTTTTATAATTTTTGTCTGTAAATTGAATAAAACATGAAGACGGTTAAATATTTGTTGGTGTTAAAGAAAACTAAAAATGTTTTTCCATGCTTCGTCAAAGTGTTTGTACACTTTTGGTGTTTTAGATCCATTAACACATAATTTATGCATGCTTATTTTGTTTGAATAAAGAGCAGTTAATAAATCCAAATGCGTTTTGTGTTATTTTAAGTTGAATAATCGATAGGCTTTTTATTAATTCTTTATAATTTTTCCACAAAAGTTCTAGCTTACGCCTTTCAATATTGATGGTATTTAAGAAGTATAATTTGGTTGGTAGGAATATATTTCTTCGATTTACTGAATTCTATAAATCTTTTGAAACTAAAATTTAAGTCGCTTATAAAGTTCTTGCATGTAACGATGCGCTACTTATTCCGTAAGAACGCATACAAAGTTACATTATTTATAATGAACCCGCATAGTTATAACAATATTCCTGTTAATAACTGACATTGGATACTCAGGTATTCACTGTTTGTTAGTGAATCGGTTGTTTATTTATTTATTCGTACGGTACATATTTATTATTGTATTGTGATGTTAGTGTTATGTATGGTGCCCCAGAAGATCAACATAAACCTGTACAGTGTGGTGACGAAACCATGTGCAATTGTGGATTGGTTCGTCTTGGCAAAGCATTTGCTTCAAGGTTTAGGAAAACCTAATCATTCTAACCCTTACCCACCTTAACCAACAGAAAAACACCAAAAACTTTACTCGGACGGACACGTGTTTCAACAGCTAAGCTGTCATCATCAGCGATACCGATACTAAAATTAAAAACCACATAAGAATAAAAAAAACTTCATTCTTATGAAAGTGTAGAAATTTTTAAAAACAGAAATTTGCTTATGAATTATGATGATAACGGTCCATTAGGATTTTCGGAATTATTTAACCTTATCTAAGAATCAATTAAGTTTAACGATACGTGATAAGCAGATAATATATATCAGCTTCCCGTTGTTTTAATTTTAGTATCGGTATCGCTGATGATGACAGCGTAGCTGTTGAAACACGTGTCCGAGTAAAGTTTTTGGTGTTTTTCTGTTGGTTAAATAGACGCTGCAGTTCGTGTTCCTTCCTTTGATCTTACCCACCTTAGTATTCATATGTAATAATATTAATTATGTAAACCTCGGTGTAAACGTTAGAGAAGGTAAATAAGAACATACAATATGACAGCACCGTCATTGCATGACGACATGTAGTGGACCGGTCCAAGCGCCAGTCACGACAATGACGAAAAAAAATAGTAGGCGAAAGAAATAGCAAAGAAAATAATGAAAAAAGGATAATCAAGACAGCAATTTTACAAAATATTGCTGAAGTTCGGATGTTCTTCAAATTAGTAATCCATAACACAGCTTCGCACGTTAAGTTATGATTGTTTGCAAACCCTCCTTTAAACTTTGTTCATTGATATCCTCCACAATATGTGCAACGGTCTCTGGTTTGTTTCCACAGTCACAATTTGGATTAGAAATCGCACCCCATTTGAACAACATAGAGTTGCATTTAGAATGGCCTGTTCTTATGCGATTTACTTTTTACCAAATTTTTCTTTTTTGATCAAAGCCCGGGACTTTTATTGTTGGATCATCAATGAGATGTTTATTGAAAACATCAACTCCATCTTCCACTCTTCAACTTCAGATAAAGCCGTACTTAAGTAATCTTGCAAACATACAGCATTTCGAGATTTAAGTCTTTTAGCTGCAGGGTTCGTAATGTCATTCCAAATTGTTAAGTTAGCATTTATCCTATTCTCGTTTTAGCGCAGCTTTTCGTCGAATGTTCGATGGAGTAATATTACAAAGAACAGGAAGCCAATCGAGAGGTTATACGCATAGTGCAATTCAACTGGGCATCTGTTTTTTTTTTTGTATGATAACTATTCAGCCAGACAGGAGCAGAATATTCTGCTGTAACTAATGCCAATGCAGCTGTACGAAGTGTCTTTGCATCTGCTCCATAAGTTGTTCTAGCTAATTTTTGAATGACATTAATGACTTCGGTTGTTGATCAACTTTAAAGAAATTCATCGTCTAAGAAAAAAATTACATGCGAACTCACTATGAGTTTTCAATGGTGCCGTTAACAAGGAATACCAACTACCAACAGTTTGAAATATTACGAAGGAAACGCGGAATTCAAACAAACGATTGCAATCAAGGAATTGCTGACAGCATTTCTTAACGATCTTGCTTACAAAGCAAACTAACCTACTTCGCACGCATAAAACGAAGTAGGTACGATAACAGTCACAGTCGACAGTCAAGGGTAGTAACCAGTCGATAAGTCATGGCTGAACAGTCAAGAAGCAGCAATCAATGACTCTCAGTCAGAGTTCGGCTTTCATTTATAATTGTAAATAGTGCAGCTCGATTACGGTATGTGCAAATAATAAACGCTAGTAAAAACCGACTCGATTCCGAATTCTTTCTCTGGTTCAACCCGGCATCTAGAGTTCACACCCTAAACACCACAGTGGTGACCCCCGACGTGATCAAATCAGAGAAAGACAAACATTCGAGGAGGAGCAACACAGCAACAACATCAGATATAATCGCGAAATTTTTTATACCTACGCTACGACATGAACGGGAAAATTATGTAGTACTATTAGTATGCGTAGAAATGCATATTTTTTATTGCAATATAAGTTTTTTTCATTTATTTATCAATTTCAGTATCAATGCATGCAAATGTTAAGTATTTTTTATAATGTAAGACATTATAGATCTTTTAATTCCATTATCATCGCAATTGATAACAAACTTCGTTTATAACTCACTAGTTTTGAACACTTTTATGGTTCGTTATTGCCGGCTTAGACTGTATATTCGAAAATATTCTTTTGAATGTTTCCTGCTGTCTAAAACACTTTTCCAAGATTACATTATTTTTTGATATTTAGTTTTTATGAATTCATATTCTATCATTAATTACTAATGTGTATAATCTTATAGGTTGGTACCTCGTGTAGTACACTACTACCGAACTTTTAGAGCACAAAATAATTTCGGTTTTGTGCTTTATACTTGAACTCTTCTACTTCTTCCATTTGCTTAATGCTCCAGCATCTTCTTTATGCTATTTTAATTTTTTTGCACGGGTTCAAACCATCTTAGCATATTACTGCCGATAACCACTTATATCATATCTTCTCACACATCTCTCGCTATCAAATAGTATTCTTAATATCTTCCACTTTTATTCTAATATTTTTTTGTTGTTCTTCATCTACTACGTTCATTGTCCAGCAATTGAATAAGGTTTAAATTTGTTGATACCGAGTGTATTCTAGATTTAAATAGATGCTTTATACAGGGTGGCCCATTAGTGCGAGGAAGGTGGATATATCGGAAAATATTGGGGTTAGAAAAAAACGTTTGCAATGAAAGTTGTGCAAATCAATGAGCTGCACATTTTAAAATTATTTTCGTTTATACAGGGTGTTCCATAAAAGTACGACATACCAAAGTTATGGTTTTTTAAATAGTACTACCTATTTTTTATTATAAATTTCGATTCCTTGACAAATTCTAATGTGACTTTATGCATTTCACATAGTGTCTAACTAGAGCTGGTTATTCACCTCTCTAACCTTGCTAGATTTTGAGTAATCAATTATTTAAATTGAACTCCCTAAATTCATGGATTACTTGATTTTTTCAAGGCACTACCTACTTTTTATGTGCCGTTAAACGTAAAATCTCATAAGCTTTCTAATGATAAGATTGTAGGTATCTAACTCTTACTCAAAAATCCGCAAAAATCCGTAAGAGTTAGATATGCTTATGAAATTCCACGATCAACGGCACATAAAAGAGTAGGTGGTGCCATTTGAAAAAATCAAGTTATCCATGAATTTAGGGAGTTCAATTTAAATAATTCATTACTCAAAACTAAGCAAGGTTAGAAAGGTAAACAATTAGCTTTAGATAGCACATTTAATGCATATTAAACCTCCGAAATCGCAGATGAATAAATTCCACGATAACTGGGTTATTTAATTTTTTCGAAAAGTCAATTTTTCCGGAAAAAGTGAAATAATGCGAAAACCCCCCATTTAGACACTATGTATATTGCATAAAGTCACATTAGAATTTCTCAAAGAATCCAAATTTCTAATCAAAAGTAGGTGGTTCTATTTAAAAAAACATAACTTTGGTATGTCGCACTTTTATGGAACCTCTTGTATAAACAAAAATAATGTTAAAATGTGCAGCTCATTGATTTCCATTACTTTCATTACGAAAGTTTTTTTCTAACCCCAATATATTCCGCGATATCCACCTTCCTCGCACTAATGGGCCACCCTGTATATTCCATATACAGTCCTTCTCAAAAGTCCCCTTCCTCCCTCTTATCTTTGGAGCGATTATACATAAACAAGTGAAATCTGTAAACTGAATATTAAAGGTTGTAAAATTCTTACTAGTGATGATAGGTGACGAAATCGTCAAAGATGACGTAACAAGGCCATTGTGATTAATAATTTTAAAACCACTTGCCAAAACTGCCATAAACACAATCATCATCATAATTGAATAGGTTTTTTCGTTATCTTTTGAAAGAGGTCGCTTGCCATAGGGTTTCATTTAAAATTATTGGTCACAATGGCCTTGAGACGTCATCATTGACGATTTAGTCATCTATCATCACTAGTAGGGAAGTTTACCACCTTTAATATTCAGTTTCCAAATTTCAGTTGTTTATGTATAATCGCTCCATAGATGAGAGGGGGGGGGGCTTCTGAGAAGCACTGTATAATTCATAATATTTGTTCAGATAATTCTAATTGAAGAAGTCACATCTTCGGGCTGTGTAAGGGATCGTGAAGCTTCTGTAAACTTCCTGAATAAGTAATCACAGTTACGTTTATATTATTGATAACCTAATAGCGCGTTGCTAAGAAACTTTGATATCAATATTGCTAGCCCTTGTTTTTAAGGATAAAATATATAGCAAGAAACCACAAACTGTTGACCTCAATAACACAGAGCAAAAGCCAATTCAGAAAATTGACAAAAACACCAACAGCATAACTAGTAATTGATAATATATGTTAAATACATTCGATTGAATGAAATCATGAACTGAGACACTTTGTTTTTGTGTCTAAATTACTATTATCAACAAACTGTCACTTTCAGTGTCTTTTTTAGGGTATTTATTCAATAAAGTTTAATGTAGTGGACTGTACCTGTAATATAATTTATTTTCAAGAACTCTGCGCAATCATCCAACTCTTTATAATCGAAAATATAATTCGGATATTATGTTTCATCCTCTTGCCCATGAAATGTCCCGAATTTTCAACTGGTGCTGATTTAGACCTACCAAAGCAGTACAAGAATCTATCATTTATATTTAAATTGTGATCAGGATTTACGCAAGTTTAGTTTGTATTTTTTTTACTTTAAAATGTACGCTCCCACTTACTGTTTATTTATATTATTATAATTATTTTTAATTTTAATGAATTTCATATAGTCATTGTCCCACTCATTAAATGGATCACTCTGTACGGGTGGGACAAGTAAATAATATAAAATTTTTTAAAAATTTTCAATGGCAACAGCTAACCTAATGGTATATAACAAAATGATGATAGGAGTTGAAGATCTCTGACATAATATGGTAAGGTCCTAGTTTACCAATTGCTTATTTTCATGTTCTGTTGGTGGTACAGACAATTGCTACCTCCATCATCTCCACCACGCCTCTGAGTAATATGTCCAAGAGTCTGATCTATTTGATTTTAAATTAGTTTTAAGTATTTCTAGAAAGTTGATCGTATTAAATGACCCAATACTTTCATAGGTCCTACTAAATCGAAATTCTGGTTTTCTAGGAATAAGTTGGTTTCAATTATAAATTGTAAGTATTTCTTATTCTGAATTTTTGAAGTGTGAACGCATCTGCTTCACTAATTCCTCAATTTTTGGTTTTTATTGTTTGCCTTAAGGTGCATTTCATTTTTTTCAGGTTTTCTGATTGTGCTTTCTGTTAATTGCTCACACCCAATTTGGTAAAACACCTATCCGCACTCAGTGTTTTAATAACAAAAAACAGTCGGCATGGATAACAAAATCCAGCGTTTGTTAAGGGGTTCTATTTAACCTAAGAAAATTTATAATATTTGCTTGAATTGCTTTAGTTTACTTATATTAAAACAATCATAGAACTTTCTATATATCTGCAGTTTGCATAACTAAAGAAAGACCTCTTCTCTCTCCTTTGAACTCGACATCACGGTGTTTGTGTGACAAAATGCTGATTCATTGCCAAAAAAGCAATGAACGTTATTGGAGCTAAATTTTTCAGGCAGTATAGTTTTGACGTGACAAACAATCGTAGTAGAACTGTGCGAAACTTCGAACCGTACTAAATTGCGTTACGGATAATACCAAATCACAGCATACTAAACATCCAGCAGGGTATCTCTGGAGCCGTGCCTTTGAAGTTACTAGTTCAAAAAATATGACTGCGCAGCATTTTTATTTGTTTTAAAACACAAAGAAGTACTACTTTACAACCATTAAGTTTTTCCAATTTTTAATCATGTTTAATTATTAAAATTTTGTTTGTAGTATAAACTAAACAAAATGTAAATAAATCTAAATATCAAATCAATTAAATGTACAATTTGTTTAGTAGACCAAGGTACGATGCTGCCCGTTTATTATGCCGTGGCCAAATTAAGATTATGCCCGTCATGGCACATATCAAGACTACGTCTACGTTACTAGTAACTAATATCTCTATAGCAATAAAATAAAAATAATGCGTTCAACTAGATTAAATGCGTGTTTAAGTTGAGTACAAGAATCGACAAATTATTTATCGGACAAAATAGCAAAATAGCGTGTTGTGTGAACAATTTAAATAATTACAAAAAGTTATAATTATAACTTTTGTAATTGTTTATTATTATTATCACTATATGAATTAGCAAAATCCATACTACACATGTAATTATTGAAAAAAATAATTTCTATATTTACTATATTCACTTGAAAATTAAATAAAGATTTTAAAAACTTATACAAATGATAAACCTACCACATAAATCAATTACTGCAGGCTTAAAACTTTGTTACTAATGTGAGATCTAAGTTTATAACATAGTCATAATTTTTTATACTTTCCTTTGTTCCAAATGAGAGTTGGAAACGCATTTCTTACAATTTCCATTAAACTTCTTCAACCAATTCGATGAAATCCAGCGAAAGAACAAATGTCAGGACATTCATTCAATATAGTCAGTGTAGTGAACTGTATTTGTATTGCAAAATATTTTATGGCAACTTGTTAACAACACGGATACAACCATTTCAATCTTACTTCGGTGCTTATGTACGTTATGGTACATAACAAAATGATGACGTATTTTGGCGATTCCATGACAATACATCATATTATGTATTACTCAGGCGTCACCCCCTGATGATACCTTAGCTTATAAATAACAAGAGTTCGACACTACAGTTTTTGGGCAGTTTTTGATTTGTCCTTTCTAGTGTATTATTGTTCTATATTTGACTCGAAAATTTTTACTTCACGTGTTGTCAATTCAAGGAATAGGTTCTTCAAAACTAGGTATTTTAGGGGAGCTGATCACAATGATCTCTTTCTAATTCATAACCCTCACGATCTCCACAACGGCCACTTTTGACGTTTGTTTACAACCACCCACTTTTTCACAACACATTACCCACAACTCCCAATTATTTCATAACGGCAACCTGGTTCATATCGGCCACCGACGTTTAGTTATAAATGCAACCACCGCCTTTCTCAACGCCATGATTGTTTATAACAGCCAACCAATAAAGGATTGATATTTTAATTTTTTATAAATTCAGTGTTTTTGTCTTCAGTTTTTTTTAAGAATTCAAATTTACTGACTACAAAAAAATTATGAGAATTTAATTATTTTTAATTATTTATAAACGTATTATTTTTTATTCAAAAGAAAGAGTGGCGACCGGTGACTTTTCTCTTCATTTTTTCTCCCTCTCCTTTCTGTCAAAAACAAAAGAAGTGATTTGCTAGATAACATTTTTGCTACGATTTTGTCACATGTTCTGATAAAATACATGATCATAGCACGCGAACAGTCCATTCTGACAGACTTTGTTGGCTTTAAATAAATAATCCAATACTACAGCGGCCTGCTGTTTGTTAAAACTGCAGGTTTAAATGACTACAAAAACTATGGCGGCCGTTACGAACAAAATCGGTGGCCTAAGTGAAAAAAGTCTGTGTCCCAAAAAGTGGGCATCGTGAACATATACGAAAATGGCCGTAGGAAAAAATTGGCCGTTCTGAATTAACTTCAAATGGGGTCATTACGAACAAGGCAAGGGATCTTGTAAAAGAGTTTGTACACACTCTTATAACCAAAAGTCGGTAGCCGATAGGAACGAGGTGACCATTGTAAATAAATCTACTTTGGCCGTTGTGAAAATGTGGCCGTTGTAAACAAATCAAAGGTTGCCAGGGTGAACATTATGATTTAAAAAAGCGAACCGTATCTTAGCTGAGAAGTATTGAGACTAGTGTGAACGGAAATTTCAAACTATTCGTTCACGTAATCTTTTTAGATCATCTTTTCCAAATCGTAGAACAAACAGATCGTAGAACACAAAATTCGTTTGTATCATATTTAATATTGAATAAACCTTAACTTAGTAATATATGCTAAGAAATTCGTAAATAAAAATGAATTTGAATTGAATATGCAAATAGTTGTTGTTATAACTAAACTTTAATAGACTAACTTTCCGAAGAACCTCGTTAAAAAGGAACGTATTCGAAGGTGGTTGACGTATTGATTTTTTATCGGTCTGGCCTGCAAAGTTTAATTAATTAAGATTTGAAAAAGTAATTAGACTACGAAGAAAGCTATCAGTTAAAAACGTTCCATTAAGTAAATTTCTATTCTGTTTCGTGTTCGCAGTTTTGGGCAATATTTTATGGGAAAAAGTGAATAAACCTCTAATGTTAGTTGCGTTGTAGCGAAAGGGTTTCGGCAATGCTTTTAAAGTTAATTTGATTATCAGCGGTGATTCATTGTTAAAGTCGAGGATCAATGCGACTACTTAGCTCTCACGCATACAAGCGGCGTTAGGGGGTTGATATTAACATGTAGCAATACCATTTCCCTGGTCGGGCCACTAAGTGCAGAGCGCTGTAGGCTTGCTTCGCATTGTTTGCCACGAAATGCACTTAGCTCTACTACAAGAATACAACCACCACCATCTCTTTAGCTAATTCCCGCCAAACGTAAGCCGCCTTCAATTTCAGCCGAATTGCTTTACAAGTAAGTATAAATCCGAAGCACTTTAAGTGCTACAGCTACATTACGGAATGAAGATGATAATAATAGAAACGAGGACTCGATTGTGTGTTATTCTTGACGGGAGGAAGTAGGAAAATCCGAGTTAGCGTTTATGCACACACCATTCTCGGCAGCTCGAATGACTGAATGAAATTGCGGAACGAAGAGTGAAGAGGGGAAATGTGGTCGTACGCGCGCTCCAGCTGATCTCGATCCCTATTCCTTTTCGTCTCAACCTTCACCTACTGAACTCAAAAAACAAGCACGAAGAACTATCGTCGTCGGCGTCTTTATATTCGCTCATAAAACGATAAAATCTCGAGCTTCCAAATTGCACTCGAGAAAAGCATTAGTCGACTGTCAACTACACTAAGTTTCTAAAGACAACGTGTAGAAATGAAAGCCATTCCATGTCTGAAAGTGTCCGATTCGGTCAAGATGTCAGAAATGCTTTTAAAACACACTTACACTCCATCCGTGAACTCTGCACTTAGGCAACTTTAGCGAGAGTTTTTGCTCTGCCGTATTCGTTGTATATAAATAGAAAGTGGACGCTTCGAATCTCCCGTGTATTTTAAAACAAGGATCGGAAAAGAGCATTATCTCATAGATGGTTTAATGGTGGTTCGGAACCAGTCGATGCTTTTATGTTCCATTCCAGTTATACGGGATGCTTTGTTATCTCAAACCATCGTAAAGTCAAATCTGACGATACTCATCATCATTATCAAATTTGTCAAGAAAAATTCTATGCAACGGAAGGAAACAGAGTAGTTTCGAATTAATTTCTGTCAATATTCGATTTGGTATATTTCCAATTTGGTATAATTCCTACTTTGAAGTAGCTTATCTGACTTATGCGCAACATCATTTAATTAACTGCATTTATTCCATTGGTGGTGGCAAATTAATGATTACTGCAGTACTTTGCAGTTAAAATCCTATTGGAAATTTGTGATTAGATTGCCTGATTTGCATTTAATATCGTGCTTCTTTCACACTTCACTTGAAATTTTAGTATTCGAACTTAATTTTCATAATTAAACGAAAGCGGACAAGACAAAGACAATTTGATTCTTTTCTTTATGCAAATTCGGTACAGCGGAACGTCGTGATTTCAACTTAATTACACATGACTATAATGATAATACTTGCACTTTTAAATATTTTAGCACGTGAAACACCGAAGGCTTTTTTACTTGGGTACATTTATTTTACTGATGGAAAATGTTAGTTATCGAGAATTCGAAGTCTTCAATCTAAACTAAACTAATCTGTCTTGTAAGTATTATAAGTACAACGTTTAAGATGACGTTTTTAGCTTTATTCTATTGGGTTGCCAGCTTCAACCCCATAATATTCGCAGAATTTCCGCATAACAAAACATATTTCCGAAAAATTCGGAATGTAAACACAACACCGTCAGCATTTCGTCAATTATAATGTACAAATGCTGACGATCAGGAAGGGCAGTTCAAGCGACCATCAGCAGAAAAGGAACACACTGTTCACGTTACAGTGTCGAGTATTTAGTAAGCTACACTTACTACGTAGCGTACACACGTAGTAACGTAGTACGCGTTCATATCTGTGCTACTTACTTAAATATTGTGAATAACATATTGTAAGTTAAATAAATAAATCATATATCAATCGCCATGGGCGTATTCACTTCAACCAACTCGGCGACCAATAAGAGGCGTACTTCATCAATTCACCATGGCGCCACAATTCGTTTGTAATGTTATGATGTAATAGTATGTTTAAAGAAACAATATTAAGTATATCTTCATACATACAGGGTGAACCGAGCCAACATATTTTTTCTAAAAGTTCATTTCCGCTAGAAATTGGAAGAAGTGTTTGCCAAATATGTATCTAGATGTACAAACATCCTGTATATTATTACATTCTTGAACTCTTCGTTGTATTATAATGTTCATTTCTGGATAACAGTTTGGTCCTAAGGTGTACAATCAACTTAGCCCACTTATCTGATAGAAGAGATACGACATCAAAAAGAATTTAATATTACATACAAAGGGTACAAAGTAAACAATTGAATTCAAAGCAAGTGTTCGAAATGATGATCCTTTTGGAGACAGAGCCGAACTCGTTTCTTGACATTGACGAAAATTGCTGGTGTGATAGTTCTAAAGCCTAACAAACCCGATTATATATAACGTTAGGTATTGTTAGGGTGTTTGGTAAACTTTACTTTTTATAAAACCCCACAAAAAAATCGCATTTATTCAAATCCGGAGATGAGGAAGATCAAGGTGCAAAGCAATTCATTTGTTTGGGAAGTATGTGCGGCGGGAACTCCATCTTGTTCTAACTATCTGCTTTGGTGTTGGCAAAGGAACGTTTATCAACCATTTGGTCAATTCACTGGCAAAGAATTTCAAATATCTCGGGCAGTAAGATGACCAAGAAAAAAACCCAAAATACCAGCTTAAATATTAAAAAACCAACGTTGTTGTCGAACGATTGTTTGGTAGAAACGAGGGTTTTCATTGGAGAAGTAATGGAAATAAAAAAAAAATGGTATTCCGTAAATTTTTTATGGGCCCAATTACAAAAAACTTTGTTCCTTTTGAAATCATCTTCTTTTAACTTCTGATGTTTTTAAATGTGGATTCTCTACAACTACGTTCAAACCTTTAAATTCGTATCTCCAGTAACAACGCTTGTCCGCTATGTTCTGGTTTAACACGTGAAAATTGTCAATGCTGATAGAAAATTTGGAATATTTAAAAAACTAGCAGAAATAGACAAAAATGGTTAAAATATAGTGGAAAGAAAATAAAATACTGTATTTGATGGTGGTAAAAAATTATCTCCCGTTCCATTTGAAAACTTAGAGATATGTATGAACTAGTGTCGTCTTCATTCAGGCCGTCGTTGCTTGGAATTTGTTTCTCTGGTTTTACTAACACGAGATTCTTTAGAAGTCTGTCCATTTTTGATGTAGACTGATGATTTCTACTTCGCAGCTTGTATTTTAATGGTTTTGATGGGGTGAGGCTTTAAGCCTCATGTTTTTTTCTTTTCTGTTGATGTCTTTCAGAAAATATGAAGTTCTCCAGAAATCTTCAACAAATAGAAAGAAACCCTGAGGCTTAACCAGATCTGGAATCTGATCCTCAAGAACACCCGAACGGCACCTTACGAAGATCCGATACTCCCTATAGCTAAAATTGTCTTAATTTTGTCTTAATAACCAATATTTTTTTAAGTGTTTATAATCATAAGTCACACTTTTTATTTGTTTATTAAAAATGAAAGAACATAAAGTGTATTTTCACTTTTTAGAATAAAATACAGGGTGATTTATTTGAAAAAATTGACAAAATCATGTGCTGGTTGGCTTGATCTATATTCCGTTGGTGCAATAATAAAGAAATAGCACTTTCTCGAAACACTGTATCAAATTTTTGCTTAAAGAAGAATTATAATTAGGTTCTTTGTCTAGGATATACAGGAGGTTGAAATGAGCATGATTTTTGTATATAATTGATTATAACTTTTGAAATATCCTGTATAACGTAATGAAACACTATATTGAAAGTACGCCGGATGTGAGTTTAATCTAAATTTGAAATAATATATAGGCTTTCTTATTTAAAAAAAAGTATGTTTGGTTCACCCTGGTAATATGTAACGCCCTGTAAATACAAAAATAATTTTAAAATGTAAAATTTGAAGCGGTCTATAACTTTTGTTAACCACTTTTTTTGATATCTTCTTTAATAACCGATATATCCTACTTCGGTGCATTAATTCCGCACCCTGTATGTATATGAAAAATTTTTGTAGTCAAACACATTTGGGTATTTTTTCTACGACTAATGTCGAAAACCGTTTTGTATTAACAAGAAATTAAGGAAGTTATTAGTAATTTACGAAGTCACTACATCCGGTGTGCTCCTATGATAAGTTTTGAACTAACAGAAATTTGACATAAACTATCCAGCATTGACATGAGTAAGATAAAAATTCAAATGTGAATGGAAGTGCACCACATTATTATTTGGAATATAGTCATGTATCCAATTTATCAAATTTAACAATTTATACTTCCAGTATAACTATTAGATTTCTATTACAAAATTTTGTGTTTTTTGTTTATTATTACTACTGCTGCTGATCGTTTATTTATTTATTCGTATGGTACATTATTTTTCATTATTGTATTGTGATGTGAGTGTTATGTATGGTGCATATTCTGGAGACGAAACCATGTACAGTTGTGGATTGGTTCCTCTTGGCAAAACATTTGCTTTAAAGTTAAAGAAAACCACTAAAATCTAAACATGCCAACGCTGATCGTAAAAAATATAATGTATGCATTCGCATTTAATAGCTATTAAGACACGAGCAGGAATTTCATACGCGAGTTAAATGCGCCATTGCATAATAATGTACTATTTACGATTGTTATCATTTAAGTTTTCGTGCTACTTATTTCATAATAATTACATTCTTCTCGTTTCATCTTTTGAAAATAGCAATCATAAGCCGTTTTAATCGTTAATCACGATTTTTTTGTTTTTTTTTGTTAACCAATCTACTTCAGACTTTGAAGACAACAATTTTTCTGTTAGTTATTGACTCTATATTTTATTACAAATATTACAGACAATTACAAATACAAATAAAACCACGCGACCCAATAATTAAATTTTTACGTTACTATTCCGGAATCTTGGGCCGATAATTTTTATTTTTGGAAATTATGTTATATTTAGGAAATGGTTACCATCGAAAGCAAGTAACTATGATATACACCAACCAACTAATATATGCATACCATTGTCTTATATGATTGGTTACAACAGTTTTTGTAACGATTTCTTCGTCATTTCAATTATTTGTCTTAATTTTAATAATAATCTATTTTTGACAAGACGTTGCGATTTTAATTTCTTCTTGTTTCTTTAAATAACTAAGATTGGAACCGTTACGACTTTTCTGCAAGTTTTGGGCTGTTGATGTTTTTCTTCTGGGAAGTTTTTATAATTCGAAAAATTCTTCTTTAGCGAATTCTTTGACTCTTACTGAAGCCTTTTGCGATAACGGTTTGAAAACAACGTTTGATTGAATCTATTTACCAAAGTTTTGATTATTAATCAAAAATGAAGATCTGATTCTGACAACAAAATGTAACTTTTTTTAATTTAAAATTTCTACAAATTATTATGTTACTGCAAAACTATTTAGACAATTCAGTAGATAATTTTGTTGAGTTAGCATTTTCACCAAAAATGCAAAAAATGGCAGTAGCAGTGTCGAAGCTAATTTTTATGAAATCATCACATTATTTTTTCGAAGCTGATTCCTCCAACTGAAAGTTTTTTGGAACTTTAATATGCTTTATATAATATTGTACTAATATGTTATAATTAATTAATCAATCAATTTATTTTTAACCTTAACTTTAAGCAATAATAATAATTTTTATTATAATCGCTAACCAACGCAGGTCGCAGCGTATGAAATCATACAATTAAAGCACAACAAATTCAATATTAAAAAAAATGTATAAACGAATGAAAGAGCAAGAAAATGCTCATTCTTCCCAAAAACGAATACATTTTTAGTTGGACATGAGGTTTTAGAACACTTAAATAAATGTAAAATTTGAAAATTTTCTTTAAATTTTGTACATTGTAGGGTCGTATATTACAAAATAGTATATACTCCAGGTATATAAAATCTTTTCCAACGCTTGAACCGTCTAAAGTACTCACCTATCTATATTCTAAGATTAAAAACTTGTCTGTTTCTTTGTTTCTGTGTTTCTTTTTTTCTGTGTCACGCTATAGACTCGGCCAATGTACGTGCTATTTCAAAAAAACCGAGTATATGATTGAACTTAGAATGGAGTATAGGGGGCAAATGTAGGGGTCTGGAGGGCAGAGGTTTATCAGGGGGTGTTGTTTTTTATCCTGGTGCCGTCCGATATGACGGGGGTTTCATCTAGTTTTTAGTATAACATTCAATATAAAAAAATAATTGAAGACTAATTTGTAATTAATAATTACGTATACTTGCTGTTTTTAATAATGCTCATAAGCTTAACAATTGATAAGTAATTCTAGAATCAGGGATCTAACTAACGAACCCGTTCAATCTACAGGGTGACTGAAAACTAAGAAATAAATTCAATGTTGAATCTAGTTCTCGACAAATTCAAAAACACATCAATTTTTATTTCCACTTCTCTTTTTTTATGTACAATGCCAATATACCGGGTGAGCTAAGCAAGTGCTCTTTGGGGATGAGATACGCACACATGAAAAACTGATTAAACTTGCAAAATTTTGAAGTCCTGGGCCTACTTTAATTTTTTTGATGTTTTATTTTTTAATTGAGTTTTTTCAAAAATCCGAAAAAACGTTACTTTAAAAACTGTGTAAAATAGAATGTAATTACTATGTAGCAGATTTAAAGCCGATAGGAACACTTTGATATTTTATTTAAAATATCTAACGTAGGTAAATTGAGGATTTCAATTCATTATAAAATTAAAATTAAATCACCTCATACTTCGGCCCAATATTCAATTTAATCGGATTAAAATTTGCTACACAGTCATTGCATTTCTTAATAACATTTGTGCGTAGCTCGTCCCCATAGAGCACTTTCAGTTGTGCAAAAAACGTCTTTTGAAAATTTCAAGAGCACCCTTGATTTTTCGAAACTAAAATTATATCACAAGCTGATTCCAGAAACTCAAAATTAAATTCGAATTATTTTGGTCTTTTTCAAGAAACGACCAAACAATCAGAGAATACTGTATATGGTCTTTCACCTAAGATTTCATATTAGAGGAATATGATGAACCAACTAACGAGTGTTCAAATATTCAAATTAATAAAACTTAATGAAATTAATAAAACACACAAAATTTAAGCAATATTTATAGAAATTTAATCACGAAAATAAACTATAAGGAGGAATTCCCATTATCATATTGCTATCTAATCATTCATGTTTGTTCATTGCTGCGTATAGAGTGTGCGTTTTATTAGAGATATTTATTTACATTTAATCGTTAAGTTATTTTGTAATTGTTGAAATCCATGTGGTTTTTATATTATTTTGAGTGGCGGACCATTTCTTTGTTTTAAGTAAGTAGTCGAGTCAATACCTATAATTAGATTAATGTATTTAAGGATATGATGTGTATGTGGATAACCTACCTTTACATGTATTCCTTTTAGAATAAACAGAGGCCCGAGGAAGTGCATTCGTTGCACGAAACGTTGCCTGCAAAAACGACTTAATGGTTTTTTGGTGCCCCTCTTCAAAGAAGAACGAATAATTTATATAAAACTAATAGGAGGAAATATAATTTTATTATTTTTAGTAAAAAAAACTCTGCATTAAGGTGGTTCAATACTTAGTAGGGACAATTGTTTTTAATAGATGGTATTAAAATCGACAAACATTTTATTATTCATATGACTACCTTAATCTGGACACAGGTAAAAACAAGTGGGCATTTTAAAACCACCATAAAGCTCTTACTTTTGAATATTATCTGAAATAGTCAAAAAAACTATTTTACGTGTAATATGTATTTACGAACAATTTATTGCGTAGCATTCTCAATAAAATTTACATATCGTTGGCTTAGTCTGTAAACTGCGTAACTCCAAAATAGGAAATTTTACAGGAGGCAAAAAAAACTGAATAATTAAAAATCGTTATTCACGTGAACTTTGAAATCAATATATAACATATAAAACTGGCTTTAAAATTAATTTTTGATGTTCTTTTTTGTAAATATTTTTTGTCACTAAAAGTGGAGTTACGATTTCTTCTATTTTCTTTTTGAAATATGTATGGGAGATACGTATTTTTCTACAACACTAACCAACTTATAAATTCAACAGTCTCTATTTTTGAATAAAAATCATGGAAAGAATAGTATTAAAATAAAATACTGGTAATGTTAGTATCCTGTATTACAATATTTCAGTATTTTACAACATAATCAAAACCCTGAAAAAATTAACTAAGCAGAAATTTTGTAATTTTCCATAAATGGCTGAATTTTACTCATGGGGCAAATCATTGTAGAAATCATGGTAATCTGCCTCGAGACTCAACTTGAGTTGTTGAAGATGCTGATATTTTTCTTTTTTTATTTTGTGCCTCTCCTTGTACAATGGGGGCACATCATTGAAACTCATGACACTTATTTGCTTAATTCTAACTGGCAATGGTTTCCATGCTTCAGTGTGCCGTAATTTGTAAAATATTCCAGTTGGGGTGTATTTCAATGCCTTTATATCCGTTACGACTGGGTCGCCAGTTTTTTTGCCAGGTCGAATTGACGTGAAAAATTGCACATTTTTATCAAAATTTTAAAAAAATGAATGCAAAAGATATTGCACTTTATATGGAGACTTTTCGCATGCAGTTTGGCAAATATACACATAGTCAGCTGGAACTTTGATTGTTTTATGTCTTATCTTTTTTTCAATTAACGAATGCATACAGTCAGCCTCCATTTGTGTATGGCCCTTTTGGAGGTATTTCTGAACTATAGTGACTTTTGGTTTAGGACCAAATTGTATAGAGCATTCGATAAAACCGCATTTCTGTTTTGATAGGTACACCCATCACTATATCAGAAGCTACGTTATTATCTCTGATAAAGGCTTCTTAAAAGGTTACTATTATGGATGAAAATTCATTTGCACTAAGGCCACCTTCGGACTCATTCCAGAGGTAGCAATATCCTTGCAGCTTTTTTATGTCAAAAATAGTGAAATTGTGACAAATTAATTTGGTCTTATAATACAGACTGGATACATTTGATTGTGGGCACAACAGTACACTCTGCAAGTCCATAGTGAATACAAAATTGTCAGAATTTTTATCAGCAAGTTTTTGATCTCTGGCTTCTTTTTTGAGCTGACAATGATTATTGTAATCAATTTCAGATAGATTTCCTGTTTTGTAAGCAACACAAGTATCACACAAATCTTTTTTTGGCCGATAAAGCGACAAGTTTTTTTCTTCAAATATTTTGTGGAATGTTGCTATTGATAATGGTTTTAATTTCTTTTCCTTGCAGAATTGTTTTTGTAGACCTTATATATGTGATTTTTAGAATCCCATATTGGTTCTAAATACAATTTTGAGGACGAAGCCCTGCAGTAGTGTGATTCCATCTTTACTAATGAATAAAAAAATTCGTGAAGTGCGTGAAGTGCGGGGACAAGAGGTTTGGTTAACGGATGTTTCAAAATTTTCGATACACTTTGTTGATTTTTTGCCCAGTTTTTTATCGCCCACTCGCCTATGCTCAGGGTGTTTAAAAACATTTTTTGCACACTCTGATATTTACCGCTCCACATTTCAAAAAATATTCAGTGGAAGTTGATCTTCTTGACTGTTCTGCTTCACCTCGCTTTCTTGATGTTGTACTGATATTGACAATAGTGCTTACAAATATTTTTTTCTCTTTCCAGGATAATGTCCAGAATTTGTTAAATATTTTCTGTCTTCCTCTTCGCTGATAGCACGACATTCAATTTTAGAAGTTTTTAATTTGCTGTGATGACAATCACACTTGGGTTTTAACCTCCTTTTGTCCTTTTCTATATCATATTTCCATTTATTATTGATTCTCTTTCTGCCTTTATATTGGCCACCTTCTTCTCGCTTCTTTTTATTTACTCTATCAGACCATGTGTTTTTATTAATTTGGCCTTTCCGAGATCTGTTTTTTGAACCATTTTCATTGTCGCTCTTAACATAGTCCATTTCTTCAAAGGATTCTTGACTGTCACTCACTTCAGTGGCCTCCATTTGATGTAGCTGAGTTTCTGCATCTGTATTATTTTCAAATACAGCAAGTAGTGTTTCCTCATCAGTATCTGCATTAGGTTTCTCAATTTGGCTAATGATTTCGTTATCCACCGGGCATGGTTGAACTAGGTGACTGATTTCCCCGTGAATATCCGAATTGTATGGTTGAATTTCACTACCAGTTTCATCAATTAATTCTGGCACCGTTAATTCATCAGACTGCTGGGTGGGCTGTACGTCACGAGTAAACACAATTTGTGAATAATTATTCACATTACTCTTGAATTCTGGTATGAAATCATTGTAAGTTTCTAATTGAATAATATCGGTGTTTTCTATATCGGCAATTACGTTATTTACTTTGGATTCTGCAACCAATATACCATATTCCTGAACGGTGTATATTGTTGAAGAGGCTTCAGCTTTTTGTTCTTCTAAAGCTTTGAATATTTTTTTGATTGGGGTAGACATTTTTGCTGTAACAGAAGAGAAAATCTAAGAATACTACGTAAAAATTGATCAAAGTGTGTATTTTTCAATACAATGTTCCACGCGAAAAGTTCATCTCTCCCCGACATGTAGAACCAAGTCACATGCCGTAAAGTACGTATCTCCTGTTACCTTATCTTCAAATAAAATATGAAAATTGCATGCTTGTGCAAATATCTGTAAATCATGCCGAAAAAAACTGTTTTTACCTACCGGTGACACAAATTTGAACTAGAGAAATTAAGGAAATCCCATTGAAAACCACTCACGTTTTAAAACGAACCTACTGACGCTATAGTTAACACTAAGAACAGGTGAGATACGCAGTCTTCGGGTCAAGAATACGCGGGAATGTGTTACGCAGTTTTCTACAACGGAAATATTATAAAAACAAATTTTCTATTGGAGATGTTTCCAGCAGGTGAGTTGCTAAATTTTACACCAGATGGTGCTGAAACCTCGATTTCGACCATACGTGGAGTTACGCAGTTTACAGACTAAGCTGACGATATGTACCTATTGACAGTTAATTTATTTTGAAAATCTTATTGTAATATCTTTTGTATTTGGAATACGTGTTAGGGTACATGAAGGACACTTTTATTAATCCATTTTTGTACGTAACACGCACATGCAGTATTTCAAAGACTATTTTTACCATTTTAATCAAACTTAACTTGTGTGGTTAATTTAGTATACAGGTAAGTAGTAGATTAACCTTTGAATCAAATTGGAGATACATTTTCAATAAATATTTCCAAATATTTGAATTTTTATTTAAATAAATGATGTTTTAATTTAAATACATATATACAACTTTTCCTTAAATAATTTATTGTAAAAACAAGTTTTAAATAGGTTATAAACATTCTTAACTGTGCCAATAAAGGAAAACTGTAATTTATTTGTATTCGCAGTTTTATACAAACAATTTAAAACTCAGCAAATATGCATCAGTCCTTGCTTATTAAAAAAATGTAATCCTTCTATTAGGAGTATGGGTAGAAATAAAAACAAAACCAGCTATTGCGTTTTTCGACGTTCTCGACGTTTCGGAAAAAAGTGAAAATACAGCTTTATCAGCACGTCACTCAATAAATGGTCATCTTTTTGATTTTTCCGATCCAGTCATACTAGACGTAGAGAGTAGTCTTAACAAACGACTAATTTCAGAAATGATATACATCACCTTATACAAAAACAATATAAATTTTCGAACTGATGCACAAAACTTAAGTACTTGCTATAAAAATATAATTAGTAAAATCAAAGTTAACGGAACAAATTAACAAACATTCATTATAACAATAAGTATTAAATAAAATAAAATGGAAAATTATATAATATAATTTAACTATGTTTTCGTTCATAATAGAAATATTGACTATTATTGTGATAACCGACAAAGTAAGTTTTTAAAAAATTTTAAACAATTTTTAGAATAATTATTTTAACATTTGTATTAATTAACTATTATTTTAAATTAATTGCATGTTTTTCGTTTGTTGTTATGTAATAATTTATTTCTAGTCATAATTTTGCTTTGTTCTCATTTTAGAGCCCGAGGAAGGAAACGCAAGTTTAATAAAGTTTCCGAAACGTCGCAAACGTCGAAAAACGCAATAGCTGTTTTTTGTTTTTATTTCTACCCAAACTCCTAAAAGAAGGATTACATTAATACAGCCTAAAAAATACTTTAGAGGAGTAATTTCACATTTATCAAGAACTTATTAAAAAACTAAATTAAGTAATCAATATTTTCTAATTTCGACATAAAAGGATATTTTCATAATCAAAGTAGGTGTCAAAGGTTCCTTTCGTAACTACTTAAAAAGTAAATTTTTCCCTACTTGTTTTGACATTAGTTTGGAAATGTAACCATGAAACCCACAAAAAATAATCAAATAGTTTAATTTTTGTTTTTTAAAAAAAAACAACACATTTTATATATATTATAAAAATTTAAAAAAATAAATATAAAAATAAATAAATATATAAAAAAAAAAAAAAAAAAAATAAAAAAAAAAAAAAAATAAATAAAAAAAAAAATAAAAAAAAAAAAAAAAAAAAAAAAAAATAAATAAAAATATTTTTAATTAATAATTAAAAAAAAAAAAAATAAAAAAAAAAAATTTAAAAAAAAATTAAAAATTTTTTAAAAAATATTAAAAAAAAAAAAAAAAAAAAAAATAATTTTTTTTTTTAAAATTTTTTTTTTAAAAAAATATTTTTATTTTTTTTTATTTTTTTTTTTTAAAAAAAAAAATTTTAAAATTTTTTTTAAAAATTAATTTTTTTATTTAAAAAAAAAATTTTTTAAAAATATTTTAAAAAAATTAATTTTTTTAATTTTTTTTATAAAAATTTTTATAAAATTATTTAAAAATTTTTAAAAATTTTTTTTTTAAAATATTTTAAATTTTTTTTTTTTTATTTTTTTTTTTTTTTTTTTTTTTTTTTTTATTTTTTAAAAAACTAAACACCATAAAAAAAATACTTTAGAGAAATTTCACATTTATTTTTAAAAAAATTTATATATTTAAAAAAAAAAAAAAAAAAAAAAAAAAAAACAAAAAAAAAAAAAAAATAAAAAAAAAAAAAAAAAAAAAAAAAAAAAAAAACAAAAAAACCAAAAAAAAAAAAAAAAAAAAAAAAAAAAAAAAAAATTTACAAAAAAAAACCAAATTACAAAACTTATAAAAACTAAATTAAGTAATCAATATTTTTCTAATTTCGTTTACATAAAAGGGATATTTTCATAATCAAAGTAGGTGTCAAAAGGGTTCACTTTTCGTAACTACTTATGAAAAGTAAATTTTTCCCTACTTGTTTTGACATTAGTTTGAAATGGTATCCATGGTAATATCGCTCACAATGGATTTTTTTTTTTTTTTTTTTAGAATTTGAATTCAAATTAGGTTTAATTTTTTTTTGTTTTTGGATAAATGTATAAAATAAAAATATATTTTAAAAAAAAATTTAGATTTTTTTTTATTATTTTTTTCAAAATTAGAAATAATATTCTATGTTACGCAACGAAACATAATTTTTGTAATCTTGCACAAAAAAATTCGTTTCCTCACTAGTAACTATATCAAAACTGCTTTAGTTTAGTAAAAAAAAGGTAAATTAAGTATCATGTTTTATGGTTCGCAATGGCTAGTATTAACTTTGAATAATTTATTATTATTTTTTGAATGCGCTTCTATAATATAATTAGAATCTCTTGCCTGAATTCCTCATGGAATGCGCCCATTTATTAATTTCTGGGAGAAGACAGTTTTTGTAAAATTCTTCCTGTTTTAGCAACATCTCCTTGTTCTAGAGGTTTTCATCTTTAAATATTCGTTCCACATGGACCCCCCCCCCCCCCCCCCCCAATCATTATCTTAAGGTCACAATAATTTCTACCAGTTATTATCAGTTGACCCTGAATTTTTTAATTGATTTGTGTAAAATTTGAAACGGAAATAATAAAAAATTAGAAAAATAGATATCCTGTATAATTCTAACCTAAACTTCGTATCAGCTGATTACCTTGTTATAAACATTTTTAAATTCGAAGACTCACTCAACACTCGTTAGCGTTTTAATATGTGAATTTATGTTATAATTTATCAGAAGAGATCTATCTTTCTAAAATATATTCTGGTTATATCGGAAATAAAACACATCTTCATTAAATTATATAATACACTCATTCAACAAAACCAAACGGATGCACCACCATGTTAGGATGTACTTCAAATAAAAGTTATTCACAATATTCAAAAAAGTGGAGGATGATGTAATAAGGAATATAAAACTGTGACAGTTAAGAATCTACGTAGCTCACTAAAGTATAGTGTTTTCGTAATATATAATCAGGCAGAACAGTTTACCAAGCTGGCTTCAATATTTTCGGTGAGCGTTGTGCGGTTCAGTAGGTATTTTAAAACTGATCAAAAAAAACAGGTGCCCAAAGCGCGACCGATACCTTCATACAAATCAGTAGGAGTTTAATCTAAACACAGACGTGGAAATACGTAAGGTTTTGTTATAATAAAGACAAAGCACAAACAATAAAAAAGCATATAATTTATTAATTTCAGGATCATAAAAGAATAATGATTTCGTTTAATGATTTCTACGGTAACGCACATACACTAATATTAACGAAAGACCCAAGTTTTACATACCGTACATAGATTCAGGTAACCGTGTTGCCTGACACGTATCGAAGATTGATAACGTAATCGCCATATAATTAATTACCTTGTCGTGTTTATCATTTAATTGATTATAATTTTAATGTTTATTGTCTTTAATTGAGTTTGCGTGTAACACTAATTAATAAATCATTAAATTCTGGTCAGATCGCAGTTTTGGAATTTGGACACGAGTGACCTCCATGATAATCTCCGTATCGGGGAGGTGTAAGAAGAGTAGGCTGTGATTTCGTTCTCTCTCTCCTCGATCGACTTGGTGGAAGTAGATTACATTTCTTGGCACAATCGATTCATTGGCAATTCCGTACCCCATTTTTATTTAATTATTCCTCCATATGTGAAAGTAAACGTGAAACGGACTAAAACGAATATGGACCCAACGACAATGACCCCAACGACAACGACTCTAAACGTAAATGGACTCCAAACGACAATGGACCCCCATACGGAAATAGACACCGAACGAAAATCTGAAATGAAAACGTACAAGAACAAATTACGAAGAGTACCCAGTAAATTCCAAATATACTCACGGCCTAACTAGACGCAACGTGTAATTGCACAGATTTGTATTACAAACCGTAGACCATTTTAAAGTGCACGTACAGAAAAACCTCTAGCCACAAGCGGAAAAGATAAAGCCGATTGCAGTACATGAAATCCATTCTACCTTTTTCTTCGCAAAAAATATACTCCGCATCGTTCTGTTACTTGTGTTACATTTATAGTTTAGCTGATGGTGCTCACAGATTAATCATCTATTAGCAATTCGAAACTTAATTTGGAAGATGATAATCGATTTAGTTGGTTTTGTTATTTATTTTTTATTATCAAAGTGGGTTGCTTGATAATCGGATGTAATAGAAGCACCTAGTACAATCTGGCTGGAAATAGTGTATTCGGAATGAATTCTCAAGTTCTCAGAGAATGGCAAAGAATATATAATTAGGAAGTAAATTAATCGTAGTGGTCATCTTCAGGTATAAAAATTGATCGTGGTTTGTTCGGATGCTTAAAACGGTTGAGCCAAATTAGATGCTTCCTTTGTGGGTTTGTTCGTAATTGCTCCGTTCAGGTTTAGGAAAACAGAAAAGTCGAAATTTCAGAAGTTCTTGCGTAACCGGAGAATTTTGTTTTTCTTTAAAAAATATTTTGAGCGATGATTACTGAAAATATCATAAATTGTATTTGTGTACAAACACAGAAAATGTATCTTTTTCGGTCGAGTTTGGGGCCAAAATTCAAACCAGGACGAAATAACACTTTTTTTTACCACTTTATTATAAAAAGGTTTGTTGAAAATAACTGTAAAAAAATGTAACATGGGAGTCAAAATTTTTGTGTAAGTTATAAAAATATCGATAGGTGACCCACCATTTTTGTATACATTTTCTCTCTTACTTCCCGTTTGAAAGGGTTTTTCTCGGTTAGTTTAGCTCAAATTTTGCGCAAAATTTTATATGACAAAAAACTGTACGTTTAACGAGAAAAAGTTATTACTCTTCAAAGTCGACAGAACTACTTAAAAAAAGGTTTTTTGCTTTTCGACCCTTAACTTTTTTTCAGTCCACCTGATGCTTTCTCGTGACAAAATCTTATTAAAGATAAACTAATTTCGAGTATTTACAAAAAAAATTATCCTGATACAACTATTTCTCGCCCGTCAATCGACGCGCAAAGTTGCTATGTTCCGTGCTGCATTTCGTCGTAATACGACTTGTTCATTTATTAAAATAAACGACGGCTTTGCGTGATACATTGTTTAAATATACTTATTTGTTTAATAAAAATTTTGTTGGAGTGAATGTTTATTTAAAAATGAACATTTCGATGGGTTTAAGATGACTTTATAGTTTCCTAATATTATTCAATTACACTATTGCTATTTGTTAATAATTTATTGGTAACAGTGGAAATTCCTTTTTTGAACCCAGAACTGTGTTTATATTGAAACAATTACTATTTCGACCGGTTTTACCTTTATGAAGAACCTTGTCCTGCTTTTTTCGAACTCAATTTCGCATCACCCTTGAGGTTGAGTTTACGCCACCTTTTTTTTATGTGGTTACCCCGATAGGCCTACTCCATAGTTTTCACTTTTTCTTTAGAGAATTTCTTACTCTGTCATGATATTGATAGCCCTCGACTCGCTTTTGCTGTCGCTCCGTTTATGTCGCGAGGGAATGCGGTGAGAGAATCAACTAGTTAACGTAGCGGGCAATTGAATTGTGGACGTCTAAAACTCCTTACGAGAATATGAAAGGTTTTGTTGAAACAAACACCTGTTTCGGATTGAAATGTGTCAAATATTCGGATTTTTTTTATAATTTTAATTAATTAAAATTAAAATAAAAAATTTAAAAAAGTTTTATTATTTTATTATTTTTTTTTTTTTTTTTTTACTAAAAGAACTCTGGGTAATTATCTTGTCTTGTTTTGTCTACCAATGCCAGAACTCTCCTTTTGCACGTCATCGTGAAAGATGTAATCTGCAACAGAAAATATAAATTTCGATATGGTATTCATAAGGATGAGAACAGGGTAATTAAAAAATACTTTCGTGTATATAGAAGAAGAATTGTCACGGGTAGTTAACTTCGGCTATTTTTATGTCACGCTGATTTTCTTATTGAAGGGGAAACACATTTTTTTCTTAATGCAATGGTAATATCTACATGTGATGTGATGAAAGTGTCTCCAATAATTATTGTCGAAAAGTGGATAGGTTCCTTATGGCAGAGCATGTTGGGTTTCAAATTGCCTTGAAGTAATCATGCTGCAGCCCCAATTTCCAGATTGTGAATATTTAAAGTTCTAACTTTAATTTCTTTCAATAGGCAATCTTCCCTACATATAAAAACACACGGTATTAGCACGGACACACACGAAAATCATTAAATCCGAAAGCGGGAGATATGAATCAGTATTAACGATTGGATATAGTGAGATAATCCCATTTTGTAAAAAGTTACAGGAATTCGCGTACATCATTTTTGCCCCCACCTTCTGACATATAAACACTATAGTGTCAACTATCATTCTTGTTAAATTATTAATGGCCAGTTACACTAATACGACTAAACTTAAGCAATTCTTAAAAACAAACTTAGATGCAATTTATTAAAATCATTACAACTATTAGTTTTAAGATTGGTGCAAGTGGTCATAAAAAAGAATTAATCTAAAAGGTCTGTTGGAACTTCCTCGTTTTCTTCCCAAACATTCCCTTTGCTGCTTTGGAAAACATTTTCAGTGGCGTGGTCGTAGAGCTCGTTTCAAGTTTCCGACCAACACTATTTATAGTCCTGCTAGTAACATTTTTGTGCGAATGATTTGCTATTTATGGCCGACTGATCTTCCATGTTGGGTTATGGTTTAGTCTTAGTTTTTGTAAGCGCTGGTTGCCAAACTCTATTATACGGATTCCTTCTTGTTTTCTGTTGAAATGTGACTGATTTTTATAAATGTCTATGACTTCCACTTTTAACCGAACCCACAGCACTTCCACTCAGCTCTTTTATACCGGTGTCAATGCTTCTTTTTTTGTACACGCGTACACAGAACTACAAAGCATAGTATGCTGTAAAATCCAGCCGATGATAATGGTGGTCGAATATTTTTCATTGAACGCATTTGAATTTGTACGTCAAGTTCTCGTGGAAATGAGTCGGGTTCCCATATTGGGTTAGCTCGATGGACTAATGTTTTCAATACAGCTCTCTTTTTTGTCTTGGATGATAGTTCGATTCTTTATGCAGGTAACGATCCGTGTATTGGTTTCCTGTATACTGTGTGGCATAATTTTCCATCTATCTTTCTATGCATTAGTTCATCAAGGAATGATAGCACGGAAAATCATATGGCACCGGCCGTGAACATCTACATTTTTCAAATCTAAAAGGTGTCCAAATTAATTCAGCTGTCTTTAATTGGTTGCTATCAGCCTTTGAAGAAAAGTTATGTACTACGAAAGCAATAAATGATGGAAGTGGAAGCGATATCGTATATTTTTGAATAAATTTTTGAAAATACAGGGTTCGTCAGTGAAGCGGGAAAATTTAAAGTTTTATTTTTTATTTGATGTTTGGGTGAGAGTGCTGAATTTGATGATAAATTGTCAGTCATTTAACGCCATTTAGTAAACACCGAACAGTGGTCCGGTGCTCATCGTGCTTTCTGTGTTAAATCGTAAAAATGGTGGCTCCGCGACAAGCGTGAGAAAGTTATTTTTCAATTGGTTTAATATTCCGCGTCATGGGCTGGTACCGTCTATTCATGCAATTAAGTTATGGGTAGCAAAGTTTGAAGAAACTGGGTCTACATTAAATTTAAAACATAAAGGAGCAGCAAGAAGTGTTATAACGCTAGAAAACATTGATCGAGTTCGAACTGCCATAACCGAATAGTCGATATTGGAGCGCTGAAAACCCATTTCAGTTATCAAGTGTTATTTTTATAAAATAAAATGGCGGGTTTAACTGAACAGAAAACTGTAAAACATTAGGTTGAAATAAAAACTTATGTATATACAGGAGTTTTCAATTTTACCGCTTCACTGACGAATCCTGTACTTCATGGCCTTAAATTACAATCACCAAATATGGAAGGTGGATTAATTTCTGGTTTTCACTATTGATTATTAGAATTTCTTTCACGTAGAAAATAAAATTGATATGCTCGAATTGTTAAAAAATATTCTCTGCGCCCTACCACTAAACTTGTTGATCATCCACATCAACATCACGTTCAATAAAAAACTGGTAAAAATTAATATTAACTGTAGAAAACATTAAAAAGTGAGATTGAAAGATTTTTTTTTGTTTTTTTCCAGAAATCTAGAATTAATAGGAATGCATTATCATTGTTTATAATATCAAATAATCACATTTTAATTCACCAAATAAAATTAAGTGAATTTTACAAACAAATTTAGTTCTGAAACAAAATGAAATAAATTTTACTAATTAATCATAAATTAACATGAAATCTAGGGAATTTTGATTTGTGTGTATAAAAGTGAATTTAATTCGGAATTAAAATTATGTGCCTAAATAAGGACATTCATCACATTTTTATTTAATTATGTACATATAGAAAATTTAATTAAAAAATTGGAATTATGTGTTTTTTAAGACTTAAAATTTTGTGTATAATTGAAATGTGCACTCAAACGAGATATACTTTAAACAACAACTGGAACTTTGCATATCAGGGTAAAATTGAAATTAAAAATTTACCTGTAATTTCATCTTTTTGCTATAATTAAATTAATTTGCAATAGGCTGATCTGTAAACATTTAAAAAACTTGAGCAATATTAAGTATTACGAGATTTGTTATTTAATGAATAATATTTGAGCTTTAAAATTATAATTACATTAAATAATAAAATGATCTGACATACTTTCATGAAATTACGAAATTCGCCTGAAGCTCATTCCGTAATTGTCCTGCTCTACTCTTAATACCATTATGACATTATATTTTGTTGCAAGGTTATGTTTATTTTAATTTTTTAAGTAAGCGGTACAATGTTTGTTGTAAACAATCGAGTAGAATGAGTAGCAAATATCTCAAAAAAAAAAATTTAGTCAATATGCTAAATACCGTAGAAAGCTCGCAAGTAAAAGCATCAAATTCCGTTTGAAGAGAACCAATCCTGGTCGTTATTATTAACGAGCTGCAGCAAGTGTGAAATGCGCCTCTCCTCAGTTACCAGGTGTCAATTTGTTCTAATGGATGGTAGCTGAAAAACGCCTCGCGGATTTTGCTCTTATAACGACCTCTCATTAAAACTACCGTTGGTATTATATTTTAAAAGCCGTCAACTAACTTGAAGGTTTTATTAGGTTTGTTATAAAACAGAGCAGGCACTGTTTTATAAAATACGATAACATAAAATAAAAATGTGTGCAACGTAATGCGAGGGCAATAAATACAAACTAGTTTTTAAGTTTTCTAATTAAACCTAATTATTATATTAACGTAAGTAGAACTGCAATATACCACTTGTACATGTTCCATGCAAATACAAATAAATTATAACAGTTGATGCTTTTACTGGTGGCTTAATTTAATAATTGCGATGCAAATTACTTTTTTAATGATAAATTACTTCATTAGCCTGTAATTGCGGTATCATGACACAAATATAATTAAACTAGTATTGCATTGTAAAAATTGTGCTGCTCCTATTATAAATATAAACAATGCGCTGGAAGAAGAAAATAAAGCATTGTGACTAAATTAAAGTTTCTATACATAAAGCAATAATGAGGATGGTGACGTAAAGGCCAATTTAAGGGACGACACTGATGAGCTTGAAGTTCGAGCTTCGCACGATTCGTTAAGCTTCGAAGACCGTCAATGCTTACGATCATTTACCAACGACTCCGGAATTTATTTATCCTAATTGCAGACTGTTTTGATTGTGCTTGTTTGAATCTGTCGAATTTATACCTTTCCTCATCGTTTCTATAATCATCTCACAATTTAAATTTTCTTAGACGTTCGTACGTAGAGTTACTGAGCTTCAATCTTGGAGGGCTTATCATTTTATTTTTTGGTAATCAAATAACAATATCATAATCAATTTTGTAATTTATTTACTTGCATTATTTATCTTCTCAGATTTTTCTTAAAGCTTTTTTTGTATCTAATTTCTGATTGACAATTAGGAACATACTACAAGATTTTAAAATACAAGCAGTTTTACCGTTTATAAGTCTTTTTAAAGTTGCATTTAAAGTAAATATTTGGAATCATTAAACAATTTTCTCTTTTTACGGTATATTTTCTATTTTTTTTTTATTGAAGACAAATACTGTCCCATACAAACAGTCGAATATATAATATGTATGAACTTAGGAACGATTAAACAGTCGATTTATAGTCAATAAAGTAGATTATTATTGCTATTACAAAATCCTTAAAGCAAATCAGAATAGAAATTTTACACATCTGTTTGCAATTGTAATTCAAGTTTATAGCTTTGCATGATCGAGAAAATATTCAACTTGTTATTTTCTAGATTGTTTTTTTATAGGTTAGGACTATTTGTAGAATTACGGTTTGTATTTGAAAAAATTCAGGATAATTTCTGTTGATAATTTTTCTACGACTACATGGTAACATGCACTGGACTATATTATTTTTAAATTTTATTGGACCTCAGCTAATTATATTTCCAACACCTCTCAGTAACGACGTCATGTCGCATTTATGCGAGTGTGCTCTAAACCTATAAAAATTCACTTGATCACAAAATATAGTTCGTTTTTTTATTCCACATTCTTTAGAACTTTTAAAAAGACTAGCACGGTTGGTCGAAACGTCGGCATAATAAAGACCAAGAATGTCTAAATAAACGTGACACTTCCACTCCTACAGAAGGCCCCTTAATTGTAAAGGGAATCATAATTAGACTTGGAGTAATAAGGAGTTTTTGACAAAATAAAATACAATTGAGAAAGATTGTCAATTTATGTGGTCTATTTTTTCCAGGAATGTAATCAGACCTCCTGTATAATTAACTATTATTACCTACAATACTTCAAAAAATTAAAATATATAATGCATTTTGATGGAGTACCAGTGCTACAATACATTACCATAAGAATTTTCTATTTAAGAACCGGTACTTACCTGCTATTGCAAGAAAAGGGTTGAATAAAATTGAGGGTTTTTTAAAATAAAATGGTAAATAATCCATACTTTAACACACGTTTTTTACATAGTATTAAAAACGTGAATTTTAAACTGATTTAATGTGTATAAAATTCTATTACAACTTGTTCTCTGGTTGGTACAATTGGTATGTAACATTGTTATTTTTTTGCAAACTAATCTTTCAATATTGTTAGACCAGTAATGTTATAAATAAGTTACATTGTCCTTTTGTCCAACGGAAAAGTTAACATAGCCGTTTTCTATGTTAGATTCAGAATTAATACATATCTGTGTTCTGATACAACTTTAGCACAAATAGCAACATATTTTATTAGATACATAAATGAGAACAAATTTATATGATAATAGTAAATGATTAAAGCGTGAGTTAATAAGAAAAAACAGTAAAATAAGTTACTATTTATGAATGTTTATTTATTAACTGGAATGGAGCATTTCGTGTAAACGGCTTGGAAGATGAGTTGATAAAATCGTGGTTTTATAATGATTTACGGTACAAATCCGGGTTCGAATCCGACTGTCATAAGTTTTTTTTAGTAATAAAAATTATCGGTGTTATTATTAATACATTTTTTATAAAATAAGTTTAATATTTTTTACTCTTTTTTCAAAATGTGAAACTTAATAAAGGAAAATTAATTCGACTAATAAATTAAAAATTTTTTGTGAATGCGCTTTGAATACACTTATTATCACATTAATTTGATCTATTTTATTTATCTAACATAATGTGTTATTGTATTCTTTTCGAATTGTTCCAGAAAAACATTAATTTTTAATTTAGCATAGTCAATGCCTATATCAACTTTTCTGTGAGACACACGGTATACTTAAAATTATTGCTGTAAGAGTGTTACCTGGTAACATAACATTTTCTTGTTTGGAAGTTTGAAGAAAAATACGTGTAGATGTAAGTAACTGTTCAATATTAAGAAACATAATTCTTTTGACTTCTAACTTTATAAGTTATTCAAACACTGCTACACGGTCACTCACATTATTGTTGTAGGCCATTGTCATCAGTAGGAGGGCCTTTAGGTATTGATATTTTTATTCTAACATTTTCTTGTTATTTACGACCAGATGTAATTTTTAAAATTCTACATTCATGTAACCTTGGATCTATTTCATTTGAATGACTAAAGATTTCCCTTTTGTGAGTTTGCATGAGTTTAGAATTTTCATTAACAGTTGGTTATATTTTATCTTCTTCTACATCTTCACGATGTATTCTGGTTTTGTTGTTCTAATTAAGGAACATAATACGAAACGAAGAAATTGGAAGTAAATATGAAAAAAAAATGATGGTCTTGCAGAGAAGAGAGAAAATCCAGAAAGCGAAATGAATGGGAAATATTTAAGATACACACTCATATAACATAAGGATGATGCACATATAAACGTATTTGCGGGAAAAGGAGAAAATATTGGAACATGTGTAGGAGGTATGAAAAAGTTTGTACAGGACGAAAATAAAAGAAAAAAAGTATGATGCTGTATGGAGCGAAGTTACGAGGGTGGAAAGAGTGGAGGAAGCTGAAAACATACGGAGATAATATTGAGATGAGTTTTAGATTGGGTTATGTTGTAGACGAAAATGTAACATGGAAAGGATAAGAATACAAACGGAGAAGAGAGCATACAATACAAAGAAAAAAAATATTGCAATGATGATGGAATGAAGTAAAAGAAAGGAAAATAAAACACAAGAAGAAGATAGAAAATTGTATTACGAGAGGGATATGCGTCGGAAGAAGTGGAGAGAAGAGTTAGTAAATGTGCAAGATAGGTAAGGGAACTTTAGACAGCGATGCGGACATGCAAAAAAGAAAGAGTGGCTAAATTAAGGAAAAGAAAGTATTACTCTAGAGTCTAGACACATAGACATAGTAAAGGAAGAGATGTCAAGATACTTATGGGAGGAAATTAGTACAAAGAAAAGGTGATGATACCAAGGTTTAGGTATGGGAATAACGAAGCGAAAAGTATTAGTGGGAATACAATAGAAGAGTGGTGAAGAGTCATAAAATGTGAAACACATGAGAATGACAAGTTCTGAGTTAAGGGAAAAGGTGAGAGGAAGAAAAGAAACACTAGGAGAGAGAGGAGAAAGGGTGAAGTAGATGGAGAAGATACTACAAATGAGGAGGAACAGAGAGGATGAAACTAATTAATTGCTTTGTCAAGTAGCGGAATTTTATGTTTGTTAAATGAAATACTTTAATAAGTATATTATGATTACAACTAATTAATAATTTGAAGGTGTTTTCCTTCTAGCTGGACGTTGTATAAAAATATAAAGGTCTTATAGTTACATCAAAGCCGATGTTTCGCTCAAACTTGTGAGGGATTTATCGAGACTAATTGTAGATCATAAACTGTGTGAATCACGCAATTTAAAATAAATTATCGATATTGATGAGACACACAGTATTTTATTAACGAACGAACGACTAGTTTAGAATCAGGTTGGGCAAATTTGCTGCTGAATTATTTGATTGGAAAAAAAATTGCACGACATACTCTACATTTTTTTTACGGTATAAGCGCTGTGTCTTCGTTCTGTTGAAATTAAGCTCCATTAAATTTATCGGAGTGCAGTTCATCAAAAAAAGGCACTAATATCTGTTCTCGATAACTCGTGTTAAAATATTGGTCCGATAACTACTAACTACTGCTAACCACATTCTGTAGTTTTGATTATTTACAAATAAACTTAATAGAACGGCAATTCATCACTAAAAAAACTTCTTTAATTTCTTTAAGATGTTGTAGATAGTACCTTTAGGCACATTCATCTGACCTAAAATGCGATGCACTGAGATTTTTAGAAGCTGTACGACAAGAGCTTCTACATTTTTAGCAACTTTTTGAGCAGTCTTCTTGTAGATTTAAGTTTTTCTACACCTCTTGCCTCTCGACACTTTTCAACAACGCAACAAATCTTATATCGGAGAACAGTTTCTTTAATACCCCTATTAGGAAACTATAGTTGCAATTTATTGTTACTATCTTATGAATTAAGATGGGGAGTTATGCGATGGTTTCCAAACCGAAAATATTAACACTACTTTTTTTCACTTTTTCCGACGAATTAAAGTTAGTCGTCCGTCCGTATGTAAACAAGATTCCAAGTGATGTGGAGTTATGCGGTAAACGCTTGTTTATTAACTGTCTTGATCAAAAATATGTTTCATTAATGAATATGTTTTTTTGCACGTGTGTTATATTTAGAAATAGGATTAAAGTTGTCTGTTGAAAATATTTACTTTTATTGGCAGCTCCGGATAGTACAGTATGAATAAGAATGTAGACATTCAAAAAGGCAGCATAAGTCCAAAAAGAGTGTCAGTTTGACAGTTGAAATAATTTAATTCGAAGCTATTATATTTTGTCATTGAAATATTTAGAAGCACTTAGATTTTTATAGTATTCAGATTATATTTTAAGTACATTCTAAAAAACTATAGGCGTTGATTTATTTTTGTACAGTCTGGTTACTACGGAAATGAGAATACTGTAACATTTTTGAATGGTGGGACGATTCTATGCATCATTTAATATTATCGACATTATACGAAGTAATTTAACTAATTAAACGTTTCAATTTGTTGCAAATGATACAAAGGCGTGAATATTTTTGCATGAAGTGCACTGGCATAAAATGTTCACATTTGGCATGCAAGAGGAATACATGGATGACTATTAAAAAAATTTTCAACGCGAATATATCTCGGGCAATCGGCCGAGCAAAAGAAAATACCTTCTTTCTGTCCTGTACACAATTATATTATATTGTTTGTTTCGTTTGTCATTTGGATATATCTTAATTATAAGGTATGTTAAAATTAATATATCCGGAATCTCGAAAAAAAATTTGCTTATACATACTGTTTTCTTATCATGTACAGTTGTAATTTATAAAATGTAGTATTATAAATTTAAAATATATATATATATATATATATATATATATATAATCAGTTTTTGCGTTTTTCTGCATATAGCTGCAGGTAATAATATTCATTCATTCGACTAAGTAACTCATCAAAAACCAAATTTGGCACATATTTTGAGTATTGCAAGCGTATTAATTGATAGGTTTATTATAAGTTCAAGAAACACTAAAATTATTTGACTAGGTGATCCTTCATTTATCATTTTATATGTGTGCAAAGGAAAAATTGCATATTTCTTAATTTGAATATTTTTGAACTAAGGTAAATCTTAGTTATTATTTTTAATGTTTACTATCATTTTTCAGTAGAAAGATCTTCCTTTGTGAAGTGCAGAATCGTCATTGCACAATCACCAAATCGTTGAATAAATTATTGGTTTTCATGATTATTTTATTAAATGTAAATATTAATCTCAATGTAATTATGACCACTTTGTTTGAGCATTTGACGTAGTAAAACAAATCTGATTAGTAACGGCAATTTTATTTTGAAAATTAATGCCCGACCCGACATGACAAAGTCACACGCTTAATCAATTCGGTAACAATTTTTGTACGCACATTTCGGACATTATATGAATGGATTATATTGCATATGATAATTTGGTGCACAGAAGTTTGTGATAACGTTTATTATTCTATTTTGTTTAGATTAGGAAGGCCCTTCAAAATTGCACTACAAATTTTTGCGTTGAGAATTAAATCTGAAGTCAAACGTTCTGTCGTACAGGAAGAACATTATGAAAATTAGCAGATAGATTCGGTAGTCGAAAATTTTTAAGATATTTTTAAAATGACATCTATCGACATGAATCTTTAATAATAACACTAACGTTTTGAAGACTTCTAGCTGCCAGGAATCTATATGAAGTAAAGGACCCATGGTTTTCTAAGAAACAAATTTGTTTGTGTAATGTGCTTTGCTTTTATCACGTTTGAAGTCCCTTCCAAATTTTCAAATGATACGAACTCTTTTATTGAGGCACCCAATTATCTTTATATCAATTCTTTTCCTAAAACAATGCCTGCAAAATAATATGTCGAGGAGAAAGTATCTGTTAGCATAGTACGGCTACTGATGCAATACTAATATTTTTAATCAGGAAACACGTTCAAAATTCTGTCAAAACTTGTACCAAATTTGGTTATTCTAATTCGAATTGATTTTTTTGTAATTTTCAATCCACACTTCCAAAAACTTATGATTTCTCCAATTTAGTTAAAAGGTAAAAGTTGCGCTACATCTCCACATTAAAGGATTTCCCACGTACTCTTGCTCTGCGTAGATTCTTAGGCGTTAATTTTACATTTGATACTAACTCAAAATCAATACAAAAATATTTGTCACAATATGTACAGGGTGTCCCATTTTCGTTGTAATTGCGGGGTATCTCGGTTATTAGTAAAGGCAGAAGAATGCGGTTTTCGCAATACCGTGCCACTTTTTAATGAATCAAAAGATGCCGTAAGTAGAATTGTCGTAGCCCTCTTCGGTTCTCAGATACAGGGCGATTTTGAAAAGGTAGCATTTTTAAGCACCCCTCGTAGCTCGACTATCTGTTGACTTATCAGAAAAGTAAATATTAATTCTTATTGAAGTGTTTGCGTAGAATTCAGTGGCGTGCTTGAAATTTTTCTTGCAGGTACCATTTTTAAGATATGACCCAAACTTATAATTTTTTAAATGGAACACCCTGTATATACTAATGTCATTAAATTGCATTTTTTCTCTTTAAAACAATATGTAATACTATTTTTTATTTTCAAATATGTCAAAACTTTTAAAATAACGAAATTAACATCGTATGATCATAGTTGGTTAAACGGTTTTACTCAAAATTTCAAGAAAATACCTAATTCAGACAAAAATACTCTAAAGATATATTAATTTTATCCACATAAATTGTAGTATTTTATTAAAATATATAATTCAAAGGCAGAGCTATTTGCTGATATTTAATTATTAAGAAAAACAGGCGCCTATTCCAAAACCAAATCATAACAAGAAATAACTATTGACGTTTTAGTAAGAATTAGGTATCACTGCTGTATTAATTTGCACCTTTTTAATAAATTTAGTAAGAATTATGGATATTAACTACAAATTCGAGCATTATGAAAAATATGATATGCTCAAGTGTTTTCTTAACATCAACGAGGACGCTGATGAAGCTTCTGAACTAGACTTTTCGAGGTAAATGATTTTAATTAAAATAGTCCAAACAATATTTTTGGTGATAATTTTATAGATTTCCTGAAAGAAGGCAGCCGAATAAAGTAACTTTTTCTAGAATTACATCGAATTTGATTAATTACGGCTTATTTTAGAAACCCAAGTCAAAAACCTATAGTAAAGTGAACAAATAAAATCAAGAAATGGCTGTTCTAGCAAGTGTAGCAGTAACTTCGCAAACTTCTTGCAGAAAAATTTTTTGCAATTGGTATTTTAAATTCAATTTGGCTAGACATAAACTACGGTAGGAAAGTTATATGGTCAGATGAAGCTTTTATAAGCAGTGAAGGAATTTTCAATCGGCATATAATACGCGACATTGGTCTCAAGAAAACAACCATATTATTTTTGAACATAAACAACAAGGGCGATTTGGATTTGGGGTTTTTAGTTTCATCCTAGGAACTACAATTAAATATTTCATTTATGAGAGTAGTCTAACAGCCAATCGGTATCTACGAATTCTTGAAAAAATTCTGCCTGAAATTCTAGATGATGAAGTTCCATTGGCCAACCGAAATAACATAATATTTCAACAAGACGGAGCACCTGCTCATAATACCTTAATTGTTAGGATTTATCTTGATAATACCTTTTCAAATCGTTGGATTGGTACTTGTGATGCCCCTTAGGTCTCCGGACTTGTAAATTTTAGACTTCTTTGTATGGGGCCACTTAGAAAGTAATATTTATGCTAATCGACGTAACAATGTCCAAGAACTGCGGAACGCAACTCGTCAAGCTTACCAAGATTTAGAGGGACGAAATATTATAATTTTAAATGCTTTAAACAGAATCACGAAAGTTTGTGAATTCTGTTTAATGAAAAACGGTAATCATTTAGAACAATATTTTTAATTTGTAATTTTTTTTATTTTTTGTTTTTTTTATTAAAATGTGCATATTTTTTAACTAAAACAAAAAGGGGATGTTAATGTCATTGCTTAAAAGTTTTGACATATTTAAAATAAAAAATATCAACTATTATATATATATATAGTTTTAAAGAGAAAAAATATGCAATTTAAGCACATTAAAATATACAGGGTGTCCTATTTAAAAATTATAAGTTTGGATCATATCTCAAAAACGATATTTCCAAGAAAAAATTCAAGCGTGTCACTAAATTCTACGCAAAAAGTTTTATTAGGATCAATTTTTATCTTTCCAATACGTCCAAGTCGACTTACGAAGGATGCTTGAAAATGCAATCTTTTCAAAAACGCTCTGTATCTGAAAATCCAAGAAGGTTACTACAATTCTACTAACGGCATCTTTTGTTTTATAAAAAAGTAGCACGGTATTGCAAAAATCGCATCCCTTCACCTTCACCAATAACCGAGATACCCCGCAATTACAACGAAAATGGGACATCCCGTACAATCGTTTTTAAAAAAAAATTAATTATTTTTCGATAGATGTAGAAATAAAATATTTCTATAATATTGCATCAATGCAAGTCAACGTTAATAATATTTACGTCGACGAACAGGATTCGAACCTGCACTTCCCGAGTTGACGTCGGATACGCATACAAATTACTACAATTATTATTCTTTCTTGTGGTGAAGCACTTTTTGTACCCGTTTTTCCATATTAAATTAGAAGGATTGGCACGTGTAAATGAACGGTTATTCTGCGTATTGACATAAATATGACAAACACTTATTTCCTTCAGCAAATAGTAGGTTGTGTTAACGAGGGCGGATTACAAGGCAAAGTAAACAACAAAGTATAACAATCGTCTTCTATTTGTCCGTCCTAATTAGCTCAATGCTCCTCGTTAGCACGCCGCCCGCGATCATCGGGTGGGGTTCAAATTTGGCACACAATCGACAATGCCGGTACAATCGAGATAATTAATGTTCCGATTAATGAATCAAAATGTTGAAAGAGGAAGAGGCCGAATTACAACGCTCGACCATATTTACTCTGTACTAACTTTAAACTAGATTTTGAAAAGAATTTTAATTAATCACCTCTGTTTGTATACGATTACCTATTTAATTAATAAAGCTTGTTTTCTGTTCCTAATTCGCTTATTCGTCTGCTCGAGTGCTCGTTATCGCACTGATTTAATGCGAATAAATCCTGATTTTTAATTTCCCAGATTGGGTTGAATGTGGTAGTGTGATTAAGGGAGTTCCGGAATTAGCAATAAAGTTCACACTTTTTTATTACAATTTGTCGAGAGCTTATTTAACGTAATTTTCTTCTTCAACATAGAATGTATAGCTTATCGTCGGTGTGAGCTGTTACTGTTTAGTAATAGGATTAAGTGGTATTGTATGATGAGGGTTTGCGTAAGAAAAGCGGGTGATATCTGTAATGAACCCGCATGGGCCCTTATTCAACTGTGATGGTCATCAGAAGTTCATTTAGTGTATTGTCAGTTGCAGGACCGGAGTAGACCATGCGACGTCTCGATCGCATTGTAGTATTCTGAAACGTCTACCATTACTGAGCATGCACAGCACGGACAATGGAAATGGTAAGTTTTTCCCGCTGTATTTATATTCAGAGTAACTCCGATCATTTTACTACTGGTTAAGGAAAATTGAATTATTAAATATTAAAAATCTTATAAGATCCAATCTGGCATCAATTTCAATTCCATCTGCCGTAACACGTATAGGTTATTTGATATTCCGTAATATTTATGATTTCGTTCGCCTCTGACTGCTAAATCCATCGGGTCGACTGTCAGATGCCCGCTCTCATCTTCCTATCTATAATACACGTTCGAATAGGAAATCACCGGCATCGAAAACAGTTGGATCCGATAAAAGTTGTATAAATTCGTAGAAGCGGGAACAACGATAAATCTCTCGGTTAAGGATATTGTTTGAGGCACGTGACACATTTAGGCCGATAGGTAGCACTGTCTCTGATAGTAAGAGCTCTTGAAATTTCCTTCTCTCTCCTCTTTTTCCCATTTCCATCGGCCGTTACAAGGTCTCGAGTATTTTCTAACGTACCAACTTCATTTCGTGGTCTTGTCGAGAAAATATCTATCTTGAAAGCTTTTCAATTTATGGTGGTTATCATGCACACACTATGTATCTAATAATATCCTATAATTTTACTCGTACATTTCAACTTGACACGAATTTATGAAACTTTACACAAAACCGACGCGAACAATCTAATCAGGAAAACTCATTATCACACAAAGAAACTTTATAACGAATATTTTCTAATTAAATTTTTTGGATCGCAATTATAGAGCATCATATTTGCGATATTAAACGTTTACAGTAATTAATAATTTTACTACTGCTTTTTACTGAATTTTATAAGTAAATAAAAGATTATTTTAAATTATATTTTTAACTTATACCTATGTAATTATATATTTCTTACATTGTATCTTAGCGCAACTAAAACAATGGACACGACATATTTGCAACGTCTGTAATAATTAAAAGCTCGTGTTTACTACATACAGTTTAAAGTCGGTTCAGATGTTTCAGTATATTTATTTGTAGTTAAGCTTCATTAAGTGCACGTCACATCAATCATACTAATATGCTTTTTTTTAACAACAATTATAATTAACGGAAACGTGTCAAATTCATGTCAACTTAATAAAATTGCTAATTTCTGGTTTACGAACGATACCTACACGTGCGTGTTTCGTTCTATTGGGGTTTGTCCGAGCAGAACATCAGTCGTTACAATTTATCAACTTTGCATGAATTAGACGCGTTTTGTTAATTTCAAGCTATTTAACTATGAAAAATTCACAGCTGATTAATATTACTGTCAATTTTCTGTAAAAGTTGTTTCAATTTATTCATGTAGCAATCTACAGTCTGATGAAAAAATTCAATTTCATATTTTCTCCAGTTTTAAATAGTTTTCATTGTAGTAAAAGAAAAACTGTAAAACCTTCTACAGTCAGAAGGGCCTTCAATAGGAGTTGCAAAAACAAAAACCATGGTCTATTTATTAAATTTTAATTTGTCAGTTGATGGTTTACAAATGGATGCAAGTTAGTTCTAATGTAACCAAAAAAAACACACATGCCTTAAATGCCCTGAAGAAGCCCACACTGCAGTAAGCGAAACGTTGGCGTAAAAAAGGACCATTGTTTTTTGGTTTTGCAACTCCTATTGATGGCCCTTTTGACCGTAGAAGGTGTTTACAATTTATTCAACAAAACAAAGGAGGAATTATTTACTGAAATAATTTGTATAAAAGTTGATCTATTTCTTCTTATTTTTTTGTTAGTGATATACAAAATCATTTGTTATACAGTGTGACTGAACACCCTGAGATTCTTTGATATCGTCGTTAGTAGTGAAATGATATTTAAAAAAAATAAAACTGATATTTTATAAGACATATTGTATTAAAGTGACTTATTTTTTAAAAGAAGAAAAAAATACGCTGACGTCAAAAACATTTGACATTTGCTCTAAAACATGCAGAATAAAGTCAATATTAATAATCTTGCCTTAATTCGTTTCAAAGATAATCCCTTAGTGCGAACCTTTTCAGCCACTCTCTATGTATAATAGGCATAATGTCTTCTTCCAAAATTATTTATTTATAGCGACTGGTTTATAACCCCTAAAGCAACGTTTACTATGTTTACATGAAACAAAAACACCGGTGTTTAAAAATGCGAATTTCGAAATGTCAAATGAATGCGCTTACATACTATTTGATCATCCACAAACTCTTACTAATGCGAATTATTTAGTTGAGCCCGTTATAAGCTTTTGCCAACTTAAGAAATAATATTTGTTATTAATTGTGATTACTTTATAACCTAATTTTGTTTTAAAATTTTTGTTTTGAATATGTTAATAATTGCATATTGCATCAGGAAAATTACACTTACAATCTTTTCAGACCTGACAGTTGTGCACATTACTTTTCACAGCCTCCTAAGATTAATTGTACCAATCGAAAGCATCTCTTTAGATTTTGAATAATAAATAACATGGTTTTTTTAAAGACAATTTATCAAAGAATCACTTTAGCCTAAAAAATACTACATGATTCATTTAAAAAAATAAAGCCGATATCATTTCCGCTTAAACCGAAAGTCGGCCATTTTGTGCAAAGTTTGGAAAATACTCATCTTGTATACTTGTAAAAGAGTAAATCAAGTAGCTCTGAATTTACAATCAACCTGTATAGTAAAAACAAAAGCAAAAATATATCTATAATCTAATTTTTCGTATTCTGTGTTACAATAAATAGTTCCCTGAATTAACAGGCACTTTTTATTGTTGTTTAAACTTTTTGAGCCAATAAGTAATTGTTGAGATTTAATAATTCGATGGCCTTTATTTAAAAATATTATCAAGTATATCAACTAAACAAGTCAATTATTTAACAGAAGTCGTCAAAAAATTAATTTTATGTAATATGTAATAATTGTTTGGGTCACTTTTTGAGCTAAAATGCAGGTAACTCAATTTTATTTTATAAAGGGTATTTTTAAACTTATGGGAAGTAATTTAGGAGATGATACCTCATAGATAATTATTTAACAGAAGTAGTCAACATTTTTTTTTTATAATTGGACTTTTTTATAACGAGTTTTTATGTCACTCTTTTTTTTTTAAATTCATCCCGTGTTAAGTTTATTTTATTGAAAAGTCCCCATTTTATTTTGCTGAGGAATCACTTCCTAAATTTTTTTACATAAGTTTGGGTTTGGAACACCTTGTTTATAACAAACAAATGAAGGGGTAAGTTATACGAAAGAATTACTTAGAGTGTATCCTTTTCAGGGCTCCTTTAAACTTCAGGAGATGATAATCAGACAAGTACCTGGTTCAAAGATTGTCAGTTTTGCTTCGCGTGGCTCTGAATGTTACATTTATTAAATTTTGATATACCTGATTAATTTGTTGTTTAAAATATTTTGAATATATGTTTTAAAGTGACCAATACCAAGAAGTTTTGACGAAGATTAAGCACTTTAGTGGCATTTGGACAAAGAAAATATCTATTAAATAATAAATTATACGGAAAGATCAAAACCGCATTCAAGGAATTTTATTTTTTCTTTAAACTGTCTTTTTCTAAAACCTATTGATTACTATGTCGAGCTTTGTGAATGTTACGGATTCTATATTTGTATAATCCCATTAATACAAGTACTTTAATAAATCAGGCGTTTACTTTGCACCTTTTCAGTGTTCAATAAAAAACGCATGGTTAATGAAGTTTCCAAAATTATTAAATTAACTAATATTATCAAAACCACTCATCATTGTTTTTCAATTATATAGAATGAAAATATTATGAAAATTAAATCAACGAATTTTGTGTCAAAACAACCCTTTAAAAATGGTAAAATGTTAAAAAAACCATGATGATACCCATTAAAAAGAAGGAAATATAAAAATAAGAGGAAAAATCAATTACTAGCGATTTGAGGACGGAAAGGGGAAGGGGGGGAGCTTTTGAGTGTGAAAAACAGTTTATCGCGATTTCCGGCAAAACCACAACTCCTATCAAAAATTAAACGGAATAGTTGTAAATAATTAAAAGATCTACAACCTATGTTTCATCGATTTGCAATTTCTTAGTTTATCAATGCAACATGGAATCTAACGCTTTTTGAGTAGTAAAGCGTCAATTTCAATAAATAGCACAATTGCAGACGATGATAAAAAGAAATTTTGCAAATCGAGTTTTTTAAATTTTTTTGCATTTTTTGAGAAAGTTTTTCAAGTTTAATATGTTGTACAACGCTAACAATAGATATTTTAGTATGAAGAATTAGGTCGTTTTACAAGTCTAGTGCACACCCTCTGTATAAGTTCATTTTGATTACAAAAAATACTATTTCTTCATTTCAGTTTAATTGCCAAAAATTTCATTGTCAGCTCTCTTTGTTTTTCTGAATTTAAAGCTTTGCCTTACATGAAAATGTTAATAAGAAAAAAGAGAAACGGGAAAATTTTGCCCTTTGTTGTTGCTAAAATCGTTCTTATCTGTGTTAGGCTGATTTGGGACTTTATAAGTTATATATTTTTGGAAATTTGGAATAAATACTGCTTTTCTTCAAATGTTAGTAAATCTGACATATTACGACTTAATAGTCTGCTACGAAGTTTTTCTCCGCCGTAGTTTTTCACTTTTCGACCGGCGTAAGTGTTACATAGCAACATACAAACACAACGTAATCTTAAACAAATATAGTTGTTTACAGTGTTTACTTGACAACTTCATTACTGCAGAAACAACTCATACCTATACACGTAAACAATTAAAAAATAAATTTGAAGAAAAATTAGCCCGATAAACATTCCGACTCACAAAAATATCTTTTGGAGGACTAGTGAAACCACTTTAAGAAAATGCTTTTTATAAACTCTACATGTTGTGTGAAATAACATTAAGGTGAAATCAAGCTTCATCGTTAAATAATCTTAAGCTGGAACACATGCAGGATAATCAATCCTGTCTCAATAAGTTAGCGGACCACTTGTACACAACAGCGATATGAATGAATATCTTTATTTGGTATGATGTGACAAGTCATTATCAAAAGTTCAACTTGTTTACAGGCAACGTAGAGATGTACTTCAGCTTCTTGTATTATTTATCAAACATTGTCAACCATTTCTGGTTCGGTCTTTGTAGGTGCATCACTATTTTGAATAAGCACCAATCCGTTCTCACAAAAAAGGTTTATGCACTTTGTTTCGCTGTGATGAAAACTATTGTATTTCGACGCAACAATTGGAATTCAGTACCTTAATTCTCCATCAACTTAGTGACCTTAATTAAAATACTGTTGTCAAAAAGCCATACAAAAAACGAAGAGGCAGAGGATGATCAAACACAAAGCTCACAATAAGTAGAAACAATGAAGTTAGGTTATGTTATACAATTAAAAAATTGTGGTGTGTTTACAAAACGGGACTTTCTAAACGTGCGTTCCCAATAGCATATCTTTCCTAAAATGATTAAATTATAATTTTATTAAAAACAAAGTACGGTCGACGGAAAACTTGTGTAACTAACTCTTAAATTAAACAATCTCAAACATTAACGGTCTCGCTTTCGCTCACGCATTAAAATATCTCGATTATTAATCGCCCTTATTAATACACTCGTTCGTTAAATAACTATTAATTTTAAAAAAGCCTTTTACGAAAAAGGAAGCGTCAGGTGAACTGAAAAAATATATATATATATATATATATATATATATATATATATATATATATATTATTATTATATATATTTTTGTCATATAACATTGTTAAAAATATAACTCAAAACGAATACAAAGACACTAAGTTTATGACTGTGCGAGGTATAAAATTTTAAAAAAAACACCCAATCTAAGATGGCGGCGAAAAGTTGGTTTTAGGGTGCGCAAAGCTTTTGAACGAGGGATAAGAGTTGATTGCGTCATTATCAGCCTCACTTCGTTCGGCTGCTAAACACAAGTACCTACACCATGAAAGGTGTCACTTTTTCTATTTAATGAAAATTGTGTGGTTCTTGTTTACAATATTCATAACAGAAACTATTCATATAACATTTAAAAATGGAGAAATATAGAATATTATAGTAGTGAGAAAATGAATTTTATTTATTATTTATTTATTTATTAACACATTCGTAAAGAATAAAGTTTAAATTTCAAATAAATATAATAAAAAATATTAATGCGCGTGTTAGAAATTAATTAAACAGTTTTACTTGAATAACGAAAAAACGTAATACAAAAATTGTTGTTACTTTAAAAAAGTTTCCAACAAAAATGTTCATATTCCGCTGGAAGAAAATTATTTTTTCCAACTTTTAAAAAAGTTCGTTTTCGAAAGTATTTGGTAGCAATTATTCAAGTTTTACTTACAATATGAAATTGCATGCAATATCAGTGCACACAACTTGTAATAATCAACGTTCTCGGTGCTGTGTTTCGAATGCATTAAAGGTTGGACAGGAGGATTTAGATTAGCCGGATTGACAGTAATTGAATTTGCTGCTAAGCCAAAGTTTACATTATGATAAATGACAATTTACAGCGTGATCGTGAATTATTATAGATCTCTATAACTACTATACAGAACCATTAAACTATTAATTAAGCGGATATCTCTGTCGTTCGTCGTCTCTTTCTGTCCAACTGATCCATTATCATTAATTTGTCACTGACGTTTTCCCAATAACAAACTAACTCCAACTAATTAGTTTGTTACAGTAAAAACTTTAATACATAATTGGTTTAGTTATACATTTGTAGAATTTTAATGACTGCATATTATGGGGTTTGATTGCTTTTCAAAACTTAGATATCGAAAGGTTAGTGTGTGTGTATGGAAAAATTTGAAAAAAACGCATTTTCTTTGAAAAGAAAAATCTTATTAAAATGTTAATAGATGCATAAATTATTATTTTTTCCTATCGTACTTTAACATAAGCCACAGCTAGAACCGCATCGATTACATACACCCGACCACGTCAGTACGTATTTTCAGATTGTATCCGGCCGTTTATATTAGAATTTTATATTACTCGTTGACTTTTATGGCGAAATAGAACACACACTTGCATGACTCGCATGCTTGGTTATGTTCCTTTTATGACTTGTAAAGTGTTTCTATACATACATTGTTTCTTTTTTCCTCCCGTAACCAAAACCGTTTAATACATGCACCTGCGTTATTAAATTCTCAAAATTAAAACCTTTATAAAGTTGTCACGCTAGAACGTGTTTATTAAAATAATTCAGTTTTATTTCTTATTTGTGCGAACAATTCTCGTTTAGATGAGTGTTATTCACTTTATTTAAGACGTACTTAATTTGAAGTAGGTGTGATACGATCGTTTGTCTTCTTGCTTAATAAGTTTTTCATTTGTACTTAGATGTTTCAAAAGTAAATGATTTTTGTGACGAACTGAGAAGTGATAAGATCCTAACAAAGAGATTCAATGTGAAATAAAAAAATAACTGTAATATAATGGTATGTTACTGGATTATGTTTTATTTTGCATTATTTACTTCTTCAAATATGCATAGAGCTGTGGTGATACAAACATGACAAAATTTCAAAACAAGTCACAAGTATCATCAACTAACCTATGTCGTAGTACATAAATTAGAAGTCAGTAACTCATCCCAAAAATAAAGTTAAGAAAATTAGGCCTTAAATTGTGATCGTCTAATAAATGAAATGGGAAGGATCCTACTTTTTAATTATTTTTAATTACTCTATGAAATTTGGATAGATTCGGATCGAATGAGAACTGTTCTACTATGGATAATATATTATAAACCAATAAATTAAAATAAAACTCGCATGCAATAACATTTAATATTTAACCTCTGCATAGGCTGCTTACAAAAGCATAACCTGAAAAGTGCATTGTACAACATACACAAATAACATACAAATCACAATCAAATTTCAATAAATCAAAATATTAATCAAATCAAATAAAACACTGCAACAAAACGTGTTCATTATATTTCAATTTTTCTGCGATTAATTTTAGTAAAACATACATACATACATTTATGCGAATAAAATAATAAATCATCAAACACAACATAAAAATAACACACAGCATATACATAATTAAATATCATATAAAATCAAATCAAAATCATAAATCAATAAACTCTGCTTTGATATTTTTTGTATCAGCAGGTAAATAATTCAATGACAGTAAATATCATAGTAAAAGTTTGATGTTAAGTCGAGGAGAGACATAAGCTACTCTACTTGCATCAAACCAGGTAGGACAATTAAGCCAACTAACGGCTGTTGCCCGGCGGCTTGAACCTCTCACTTTCTGACGAATACCCCGAATGTTTGTTGAATCAAAATACCAAATAATTCAACGGTGAAGGTGTACATGCTACTCTACTTGCAACAAATCAAGGTAAGACAATTAAGTAAACCAACGGCTATTACCAGACGGCTTAAAATACATCCATTTGAATCGAATTAAATCAATATATCAAAAAAACCACATCGAGGAGAACCTTCTTACAGAAGCGTTCCCCTTCTTATAAAAGATAATTAGTATTAACGTACAAACGAATTCATGAATAATGTATCGTTTACATTCAGTTAAGGGGGCAAACTTACATGTTATTTTACCATAAGGCGTAACGTTAGTTAAAATCGCGTATAACGTAATGGTTTACCTTCAAATTCATGCCAAATATAAATCAATCTTTTATTAACATGACTGTTAATAATTAAGCGCGTAAAAGTTTGCAATTTGTTTAAAAAATAAACAAATAGTCGACGTTGTGAGTGACAAATTTCTTATTGTAATTGAGACAAAACCAGTGGCTCAATTTGTTGGTGCTGGTAACATGTTTGAGATATTGCTATCTAGGCGACGTAAGTCTTTTGAGAATATTCTAAAAGTAAAATGCAACTGTTATTAATGAACGTTTATTATTGCCCATATTATTGTAAATCGTAGTAAAAAATGTTGTCAAGAGATAACGCTTGTGCCTGTAATTTTTAGATGATTTTCTCCGAATATCAAAAATACTTTCCGTTTTACCACGTGAAATCATTGGTTGAAACCATAATATTTTCTCCCTGTTTTAGATTAGCATTTCATGAATAGCACTTTTGTTTTCTAATTGATATACTTCAATTTAGGTACGTGTATTATCTTTATATTATTTTTTATTACCGGTTTTGTATTTGTTGATTTTAGTAGAAACGAAAAACTGTAATGAAACACTTGAGCAATCTTAACTAGAACCTGATGTAAATATTTGTCTGTGCGTTATGTCGTAAAAGAGGCTTATCATTCTCGGACATTGTCATAGACCTAAATCGCAAATTTTTTTAGTCGAATTGCAAATTCTGGATGCGACGATACATCTCGCTAGTTAAATCGCCACCTCAAATAAATTAAATTTGTAGTAACCTACTAGAAAACAAATTTTAGTACTAGTTTTTCTGTGGTACTAGGTAATTTCAGCGACGTACGAACGTTCACCTATACGGTGTCGGTGTTAACAATAACAGTATTGTTTATGCTACTTCAGTTTCATGCAACTAAATAACTAATTTTAATTTATGTTTTTCTGATAAAGAATAATAACACGTAATCGAGATTAATCTTATTTCATGTTTTTGTGATAATCCCGTGGTAGTTTTTACTTTCAAACCGTATTTATTTCGACCTTCAACTATAATACAAACAAACCGTTGTATCTATTTTGGAACAAGTGGCTTCCTCTATTTGAATAAACGTTCATGTTACCAAAATTGGTTTCCACTAGTGCAGCACCTCATTTAAGAGGCATTTTTTGCATGCATGTGCCGCTTCTTTGCAATCAGGATCAATTGACGCAAGTGGCATCTGTTGATAGTGAATTAAAGTAAATTCAATCGCTTGCCCCCTTCAACTAAATCAATGCTGGCACAAAAAAATATGAATAAACGCCGAATAAACGAAGCTTTCCCCTTATATTTACTAAGAGCTTAAGAAGTTCTCATTGAACATTACTTTGCCATCACTCATGGTAAATATATACTTGAGTGTAAACGCAACTGTTAGCGGAACAGAGCTAAACATTTGCCAATTCTTAATTTTACGTACGTTACTTCAATTCAAGTAGATGTAAACGACTCTTAAAACAAACTAATCATTGTTATTTATATTTTATTTATTGTTTCCCACAGCAATATATATGAACTCAATTTAAATTAAACTTTAATAAAATGGAAAAAAAATTGGTGACAAACGGTTCATGAATGCGTATTACAAAAAGAAAGATTGTTGGGTGAACTTCAACTTAAGAAGGTATTAAATAATTTGTATGTTGATCTAAGTATGATATTTTCTTACTTTAAATTTGAATTTATTTTAGATTATGTTTGTGTGCAGTTTTTATCATGAGTAATGCCAGAGTAATGTTTAACGAGAACTTTTTAAGAGAAATACTACCACACGAAATCAGGCTTAAAACTTGCAATTTTCTATTAAGGCTATCATCTACATTTTTTAAGATCTTTACCTAATTTTTTTTTACAAATTGTTCACTAAAATTCAGCATGTTTTAACATTATATTCCTCAAATTGGGCACCATATTTTTCAATATAAATCGATCAATTGATACTTTCAACCTTGACGATTACAATAAAAATAAAATTACGATAAACTTTATTTTTGGCCGAAACAGAGCTGTTTTAAAGCTGGTCTGTATTAAATGATTTAAGAATTACATTTCTCTTTCTACTTATGTGTGTAGAACATCACGTAGGTGCTTCCATACACTTTTCTTATCATTGCTATTTTGGGAGTTTTTTAGTGACCAAGCGAATATTTTCAAGTTTCCAGTTAAAACAAAATTGAACTAAGGTGATACGGAATCATTCCTCTTAAGTTAACTTATTGAATGGAAACGGAAAGCTTCGTTTATTCGTGTGTTAGTTCTTATTTGTTGTACTTACGTTAATTTAATTTACGTGGGTGTAAACGATACTTTATTGTATTGTGAAAAAAATTTTCAACAGTTCAACGAGTGAGTGCATTTGCGTGATAATGAATTTCGAAGAAAATGTAGCAGAAATGGCGCAAAAAGTTGTCTTGAACTTACTTCCACCCAAATCTCAAGAAAATCTATGAATGCGCTTACAAGTTTCACAAAGTGGCGAGATGAGAAGAAGGTAAAAACATGGATCCATCGTTTGTCAATTATATTGATAATGCCAGTCAAGGCTACAGGATCAGATTGTATAGAAAATGTTGCCACGATAGAAAACGTTATTCCATTAACATATGGTACTTACAACAATGCCTTCATTAGAAGAACATTTCAACCTACGCCAAAATTAAACTACCGTTTATTTGTACATCATCATTAACAGCCGAATACTTATTCACACGAACCTTTTAAAATCAGAAGTCAAGAAATGGTACTCGAAGTTAAACCAATTAGAACAAAAATATGGTACTTACACATCACGATCACATCCAGTTTACATCCAATCATTTGGGATTGCCTGGATTCTAATGTGATAGGCAAGGTGTCCGAATTTGGTAATAAACTCTTTAATAAGTTAAACCATAAATTAAGATAAGAATTACAATGAACGTCGACTTTTTATTCGATATCGAGCAAAGTCCTACAAACCAAATTTTTAAAGTGAAACGCAAATGAATATACTGGGTATTGTCATTGTCTTCGCCGAACATCTGCTACACTTCTTGTTGATTCTGGGGAAAATATAACCTGCCTTAAGCGGCATGGGGAATGGACGTTAGACACTGTAGCAGAAGAATACTCATTCACAACGAAGGTGTGGCCAGGAAAATTTTGAGACTGGATGAACAGGGTTCTATAGTATAGCAGAAGGATACATCAGGCACAAGAACGATGTACCAAGGGAAATTTTGAGACTGGATGAGCCGAGTATTAGTAGAACTCACGAAGCTTTAGAAGAACTGATATTGATGCAGACGGTGTAACTAATGTTGTCATAAATGACACAAAAAATTTGAATGCTAACAGCAAGTCATTAATTCACTTTTCCACAAGTTTAAATTCCACTTTCAATATTACTTTCAAAAATTAAAAATTGTAAGAATTCAAAAAACATATTAGTAATATGTATTTTCCTAATTTAATAAAAACTGACAGGTATAGAATAAAAATATTTTTTCTTCAAGCGACATTAAAACGGCATATTATTGAACTACTGGCAGACGCTGAAAACGCTTTTTACTGTCAAAAAATTAAAAGCAACAGTTCTTTTGTTTTCACAACTATTTAGAGGTTGGTATCTTGGTTATGTCATATTATGAATGTAACAGTAGTAAAGTTCCAACTTGATTCGTCGAGAATAAAACGCTTGAAGAAAATAGTAGATTATTTTACTAAGAGTTAAACAATATAAGTGTTGCGCTTAAAAGTTTGCTGGCGAGGCGTTAGCATTTTATCACCATTCCATATATTATATTGTTACGTTATATATTTTGTTTTGTCCTTTATTAATCCTTCTTATTGCATTAAACGAATTAATTACACAAATTTTGTAATGGAAACTGTATATTCAACTTCGATTCACCCGGTATATGCTTTTTACGGTTTTTATTTTTTGTGGAAGTATTCAATTTTTCCTAGTGAGAATACGCAAAAAATGACTTGATTGTGAGATTTTCACGGTGAAGGTTACGCATTTGGTGCATCTACCGTTTGTGTCCTAATTATCTTCATTGAAAGGCCCAAAAGAAATTTTGGTAAGCATATCTTGTTTGTATTTCTTTAAGTAATAGTGAAAGGTGTGTCTTACTACTTCTCGTGTATAAGGAACACGTAAATAGTGGGTGTATGCTACTGTACAGAAATATTTGGCTTATATCGACACCGAGTGTTTTGCATTAGAAGTTATCGCTTTGATGATGAATTTGCAAATCAACATTCAATTGCCGTTACAGTTAACTGCTGACATTTCTTAGTTTAAGTAATAGTGCCCATTTTGATTTAGGATTTTCTTCTCTTTCACCTTCTCGTTTTCAGTTTTTCTTCTTATCTGACAGCATGATCGTCTTCATTGTCACTGCCATTTGCAGTTTTATTTCTTGCTGTCGTGTGACGCTACGTTCCGTATCTCTAATGCAAGTTTTTGAGGATGCAATATTAGATAAACAATCAAGGAATCGTTTCTGTAATACTATCTGTATTTACAAAACAACGCCGATCAAGCAATATCGCAATGAAAAGCAACGCCCGGACGTCATTTTGTATTAATCACTTAATTATTGTTTGTTTTACATTTGATTTCAGTAAGTTCCATTATATAAAATATTTGAAGACCCCTATCGCGGAAGTGAACCACCCGAACGTTACAATATTAATAAATATCTATTCCACGTTAAATGCTATACCTATTCTGTCTATTTTAGAATTTCTAAACAATTTACAGATATGTTTTCATGTGGTGCATATATAGCAATTAAGTCGCTGCAAGACAAAATGCTGAGAACTTTGCAGTTGTAAAAATGCGGGCCTAAACTGTTCAAGACTTTGTACTTTCTGGTTTGGACAATAATGTCAGAACGGTTGTATTAATTGTTTGGAAGACAGTGACGACGATGTGATTGTGAACAACGACACCCACACTGCTATTAACTTTTTGATTGCCGAAGAAAATTTTTTAATGATAATCCCAAGCCTAAGCCTAAATTATAAATACAAAAATTAATTCGTGGAGAAACTTTGTCGATAATTGTGTAAGCAGTTACAGAAGTAGATTTTTCGATTATTATTGCCAACTAACTATTAGCATCTCGATTCTCCTGCTAGAAATTTGCAAGTGATTGTACAATTGTACCGAGAAGCACTCGACAGCAATTTCGGGTAAGAGAACGTCATGTATAACCCAAAGGAGGGCACCCTCAACAACCGCGAATATTGTACGATAGTGAATTTACATTGGAGTTCTCTGATTCCTGACGAGTTCCAAAAGGAGAAACAGCTGCGGAGTAATTCTCGATGATTGTTCTCAATTGTATAATCTCTTGCCAATTTACAACAGGGGATTTTTGAGATTATACGCCAACGCTTTGTTTTCAAACGCAGAGGAAAGAAGAAATAAATAAACCAAACTACTCCTTATATTCTGCTTTTGATGTGATCTTCTTGCTTTGATAGATCTCGAAATTTATAAGGTCCTAATTTTTGCATTTATTGAATTCTTATCAGTTGTGTTCAGTGGGGTTGATATATTACAAATCTGTTTGAAGATGATTAAATAGAGCCTTAAATTTTTACTTTTAATCGTTTTGGTCTAGTATTTGTCGTCCTATTGTCGAAATGTCATAAATTTGCCTAAAGTTATCATATGTAATAGAATCTTTAACCATCTCATTACTAATATTGGGTCAGCTATCCTAATAAAAGGTTTTCAAATCAATATTCCTAGTAATCAGTTTCATAATTTGAATGTAATGTTAGGATCTTAACAGTTGCAAGCATTATCATCAAAAATCATGTCTAATAGTACTTTTAAAGATTTGACGACAGAGCGAACTGGTTAAAGAAAGTTTAACGATTTGATATGATCATCATCATTTCTTTTAATAATTATATTTTTCGTCAGTATATTTCCTTTTGTGTTTTGCTGTAATATTTGCCGCGTCATCTTCAATTTCATGTGTCCTCATCGTTTTGTTGTATTTTATTGCCTTATCTTCGTGTCAAAACCATACCCTTTTTTATACTTTCATCAATATCTTCAACACATAATAGGTTACAATAGTAAATTTTGCAAGGGGGTACGTCATTTTATTTTCCTTATTAGAATAATTTATGTTCATAGTAACTTACAGGGACAAATTATCGATGCTTTAATCACACAAGTACTGCGTGATTCAAACTCGACCGTGTTCTTTTGACAGATATTTTTGACAGATCACTCGTGACTACTGTCAAACTCAAATGACATATAAACTCAGTATTGTATGGAAATTCATCATGGTACGACTTACGCTTGACCAACGTTTACAAATTGTTCAACTTTATTACGAAAAACAGCGTTTTGAAAAAAAATGTTTTCGTGCGATTCAACGATTTTATCCGCGTAATTATAACGAATTTTTTACCAGAAATTAAAGTTCGTGGTCTCGACTTCAACAGGATGGCGCGCTTGCACATACAGCGGGCATTACAATGGATTTATTGCTACAGGATTTGGGTGAGCAATTTATTTCGCGAAACGGCCCGGTTAATTGGCCGCCTAGATCGTGTGATATCACGCCTCTGGACGTTTTTCTTTGGGACTACGTGAAGTCCAAAGTATTTGCTAAAAAACCAGCGTCACTTGAAGTCTTCGAAGCAAACATTACTCGAGTTATTCGTGAGATTCCGGTCGAAATACTCGAGCGAGTGATCGAAAATTGGACCCAAACAATGGTCATGCTAAGGCGTAGTGGCGGTCAACATTTAAAAGAAATTATTTTCAAACATTAATTGCCATATTATGTGCTTTCAGTTGACAATAAAGATTTCATAACTAGATTCAAGTATATTTGTTTTATTTTCGTATAAAAAACACGGTCGAGTTTGAATCACAATATAACATGCGGAGCCATGTGGTTTTCAACAATTTGACATTTTTGACAAACTGAACGGATTTTGATCTCTAGATTTTATTAAAAAATCAGGAGTACATTCGCCTATTGTGGGAAGCAAAGGAATGAGAAACAACAAATTCAACTTAAAATTCTTTTTTAAGTGCGTAAGCAGGATCCATAATTATGTATTGGGATGAATATAACCCAATAATATTGGGTAGTTTGACCAAAAGCGTCTTCAACTCCCGATCACTTCGTTAAACTTAATTATTTAAAATAAAACATAGTAAAACGCTAGCGAAAAATTAAAATTACCGGATCTCTAACCCTACAAACGGTTACAAGGTTCAAAACTAAGTCATGAAACGTTTAACGCTATAAGCGATTAAAAGGTCATGCAAAGCGTATAGGCAGTTGATGAAGTTTGTCGGTGGGTGGAATTTAAAGGAAATAGATAATACTCCAGCACCGGTACAGAACATTTTGACTATTGTTATTAGAGAGCTGTATCTTGTGTGATCAAGACCTAAAAAAATCAATTAATTTCAGAATTGAATTCCGTTGGGAAAATATAAAAATAATTTAAGTAGCATCAGCAAGCATATTTTCCATTTGGTTCTTACTTAGTATGTTTTCTGAACATTTCACTTTCTAATTTTCTATAATTTGAGAACTATAATTTTGTCTTATATTAATTAATATTGGGAATTAAAGTTTGGTAAGTACTGGTGTAATTGTAAAATTAATTATTTAAGACCTAAGACATTATCCATCAATACTTTATTTTGTTTTGCCATTTATTTCTTTTTGTAAGTTGCTTTTGAAATTTCAAAAATAATTTAAATATCAAACGAAATTATAAAAAAATTAATTATTTATTTTACAATTTAATTAAGTTATTATTGGTCAATTAAAACTTAATAAGTCGTGTAGACTTTTTAATTAAGAAACTACATTTCAAACTTAATGAACTTGAGGTAAGTATTTATATTTCTGCTTGGTTATTGAACGCTCAAGTTATTTAAATATGACGCATTCAAACTGAATATGTAACTAAATTATTATTATGTATAAAGTATAAGTAATTGCTTTTTGTATTGCTCAGGACGCCTTCAATCATGTTTTTAAACAATTTTGTAATTTTTGCAAGAATGAAAAGTGGATTAAAAATAATTGAGTGAATTAGCATTATTAATTAACATCATAGTTATTGCAGTGGAACACGACGTGAAGGTGTCTATGACTATTTGTAGATAATTCGGATTTGAAATCTTTCTGAAACAAATCCTTAATACATTTTTAAAACAACAAAAACTTATAACGGCTTGTTACACCTTGTGTCCTACGGAAAAGTTGACATACGCATTTACTATGTTAAATTAAAAATTATTTGAACATTTATAACAATATATTATGTTGAATGGGAACAAATTGATGTGATATTAATGAATACTCGAAACGTATTTTACTAAAAAATCACTTTTTGTGAATATTTATTTATTAACGTAATGGATTTTTATTTATTAAGCTGCCTTCGTGGACGAATTGGTTGGTTTGATGCCTAGTAATGTTTTGCACTATCTAACTAGGGTTCGATTCCGATTGCAGTATTTTTTTATTAATTTATAATACAATTTTGTGAAGTGTATTTAACATTTTGAGAAAGATTAAACTCATTTTATAAAACTGTATTAATAATAACATCGATTATAATAAAAAGAAATTATACATTCGTTATCGAACCCGGATTTTTTGGGGTAAATAATTATACAAATGTTACGGCTTTTTTTATTAAAATACGCTTTAAACACTTACATTACCTTATAATTTTGTTCTCATTTATCTATTTAATAAAAATTTGTTGGTATATTGTGATCATGACACACATTAATTTTGAATTTTCCGAAGGCACACGGTATAAAGTCTCTACATAATTATTGAACATTTAGATATTTTGCTAAGTCAAGGGGCCTGTTGTAATATTGGAACATTAGAATCTCGGTCTAAATCTATTAATCAGGTTAGTTTTGAAGTGGTAATTCTGATGGTGTGAACACTAATAATTGGAAACAGAGAACAGTGCTGGGATGAGGTTTACATTTAAACGCTTCTTATACAGGGTGTTTCTGAATAGGAGTAGATAACGGGAATCATTTGAGACACTTTTTATTTATGAACTCAAAGGCAACCACGTTCACCCTAGAAGCTACACGTCAAAAACTGTTTTTTGTTTTTTTTATACAAAATTCAAAATATCTCTCTTAAAAGTCGGAATCAAAAAAATAATGGGATATGATAATTATAGGTAATTAAAATCTCCATCTTTTTTGAACAGCATATCTGGATCTATCTCTAACCGTACTCATGTCGGATGCATTTTTTAATTTTGGTTTTTGTTATTTTTTGAAAAATTATGCTTAAAACTCAAAAATTTGAAAAAAAATTAGAATTCGAAAGTGAAGGCCATTCAATTGCGCTTCTTTCAACGTATGACATGTTTCAATGTAGCTTTTACCGATTGAGTGCTATTGAAGAAAAACTTCATGGGAAACATTTTTGGAAACTTTAATGAGATATGTAAACTGGTCACAATAATTACTCAATATGTCTACCACCAACTTCAATGCAAACATTGCACCTTCGCAGCATATTGTCATAAACCCTCTCAAAAATTTCAGGGGTTTCTTGAATTAGCAACGTAGCTGTCATAACACGCGCTAACAAATCTTCTTCAGATTCGACTGGCGTCTCGTACACCGTACTTTGCATGTAACCCCACAAAAAAAACTACGGGCGTTAGGTCCGGCGAGCGTGGCGGCCACGTTACTGGTTCCTCTCGCCCAATCCATCTATCCCCAAACTGTTCGTTGAGGTAGCCCCGAACAGCAACAAAAAAATGTGCCGGCGCACCGTCATGTTGCAGCCACATCTGTCGGCAAACCCCCAGTGGTACTTCCTCCAACAATTCTGGCAGAAATTGGAGGCTGTAAGCGACAGCGATGTACGAACCAACGTGAAAAGTTAGTACGTGGTGGAAAATCGATTGGTCCAAATGATGGGTTCTGCTCTATTTTATAAAGCACATCTTCTTCAAATCGCAACGTTCGACGATGGATGTCTTGCAACTCCGCAATTTACCTTGTTAACTGAAAAAGTTCCTGTATTTCGCAATCGCTGATAAACTTTTGCAAACACCCTATTGTAAGGTATTGGACGATTTGGAAATCGGGCTGTATACAAGCGTCTAGCATGTCTACCATTACAATGTGCTTCGCCGTAAACTAACATCATAGTAGTAAAATCTTCAAAAGTATGCTGATTCATGATTTAAGTAACAAGAAACACAAATTTAACTACGTCAAAAACAATTATGCCATTTAAGACGTGAAACATAGCCAACTTAATCGCTCATAAAGTGTCATTAGTTTAAAAGTGATTTTTAACAAAAATAACAAAAACAAAAACAGTTTTTGACGTGTAGCTTCTAGGGTGAACATGGTTGCCTATGAGTTTATAAATAAAAAGTGTCTCAAATGATCCCCCCTATCTACCCTAGAATTTTGTTACCCCTATTCAGAAACACCCTGTATAATCTTCTGAGTTTAGTTTTCCGGTACTACATTTAATTAATTTTAGGTTCATGCCTCCGGCACCAATTGATATCCTGATTTTTTTTTGTTTTCATTACTTCTTTAACTTGACGGTTGCTAAGTTGTACAAATACACAACCAAACATACAGTTTCTCTTGTGGGGAAGTATTTTTCATGCTAATGAACTAAGGACTGTTTTCTTCTAACAGTTTTTGAAACTACAATACCCACTTCTTTAGTAGCACTATTGATTTGTTAATTTTGCTGCTCGCTGTTGTTTTTATTGATTATAAGGTTTTCCAGACTCAAACCTCTGGTACATTTTATTATTACGTCAAACAAGTTAGTGAAAAAACTTTTCTTCATCCAAAATTTTCCGCTTTTTTTTGCCTTTAATCAGTTGTTGAAAATAAAATGCCTCTCTTTGTTTAAAAATGTTTTGAAAATCTCTTAATTTGATATCAAGTCATGGGAATATTTTCCCCTTTTGATTTTAATTACTACTTGTACTCAAACATTTTTCGGCGGAATATTTTACACTTTTCGTTCAAAGAAGAATAGGCCTCTTTGTACTGGTTCTGGCATGGTTATACTAATTTTTAACAGTTTTTAGACAACATCTCATCCTGATACAAAACTTGAATAACATTTTTTATTACCTTTGTTTTTGTAGTGAAGTCGATAAGGGTGTGGTATGTATCAGGGGCAGATTTTAAAGCATAAAAGTGATAATACGACATTAACTGAAGTGAAGATATCGTACAACTCTGGAAAAAATGAAACACAACACTAAGAGATGATATTTCCTTGAGAATCTATGGGGTATTCTACAAAGCTAAATTAAACAAAATTAACTGCATTACAAAAAAAATGTTGGAGGCGGTGATCCATGTTTCGTGTTGGTGCGAGAATCTCTAGAAACTTGCAAAAACTAATGGAATCCATGAACAAGTAGTGGAAGTTTTTAAAACCAAAGATAGACATGTTGCTATGAGTTAGCGTAATGGTGGGGCGCTAATTCTGCTAATATATACATTGTTTTGCAAGCGACAAACAATTGAACAATAACAATTGCATATGATTCAATTAATTTGCACAATACTGTAGAATGGTGGAGGTGAAACATTGATAACACCCAAGCTCTGAATCACATCGAGTAATGCTTTAGATCTAATCTCTTCCGCTGCGCTATCTGCAAATGTGCACCGACACTACCTAAGTAACTTGAATTACTCTTACGATAATAATGAACTTAACTGAAAGCTTATTAGTGCAATTTATTACATTAGTAGAATTTGTACAAATTATTTCGGACTAAGGAGCGGCAAAATTTTCACTTTTCATACAAGCGATATTGTCAGTATGTGAAGGAAGTTCCCTGCCTTGGGGAGGCATTGGATTTTTATAAGAATTGAGCCTTCCAAAAGGTAACTTCTTTCTTTAAGCCTAGAATCTGGCTTGGTTGACACCTGACTTATGAGTCTATTCTGTAAGATGTCGTTCACTAAACGGTTATTCCTACAATCGCTTGTGAAGCTATGGAATTTGTTTGTGAGTTTGATATGAAATTTATCACATGGATTGGCCCCTTTTACAGCAAATTTTGGTTTATTTAGACATATAATAATAATAAATTTGATTCAATGTGTTGATAGTTAAGTAATTTCTTTGAGTTTATTTTAGGACCCTTCCAGGAGAAAATTTTAGAATACTTTATAGGTCAAGTCGAGGTTTTTTTGGTGCTCCTCATCGAAGAAGAACTAATCATTTAAATACATCATTTCTGTTTCATCAACAATCAACTAACTGTTTTCCCATGGACAAGTGGTTTGTAAGAACCCCCTACACTCTTTAATTTTTTAGTTAAGTATTACCAATTTTTTTTTAAATATCAGGTTCTTCTGGAATTGAGTTTGTATTCATTTGTGCAGAAAAACCGCGTTGTTTACCATTTTTTATAAAAAAAATTGTATGTTGTTATCGGATGGTTTGAGCGCAGCTCCGCCTTTCAACAGTTAAGTTGAGTCCATAAAACATTTTTCTCTGTTCTACTAAGATTCTATCAACAATGATAAAGTTTTTAATAACTAATATGTGTCTGTCAAAACGCAGAACTTAGGTTATAGGTGTCAGTATGGTACGAAAATATGTACTATCCCTTCTAAAATTGAAGCTTGTTCGTTACAGACGTTACAAAATAGGAATTTACCGACAATCGTTCAGCTGATCGTTAACAGCACGGTGACGATAATCGTTATCTAACGAATCGTTTACAAACGAACATTTACAGAATAGACACGTTATAGTAATCTACCTTGAACTTTCTTTTGTTTGTTTCAAGTTTCTCGCTCTGATGAGATTCTTACAAAAGGTGGCGAAACGTTGTTTTAACCATTAGATTTTTAATTTAAAAAATAACGAAAAATTCTTTTGTTTGTCTTTTTACGGCAAAAATGCACCAAATTTTCCAGTTCATTGTTTTTCGATATCAACATTTTTAAAAAGTTGCCTCGCTAACTTGGTATCGCTAACTTGGTATCAAGTTTGCGAGACATTCGATTTTTTTTTAAACAAATAAGAAGAAATTAGTTTCAGGGAGTTACTAAAATTGATCTTATGTATCACCTTACAGGATTGGTAAAGTTGAAGCATAAATTAAAGAATAAAATTAGACAATTTATCGAATACATATACAACGTCTACCGGGATTGGACCGTGTCGAAATGATAACCGTTGTTGCCAACGTTTTGCCACCAATAGTAACGAGCATCATCAGGGCGAGAAAATTTATATATATAACACGTACAACAAACACATTCGAGTACAAACGTTACAAAAAATTACAAAATTAATCTTTTGTACTAAATTTTAATTAGACTACTTTTATAAATGTTTTTAAAAATTTTAAAATTGACATTATTATGTATTGATGGAATTGAACTATTAACTCGTTTTTGTAGACAGCCTTGATAAAACCCACACAACGGTGGGCAAAATGTCGGCAATTACATGCTACTGAGTTGTTTGTACATCTCACCTCCACCTCTTTCAGTACATTATTTAGTATTTTTGTTATGAACCCGCTGTTTATTGCTGTGTCTTTGTATATCCCAAATACCAATTTAAACTCTACTGTCGTTGCTTACTTCGTCTTATTTCCAAGGCATTTTACTCAGTTTGTAGCAATTCAGAAGTTTTAGGCAGGTACCCTTTTAACCCGCTCTGGTCAGCTGATACAGTTGCTTAGGCTCCCGGATTTCATTAATTTGAATGTGAGAATTCGATAGCAGTAAGCGATGTTAATAGGATGCTACTTCATGTATGGGCACTACACTAATCTTCAACGCATCTATGGTGTGAGTTATACAAAACACGAAAAAACCGATATATTTGCTACAACTTTTGTTTAGAAAAAAACTTCTTAATTTGTTCTGACCGATTTGAAATTATATTAATCATACAAATCAAATGAAACAAAAGTTGTTATACCTTTCAGTCCTTTTATTTAAATTATGTCTCAAATGTTCAGCACTCTTCGATTGGAAGACGTTCGTTTCTAGAACAGCAAACGACCTTACACTCCAGAAGCTGCTGATTGCATTCGATTGCACATTTTGTAAATGTTGGGGTCGTTCAGTATAACATCGCACGAATTGAGCAAATAATGATACATATTATTTATTTAATGTAAGCTTTGTGATCGTGGAGGGTAGGGAATATATAGTTAGCCCAAATGGTTACCGATGAAGTGATTGATGAGTTCTGATGAAACGTGGGCAATTATCAAAACTGAATTTAAAGAATTAAATCCAATCAGAAGCATGTATATTAAAAATTATGTACGATTTGTTTACTTGAGATCGTTAAAAGGTATAACACAAAAGCGAACAAACAAGTTTCAGTTGCAGATTAGCTTAATCTTTTCAAGAGAGTTAAATCGGTATACGGAAACAACCCTACCATGTAGATACACGCGCTAAATTAAAATAAAAATGCATTGCATCGATTTTGTGTTGGTCCTACTACTAATTATAAGATTGGTCGTCTGTGAAATTGAGGCAATTAAAAAGGCTTGCAAGTGTAGTGTTCGGAAAATGGTTTTTAATTCATTTGCGCTTGCACGGTTGATTAATAGCATCGGTTTTTACTGACTATTAAAAGTAATTGGTAATTATTTTAAGACGCTGCAATGTATCGCTTTGTTGCCGTTTCAATACTTTGTTAAATTGATGGCCTGTCTAAGGTAGTGCCGGCATCTATAAGAAATTGGGAATAAACGCATTTTTGCAGTTAGTTTCTTGGCGCAGTCGCGTTTTCTTTTTTAAAAGTGATCGAGTTGAGTGCTCTATTGTAATCATTCGAACAAGACAATCCCATTATAACGTTCGATCAATGAGTCATAGCTATAGTACGGTCGAGCAAGAAAGAATATACGGGTCTCTCGCCTATAGTATGTTAGTTATTCTGGAAGTCTGGAAAAACGGTAGTGATTCAGGTGGGGTTCTACTCAACCATTAACGTCTCGGACGAGAAGACACTTGATTTTTTAGTCTTACTGCTTTTTACTCTCTACCGAAATGAAAATAAATCCTTTTACTAATAGACTGGTACACGAATTCGCTATTATTTTCAAGGAAGAATGATATATATGGTAAACAGAATCTGAAAATGCACTCTGCCGTTGTCGTGGCTTTGGAGGATACACAAGAGGTCTGGGGTGAGGCACGACGCGCCACGGGGGCGGAACAGCGAACACTACTTCGATATCTGTCGATTAAAATATATGCACTGCTCGTATAATGGCACTTCATCAAGATAGAGAACATAGTGTAGCCGACAAGCTCCTCTGGAAGTCCCTTAAACCCCCATAATATCCTAACTGAGAATTTACGCTCCTTGATGTGTTTCGATCAAATATTAAACGGAACCTAATCAAGCAACTCCGCTACCGAGATATGCATTACCCGGCAGGAAATTAACAATAACAATTAAGGTAACCACCTAACGTGCTTACATGGATCATATTAAATTTATCGAAATAATTATCTAGCTACGGCGAGCTTGATTACGTTTCCCTCGCACCTCGCACCGCCTGATCTCATTGCGAACTCATATCCGGCCGAATCTTAAGTAAACTGTCTGTAAGCGGCTTGCATTAATTAATAAGGAACTCCGCTAATTGCGCTGGGACGAGATTGCGTAGTTCTCTGATTGGTGGGTCCGTAGAGGCTCAAAATAATTACTACAATGAAACTAACTTCTATGCGCTAAATTAAAAACAGTGGCACTACGGAAAACTTTGCTCGCATTTAATAAGTTCTGATTAACTTTTATTACTTAATCCGAGTATATTCGTTTTACAAATAGTTTTCGAAATGGCGTAAAGCATTAACTTTAGGAGCTGAATAATTCGATGATCTGGGAAACTCATCTTGAAAATGGTTCGATTGATATGTATTATTCCTGGCAAGTCGTTGTAAATAAATGCTAGTGGCCTCAGAAGAGCAATCTTCCCCATCGCATAGGAATCGCTCGCAGTGCCGACTCTTTGCATGTTTTTCTTCTCTGCGGATTTTAACAAAAGAACTTCTGAGTGCCTTTTAAGTGAAGGAGCAGTTAAAATGATAATCGACTCTTAAATTTCCTGAGAGTGAAAGAACGAAAGATGGATTGTTGAAGAAAGATAGAACAAGTAAAATGTTAAAGTGCCATTTTTGCGAATCTTGGCAGCCGGCGCTGAAATCCGATGAAGTTAATGGAATGTCCGGGTGCCCTATCCTATCCTGCTTTGAATTGAGTAACTTGTAGACATGCACCGACAGACACAAACACACTAGCTAGATGTCTATTTATTTTTAGGCACTAAGCACCAATTGTGATGAAACTTACTTATTAAACGCACTCAAAGTTTAAACCACTTTTTACATTAAAAATGAAACTTTATAAAAGCTTTTTGTAACAAACTAACCTGCAATGATTAAATCGTTTTATAAACAAAATTAAGTAAAACCTTTTAAAACCTTTCTGAATTATTTCCAAGTCAAAACTTTTAAGTAAATGGAATACGTAAGTCTCGTTAGTATAACTTGAAAGTGCTCTTGTAGTTCTTTCATAATAATATCAGTCACTTTTTTCATGATGTTCTTTTCATTGAAATGAATACGGGCGCGTTTACATTCAGAATAATTACGATACATGAAATAATATAACCAGCAAATAATATAATGTACATCATAGCATATACTTTTAGGTCGTTTTATTGTCACTTTAAATTTGGTCCTATTTTATTTTCATTGAGCATCACTTTATAATTATTAAATGAAACTCAAGAAAGTCTGTGTGTTTGTGTCAATTTATATTCATTTCATACGCAACTGTACATTTTATTTTATATTTATTATTCTGTTTGCGCATACGTGAATTTTATCATTTTCATATCGTTTTTGGACGTTTTACGAAGAATAGCGAATTGTGTTACAATAAAATTATAAAATTAAAGAAGTCAAAGAAAGAGTATGTAACACATAATGTACATTAGGTTTTAGTAACTAAATAAATTCATACCTTAAGTTAATTTTATACCGAATAGGTACCATTCATTATTTCGCAATTTCAATCTATACCTTCAAATAAGTTCCTTATCGTACAATTTTTCCGAGAAATTATTTATTATTTATTATTTATTTATTTATTTTTGGATGATACCGAATCTTTTCTTGTTCACGATCTTTATCGGTTCGTGCTTTTACTCTTCGACTTATCACGATCTATGTCTTTATGTTTACTATAAGTTTTAGTTTGTCGTGAGCTTACGACCATGGAACTGGAGGTGTAAACTGCGTGTATCAATGCTGGCGGTTTATAACAACGGTAACAGTAACAGTAATACAGTAAATTAACTATACTCAGTATACTATTGGCGCGGAGTAATAAACCTGTCAGAATTATCGAATCTTCCGTATTGCAGTGGCGTAGGTACCATATTTTTAGTAGGTAAATATATTATAATAGTAAAATCTACCTTGATATGAATTATTATGTGGTTTCTTTTATTGTTTCAATCCTTACTTTGTGGAATCTATTTTTCATAGTAAATAATTTAATTCAGCAATATTCCACCGTTTAATAAGATATAAATAGATACAAAACTTTTGTAAAACACAGTATTTGAATATAAAATTAAACTCTAAAATCGATAAATGACAAATGTGTCGTTTCTCAATTTGTCTATTTTAAATTTTAATTTTATATAGGTACGTATACTGAGTTTTACAAAAGTTATGAATCTATTTGTATCTTATTAAACTGTGGAATATTTCAAAAAAATTATTTACTATTATGTGGTTTGTTTCTTATTATTACAATTAAGAATCGATATAGCTAAATAAAGTAATTTTAAAACATTATAAACGTCAAAATGTGTGTTGGATTATCTATCATCAGGTAAAGTGGGGTCGTTAGCGCAGTCATTACGGCAGACGGGTTGTAATTTCTGCGAAAGATTACAGATAATTAGTTGTTTGACCGAAGGGCTTCGTATACTTTCTAAATGAAAAATATGTTTAGTTTTTTATTAGCAATGAATCGGCTTGTTTGTTTGTTTGTGTGTTAGTGCAAATAATTTTGAAATGGAAAACTTTTCACCAGCAAAACGTGGTGCGTTATCTGCTAATGAAAAATTATAATTTTAAATGTGCATGACGCTGTTCGATGTCAACACCCTGCAAAAGTGTCGATGATATTGTAGGATTATGTTCTGCAATGACGGGAATATCAAAATCCACCATTTATAAACTAGTGAGGGAAAGAAAAAATTGGGACAAGTGCTTCACCCACTTCCATCTCCTGGTCGGCGCCCAATGGAATTAGATGATGCAATGAGGAATTCTGTCCGTAGAAAGGTTCACTCGTTCTACTTACGGAAAGAGATTCCTACAATCGATAAGATTTTACTAGCAGTAAATGAGGATGAAAATCTACCCCAAATGAGTCGTAGAACACTGTGGAAACTGCTTCGCAAGTTGAAGTTTACTTGGGAGAAGATAAATAGAAGATCCGTTTTAATTAAAAAACAAGAGATTATTACATGGAGGAGAAATTATCTTCGGGAAATAAGAAAATATAGGCGTGAAGGCAGGCGTATATTCTATTTGGATGAAACCTGGATCAATGCAGGACATACCGTAAAAAACATGGCATGATAATACTGTTACGAGTGCTCGACAAAGATTTATAGAAGGACTATCGACAGGATTTCGGCCGCCTTCTGGGAAATGAACACGGTTCATTATTACTCATATTGGCAATGAAGATGGCTTTGTAGATGGTGGTTTGTTAGAATTCGAATCAAAGAAAACTGGCGACTACCACGAAGACATAAACGCTAATGTGTTTGAAGAATATTTTGACCAGATGCTAGATTTCATACCCCAAGGATCTATAATAGTTATGGACAACGCCAGCTACCACTCACGAAGATACGAAAATTTACCTACCAGCGCTTGGAGGAAAGCAGAAATTATAGATTGGTTATCTGTTAAGAATATAACTTTTGAGGATGACATGGTGAAAAGAGAATTATTGGATATTGTTAAAGTTCATAAGAATAAGTATATACGTCATGTTATTGACAAAATTACCACCTTACTATTGTGAGCTGAATCCTATAGAGTTGGTTTGCGCTCAAGTAAAAGGTGACGTCGCTCGTAACAATACCACTTTTAAACTCGACGACGTGAAAAAACTTCTGGAAAATGCATTAAACAAAGTAACACCTGAAATATGGAAGAACTGTGTATCTCATGTCGTTAAGGAAGAAGACAAATGTTGGCAACTGGATAATTTAGTAGAGATAACATTCGAGCCAATTATTATATCAGTAAACACACAAGACAGCGATTCTGATTCCGAAATGGAAATTTCAGACGAGGAAGAAAGTTAATAAGTTTCAATGACAACCACATAATTTTATAATTGAGCCAAATTTACTTTTTGATGCCTAAAAATCGGCCCCCGTAAATTAATTGTAATTGTAATAGATGTACTGACGATATCTGCATTACTATTTTAATTTATATTTATGTCATATATTATTTATATGTTATTTATTTTATTTGTATAGTAGATCACATTACAAATTTTACTTCTTACGTATTATATACCATTATTTTTGTATCTTGGTATAATACCCACATCTACGGCTATGATTCTCGTTTCGTCAGTACCTGGGCTGATGGCAACGTGTTTACACAGATTAAACTATTGTTCTCAGACCCTAGATGAGTCGATATGCTGCACAATGATCGTATTTTGGTTAGAATTTATTAATTTTTACTTAACCGTAGAAGTACCGCTTTCACAAGAAAATAAAGAATTATTTCAAGCAATTATGATTTATTACTCCGCGCCAATATCATATAGACTTTAGTTGGAGGAGTGGAAAGTTAGAATACGTATAACAATACCATAGTATACATAGTAACATTTCAGTAGCGAAATTTTACATTTTACTCTAGATAATTTTATTTGTGTAAGAATTGAGGTTTCCACGGCCGGAGTCATTATTGAAACAAAAACGTCTTTCAGGATTGGACCGTGTCGATAAACTAACCGTATTCGCCAACGTTTCGCCCATCGTAAGGGGCTTCATTAGGGCGAGAAACTTGAAACAAACAAAAGAAAGTCCAAGGTAGACAACTAAAAGTCAGGTAATCAACTTGTCGACCAAGCCAGATTCTAAACTGAAAGAACTCAACTCTTTCTTTTTCTTATTCCTTGTTCATGTTGTTTACTCTACAAAAGTAAAACTGGTCGCTCTATTCAAACACGTATTTTGGAAAATATTTTATGTAATGTAAGAAAGCAAATATGCAGCAACCAACATTACTCCGATGTACTTACCGTAGCTTTTATAAAAATATTCTTTTCTTTGAACTACAAATTAATAGTTACTATAGTCTTGGTCTGATAAAATAAAATGCTTTTACATTTTCATTTTTTCAAATTTTCTTTTTCCACGACATACTTAGAGAACGAACGTTTCTTCTCTACAAATAGTGAGAAAAATTCGTTTTTCCTCACTAGCGAGGAAAATAATGTCATGTTACAAAAATGCCTCTCTAAAAAATATAAGAATGTGTTATTAGAACTATATGCGCCTAGTACTTAGTTAAACAATTTAATTTAATATTCAATCAGGTTTGTTTAATTTAATATCTTATATTTTGACTCTTAAAAATTGGTACCCTATATTGATTTGTTAGAATTACGCGACTGTGCTATGACAGATTCTTTCATTAGGTTGTTTTGTTTTTGGGGAATGTCGTGGAAAAATGTTGTGTCTAACACATGAGGAAAGCGATTTTTTCCCACTCGAGCTCGAGTTGCCTCACGAACGTAGCGAGGGAGGCATTAGAGTGATAACTATTCAATAAACATTTTTCATGTCAAGGTCGCTAAAAACATAATTCAAACATCAAAGTGCCACCGAAAAATTTCGTTACTGGTATGTATACGGTGATTTTACGGATTAAAGAGAGAGAAAACGATTCGAAGTCAACCGATAAGGCGGCAAATAACCCTATAACTCGTATTGTATTTAAACATTGGATAGAGGAGGATTGAGGAAAATTTTTATAGTGCAAGAAGGAAAGAGAACAGTAAAATGCAGTAAAATTTTTGAGGAAAAGAAAATGATCAATTCAAGAAAAATAAAAGGCTACTTAAAAATAAGGCATCTAAATCTGGACAGATTTTTGGAAGACTTGAATTGGGAAATAAAGAAAAGAAACAGGACCAAAGAGAAAAGAGTAATTTTCAATCACAAGAAAAAATAAGGGTAATGCTAAGAAATAGGGATGAAAAAGTGGTAGTAGAGGCTAGAAGTCTGGGGAAACACAAGAACTAGAAGAAGAAACACAAAAAGCAACTGAAAGAGAAAAGAAACGACTGATGAAAGAACAGTGACCGAGAGATCCGTTAGTGATGACCAACAAGAACAACTAGAACAAAAAGGACACCGGTATAATTTCAAAATACTTTAAAGAAAGTAATTAAAAAGCAAACAAACATATCAAACTAGGCAATGGAACAGTGCATGAATAAGAATGAAAATAAAAATAATACAAAAAACAAGAAAATAAAGACAAAACGATATGTACATCGATAGAGGTACCCCTTATATCTTAGAAATTAGGGAAACTAAAAACGGTAATGGAAGTATTTACCTAATAAATGAGCACATGCTTGCACTACTCACGAATCTCAGCCAAGAAATAATGCGAAAGAAGACGTTGGAATAACAATCGCCGAAGAATTGAATCAAAGAATATCATCAGTCAAAGCATGTCTCTAATAATAGTTATTAACATAATACGAATTTACGCACCAGTAGAAGAAGAATAAAGACAGGATTTTTATACAAAATACAGCAATTTATTGATGAATTCAAGAAGGCAAATCAAAATACAATAACAACGGGTGATTTGAAAAGCGGAGGATCAAAACATGGGATTGAGATGTATTTTGCGTAAGAATTGACTTACTAATAGGAAATAAGCTATAAGATCAGCCAGTAGAGGACAACCGAAGAAGACTGCTGTAAATTTGCAAGAAATTGTACAATTGCAAACAAACGCCCAAAATCATTACCCAAACGATGATCATCATATACGACTAATAAGACTATATCGCGGTAGGGAAGCAATAAGGAACTTTGTCGATAAGTATAATGTTGATACGATGCTATTAGTGATACTGGATTTATTATACGTGACTGTTATTCAAGCAGAAAATCAATGCTGCATGAATTTCTTTGTGTTGCTTTAATATCGTTACCTTTTTTATTTCCCCACGCAATATTTAAACAGAATCTATCGTTTTTGACTAAGTTTGTTTTGCGTGGTACCTTGCATTATTTTCCTTAGGAATTGATGTAATTAGTGATTTTAGCAACATTTCTGCTTTATTGAACTTTTTGTGTTTTTAACACCACTACTAACAAAATAATATTATGAAATACCAAGACAACATTTTTTTAGATACTTGATGCGATGCAATTGTGAAAAATTCAAACAAAAAAATTAGTTCTTAAAAGAAATTCATAAAAACGATTCAAATAGCTATTTTTTGACCATTTCAACCAAAATATCAAAAACTTAAAGTGGTGGGGCAATTTCAATACTTTCGTTTTTCAGCTCACATCTATTCTTGAAACTGAATTTCGCAGGATTATGTAATTAATAATGAAAAATAAATGTAGTGTCTAATATTTCTAAAATGAAATGTTGATATGGTTTTAATTTTGTCTAAAAATATGTTGCTATATTTATTGAGAAGGAAATGTTTGTTATCCATATAAGCAGGAAAGATTAAAAACTAAGGTGAACGAAGAAAATGAATTTCTTATTTTATGAAAAGGAATTTGAAGTAGAATGTGTATTAGAAGAATGACAAAAAAAAATAACGTTCATCTTAATCACATTCAATATATTCAACCACAAAAGTCTCTAACAAATGAACTTCCAAAATTGAATTAATTTTGACAAATTGGTTGAAGCTTTCGCGGTCTGTTTGCGAACTAGTGTGGTTTAGATTCGGGTGTAATGGCCGTCGTTGATTGGAATTTCTTCTTAATGTTTTGGTTCAAAGGGGACGGTATTTATATTGCCCCGGTCAAAACCAGTTTTTCGTAAGGTAGTTTGGGTGATAGTAACATGGAGCTTTCGAAGAGTATCTCGTGATCCCCATTGTTAAGCACATGTTTGGTTACCACTGACTTTTCGGCGTGTTCCAGGTGGCAGTTTGCTCGATGTTCTTTAAGCCTAGTTCCCATTGATCTCTTGGTGGTTTATATGTATATTTTCTACAAAAACAAGGTATACGGTAAACCCCGGCTGCTGAGAGAGGACTCTTTCGTCCTTCGTTGATCTGATGGTCTGCTGAATCCTTTTAGTTGGAGATAGTTTTGAAGTCGTACCTCTCTAGAATTCTTCCTATGCGGTCTGGGACTTTCGACATATGGTAGGTATGCGTTGGCGGTAGCTTTTCGGTCGGTGCTTTTTCGGACCGCATTGTTCTTTTGATTTCCTTCCTAGTGTAACCGTTAGCTCAAAGGCAGTTTTCAGTTGCTCGAGTTCGCCTGAAGATACTCTGGTTCGAGCTCGTTTCGTCAGGGACTTGATTATACCATACTTTTGGTTTGAGTGATGGTTTGATAAGGCATGCAGGTACCTGTTTGTGGGTACACTGTGTGACCCTTCCTTGTTTTTTCACCAACACTGTCTTCATAGTGAACTGGATACTGGGGTGTTGGTTGTTCAGGTGTATCATCTACGTACCGGAACCATGTCGCTGGCTTGTATTTCACGGTCTCGATGACTTTCTTCTCAAAACTTTCCATGTAGAAATTGGCTATCACTGGGCTCAGTGGATTTTTCTTTTCCACTGCATTTGAAGAACTCTCCTTTCTAAACTAAGTAGCTTCCGATGAGACAGACCTCGAAAAGCTTGCTGATGAAGGAGAGAGTCACGACACCAAGAAGTTCTTTCAGTGGCTCTTTGGTAAATAACAATACCACGTTACAGCTTACAAGGATGTCTTGGGGTTCTACGTTGATGTCTCGAATTTTGTAAAAAAAGTCTGCTGAGTCCTTAATGTAGCTGTTGGTTTTTCCTATATGTAGTTGGAGTAGAGATTCCAAGTACTTAGCTAAATAGTAGTAAAGTCTTGGAGGTTCAGCTTCGGATAGTAAGATTTGTTTTTGAGTATCTTCGGATAGAGAAGATGACTTGATAAGTCGGTTAGTGAGTCGAAGTCTTGTTTGTGTGGGATCTTTCTTCAGAATTAATTTTTGCTATTGCATAGGACGAAAGCTGAATAAAAATGAATATTTTTTTGGATATCATGTTTACAGATGAGTGTACAATTGACCGCAATTGATTTTTAACGGAACCATTATAATTAGTACACTGATGTAAACCTTCCTCATAGTCAACATAAATGGCGAGTTAATGTCTGGGCAGGCATATTTTGGCTACTTCTATCATTGGCCATTCTTCTTCGACGATGTTCTAAATTCTAACACGTACTTAAATTTGTCTTAAAGATGTCCCTCTTGCTCAAATTAGGGAGAGATGGCTGTATACATTATTTAGTTTCCAATCCCCACTAGCCATTCCTCCACATCATTGTGAAATTAAGAAAAAAACTACTACGATTACAAATAACAAAATACTGATAAACTCAAGTTATCTTTGGTTGCATTTTTCTAAGTTTACATAGTGATTTCCTCAAACACAAAAAAACATTTGGAATTGCTGCACCTTCAAACTGTTACATTACACAGTTAGTAATACCACAAGGTTGCAACCTTCTAAAACCTAAGGTTTATGGTGACTTCGATATTTAACTTTTTAAAAAAATTACGATTTGTGGCTAAAGTTCTAGTTTTAGATACCATGTATGGTGTAACGAATCACATTCAATTTGATCCAAGAATCCAAATAAGCAATAATAACTTTGTAATACAGTTTGTTTAATAGCCAGTCAAAAAAGTATTTGATTATACTGTTTAAAATTTTATATTATTTGTTGTTACTACAGAATAATTTCTTCCATCTGTTGGCATTTTACATAGTTTTTTCCACGACATACTTAGAAAACAGACGTTTCTTTTGTACAAATAGTTTTTTGTTTAATTTAGTATCTTCTTATTTATTTAAACATTGTTACCCTACATTTATTGGTTAGAATTACGCGACTAGCAACGTTGCGCTATGACATGTTGAGACCTTACCAAGGCTACAGAATAAACAGGCGAGACTATTGTAACCATTCGATTGTTGACTTTTGCTTTTACGTACAAAATTGTGACGAAATCCTGTAACAATATGTTAAGTTTACAGTTAATAGTTTTTCTTTTATTTGGGTTGGTTGCTTGGTTTTTGGGGAATGTCGTGGAAAAAATGTTGTGCCTAACTCATGAGGAAAGCCTTTTTTCCACTCTCACGTACGCTCGTGGGAAACTCGAGCTCGAGTGAAAAAAAGAAACGCTTTCCTAACTTGTTGGACAAGTAACTATTGTAATTCGCTACGTGTTAAGCGTGGACCGAATTATGGCATTGCTGCTATATCTCACTAATGACAGTAAAATACTTTCATGAGTAGCGGTATATGATTGGTCGGTATAATTCACCCTTGAAAGTAGTTCGCATATTCTCCGAAGTTTTTCTTTATCTTGGTTGCACAGTAGTTATGTTTAATCGATGTATTTTAAGCACTTGCTTAATTTCTTTTGTATGCTAAAATGCATTTATGTTATTTATCTATGTGCATAATTCCGATGCCCGCATTAACGCTCAGTTTTTATCATAACGATGCAGCGTAATAATAATCACGAAAATATGTATTGGAAACGTTAAAATTCAACGAGTGTAAGGTCTATTGAAACAGGCGATACAACTGGGGTTGTCGTTCGATCGAGATAGATTAAACATTTCGGTATCCGAGAGGAAAATTCAGATTACAAAACGAGATTATTTAAGCGGCGAATAACAATCGCAGATTTAATTAAACTAAAGTACCTACACAGACGTGTAATTGGTAAAAGCCACCAGCAGTTAGTCGTCGATTACCAGAAGTTCTGAAACAAAAATGAATTTTCCACAATGGCTAACTGCCGTAATAACTGTATATAACCTTATTAGGAAACTTTGATATTACATGAAAGAGCCTATAATACATTGGTAAAGTTTGACATCTTGACGGATGGTTTTGTGGCTGCACGTGTTCTGGTTCAAGGCGTCCGTCACGTCATTCCGAATCATCGGTCCCAAGAGTGAAATTAAGCAACCGGTATCGGCTACCGGTAAACAAGTTCGCGAACTACCGCATAAACTTGGCAAAAACAAAAGGACTTTTTCAATAAAGCCGACGAAAGGAAAATTAAAGGAGTAAATCTCGAGGCCTTGCATGTAAGTGAGAAAGTCCGTAATGAAAAAGAGTTCTATAGAGCTTTATTCAAGCAAGTTAATTTAATTTTACTTAACCCAACTCAAACACCTTAGTTTGATGTTGTTCCTATAACCTCAGATAAAATAAATTGCCCCTTTTCTTTGGATTAATACGAGCAAACACTTTTTTTTCAAAGCTCGCATTACACACCGTCGCTTCTACTATTTGATTGGTTTATCTTATAATGAAAGAGCGAGCGGATTAAAATTGACTCTATTATACAATTCGTAGAGGGCCGAAAAGCGCAATCATATTTTGCAAAATTAATTTTTTTGATAATCAAGTGTTGGGTATTAATAAGCCCATTAATTTTGATGGTACCATTACTGGCGGCGTATGAAGATATGTCGGTTTTTATAAAGCCAAAATCGCGGATCTTAAGCGAGTTAATTAGTCAGCATTGCGGTCCGTTTTAATTATCAGTGTCTGATTGACTAATCAATTAATTAGCAACGTGTGGGACAATGTCCAGTTTGCAATATGCCAACTGGCAAGAACCTACATGTAATTTGGTGCTAACACGTTTAATCACATTTCTTGCGCCCCGCTACAACTCTCGCCATCTATTTTATTTATCTCTCTCTCTTTCAAACGCTATACTCTGATCCTACTATTAATCACATTCTCCCGAGCCCTGACATTTCATTAGCCTTTCTTTCTGTACGCAATTTAATTAACATTCGAGACTTTAAATTTTTAATAATCAAATTATATTTTCAAACCTTGGATTAAGAGAATCTCATTTCCGCTTGAACCACAATAGTTGGTAGAAAAAGAAATTACTTGTCTGAAATATTCAAATTAATTTATCGTTCTTTCGGAGACGTTAATTAAGAGCTATATTAGTCAAGTTCTTTTTTTTTTAATATTACGTAACTAAAATTCAAGTAATTAACGTAAGTATAAATAATATGAATGTTTTAATAACAAAATTAATTAAGCAATCAATTAAAATCATCCGTTATTAAATTTTTAATTGCAATATTTAATCCGCTTTGTGAAGTTATACGCGATTCAAAATTAGGTAATGCAAATATTTTAATATTATAAGGCAATGTAAAACGATTGCTATAAATGTCTGCTATAAAAGCCGTTTTTATTGACTAAAATCCAATTTAAAATATAATTATTTGTAAAACTTGCAAAGCTGCGTCACATAAATATTGCTTTTTCAAATTTAATACGTATATCTACAATATCTTGTTTATCGATCAAGTATTTTCTTTAAGAAATAACGCGCATAAACGGGTAATATTAAGTTTTTAAAGTAATTATTGGCTTTAACCGATTGAGACACGCGTTTATCGAACCGAGTTAATTAAATGTAACAAAAACACGCCATTGTCGGGGAAAATATTAAGCAAATTACTGGATGCAAGAAGACAAAAAAATTTAAACATTAAACGCAATCGGTTTTTTTGCAAACGACGTGAGTGTTCTATTAAAGTTGTCGAGAAAATGTTTACATTCTCATCTCTTTAATGTACTTCGGAAGACGGAATTTCCTTTCAGATTTGTGATATAAACAACACCTTTCGTTTAAGCTCATAGAAAACTAGCAATTTAGGTGACGTGTAAATCAATTGTTTACAATATTTTTTTAAATATTTAATAAAAAGTAGTTCTTCACTTGATACGAAAAGTAGATAGCTATTGTGCAGGAATCTGTTGAGATTTTTACTTTTTCTTTTTTAAGCATATGCAGGTTTTTTAAGTTCACAAAACTCATGCCCGAGACTAATTTTGGTATACGAAAGTTTGAAAGAATTTCACACAAGTTAACGGAATTAAAGTGGCTGCGGCTTTCTACCATAAAATTTTATTTTCTAAAGCACCTCCATACCTATTTGAAAAAGTTACCCATCGAACTGATGTGCATAACATAAATATCCGATTCAAAGGTAGACTTACTCCCCCTCTTCACAAAACTGAACTCTTCAAACGTGGTTTTTCATATCAAATTACTGTAGTATATAACTTGGTCAACCCGGATGGAGAACTAGTATCCTTAAGAAAACTTAAAGAAAAAGCATATCTTTTTATGTCACAAACTAACTAATTCGCAGTTTATTTGACCTTACTACTTAAGATTTTTGTTATGTTTCAAATGACCTTAAGTATTGAATATTGTTTCTTTTTCTATTTTTTTGTGTTAAACTTGAATGTTTACTTAATACTCAGACATACTCATCATGTATCAAACTTTAGGTTTATTTCAAGGATTAGGTGGTAAAGCAGCGCCTACGCTTAATAGGTAGCTGAACCTCTCCTTGTGATTTTCCTTAAGATTATATTATTTTTCTACTTTTTTCTCTGTATTTTGTATACAACGTCGGAAAATAAAGTCGTTAATTATAAAATATTTTCGTTTGCACAGGGTATTCCAAAAAAGATCCATGTTCTTTGTAATGACACATTTAGTACTTAATTTCATTTTTAGAAACTACGGGACAATGCACTCAATGTGACTTTCCTAACTTAAAACTTTCTCAATATTTCTGAAATTGCAAGACAAATTTCAAAATTTATTTTTATTGCCCAGAACAACATTTCATTCACATTTTATTTACGGCCAATTTTTAGTAGAAAGGGTGGATGTCATAGATAAAATTAGAATGTTGCCAAACATTTGTACAGAAATAGAAAAAATTACAATGCTGCCCAAAATTTGTAGAGAATGGCCAAAATGTACTTTTTAACCTTAAGCACTTTTGGAATCAAATAATCAAATATCAAATAACTTAGAAATATCCAGCACGAAATCATCCTTCCGAAAGAAGTTTTGAAATGTCGTATGAATTTTTTTTTCGACGAACTTGAAACCTAGCATGCGAAAAACCCAACTGACCGAGTCCGGTAATCGGAAATAAAGAAAATACATTTGGTTATTCAAACAGCTAGCGCCAAATCAGTCAAGAAACGGCGTTGAGTTAGGCAAGGCATTTACAGAATAATTAGAAAATATGGATTTCATCTCTTTCATATTCAATTACATCAAGGACTTTCAGACCGTGGTTTTAATTGACACTTGGATTTCTATTTATAGACATTAGAGATGTTGGGTGAAGACGAACATTTTTTTGATTTTGCTTTTTACTTTCCACAGCAACATTTTAGTACATAGACATAATTTTTTTTTAGTAAAAAAATTAATTGGACATTTTTTTGTCGAAGCTTGACAGATTTTTGGAAAATGTACTATTTAATACCACAAGGCGATGTGGCTTAACAGGATGATGCTCCGGCACATTTCCAATACATGGCCATGACGAGGAGGTTCACAAAGCTGGCCAGCTTCGCCGGGCTTAAGATACTTAAATTTTTTCTAATGGTCCTTGTTTTTATTAATTATTATGTTACGTTCCTAGATTGAATTCCAGGTAGTAAGAAAAATTTGTTCCTAAAAATTTTGAAATCTTATTTTTCAAAAATCGTTACAGTTAGTCATAGGAAACCCTATTATAGTTTGATAGATAATTATAATCTGCTTGAGATGAGCTTATAAAATACAAGGTGTTTCCTTTAAGAAACAACGATTATTATTTTTATTTATTTATTTATATATTCGTATGGTACATTATACAAATATTGTATTGTGATGTAAGTGTTATGTATGGTGCCCCAGAAGATCAGTATAAACCTATATAGTGTGGTGACGAAACCGTGTGCAATAGTGGATAGGTTCGTCTTGGCAAAGCATTTACTTCAAGGTTTAGGAAACCACTAAAACCCAAACATGCCAACCCTCACCCACCGTAGTATTCACATGTAATAACATTAATTAAGTGTGTAAACATTATAGAAGGTAAATAAGAACATAAAATATAACAGCACAGCCATTGCATGACGACATATAATGGACCGGTCCAAGCGCCAGTCACGACAATGACGAAAAAAATAGTAGGTTAAAGAAATAGCAAAACAAAATAATGGAAAAACAGATAATCAAGACAATAATAACAAAACATTGCTGAACTTCAGATGTCCTTCAGATTCGTAAGCCATAATATTGCTTCATCCGTTAAATTATGAATGTTTGAAACTCTCTTTAAACTTCGTTAATTGACAATCCTCTCAATATGTGTAACGGTCTCTGGTTCGTTTCCATAGTCACAATTTGGATTAGAAATCGCACCCCATTTAAACAACATAGAGTTGCATTTTGAATGGCCTGTTCTCATGCGATTTACTTTTGACCAAATTTTTCTTTTTGATCAAAGCCCGGACTTCTATTGTTGGATCATCAATGAGATGTTTATTGAAAACATCAACTCTAGACTATAATTTTTTCCACTCCTCAACTTGAAAATGCTGTACTTAAGTAGTCTTGCAACCATATAGGACTTTGAGATTTAAGTCTTTTAGCAGGAGGGTTGTCAATGTCATTCCAAATTGGCAACTTTTTGTTAAGTTGGCATTTATCCCATTCTCGTTTTAACGCAGCTTTTCGTCGAATGTTCGATGGAGTAATATTACAAAGAACAGGAAGCCAATCGAGAGGAGTAGATTTAATGGTTCCACTAATTATACGCATAGTGCAATTCAACTGGGCATCTATTTTTTTTTGTATGATAACTATTCAACCAGACAGGAGCACAATATTCTGCTGTAGAATAAACTAATGCCAATGCAGCTGTACGAAGTGTCTTTGCATCTGCTTCCCAAGTTGTTCCAGCTAATTTTTGAATGACATAATTTCTTGTTTTCATTTTTTGTTTGACTTTTTCTAAATGATTTTTGTATATTAAAAACGTATCTAAAGTTACTCCCAGATAAACTGGGTTAAAATTATGGTTTAACTTTGTATTATTAAAGTTTTCTACTTTTTCTCTATTACTTAAATGAAAACAAGAAACCTCTGTCCTTTTAAGATTGAGCATAATTTTCCATAATACGCAAATCATCAGATAGTTTATTTTCAATTTCGAAAAAAAATGAATGTTGAATTGAAATTTGATTTCAAAAGTGCATACGGTTCAAAAGTTAATTTTGGCCATTCTGTATAAATTTTTAGCAACATTGTAATTTCTTTTTTAGAATATTAACCTTCCCACTAAGTATTGGCCTTAGATGAAACGTAGTTCTTGGCAGTAAAAATAAATTTTGAAATTTCTTCTACAGTTTCAGAAATCCTGAGGCAGTTTCTAAACGGCACACGTTAGATATGGGGCACCTTAGATAAAGCCACATTAAATTGTCTCTTACTTTCTAAAAATGAAATTAAAAATTAAGATTTACAAAAAATACAACTTTGACAAGCATATTTTTTGGATCATCCTGTACAAACAAAAATATTTTTATAATGTCGATTCAATTTACCCAATATATGCCTAAAAAAAGAAGACACTTAAAACCTCATCAGTTTCCCGCAACAACGTTTGTGGCGTATATGGCGGGCCCACCCCAGTAACAATGTCAAAATTTATTTGCAATGCGTTCAGTTAATTTTTATTTCTTTTGACACTGAATACGTAAAGAACTGTTACGTTATATAAGCTAAAAATAACAGAATAGTTCTTAGAAGAAATTTGTTTTTTACATCAAAGATTGACGTATTGCTCATTTAAAAACAAACGTAAAATTTGGTTTTTAAAGTCATTATTTAATAAAGAGTGCGTGTAACTTTCTACTAGACAAAAGTAGTTACTGCATGAAATACAATTGCAATTTTTTGAACAAAAGCATAATTTCACCAATAAAAACTAATAGTCGAAGATGACGCTGCATAATATTAATAAAATTGGCCCTAAAATTTAATTCTACATCCAGTTCTGCCGTCAGAAATAGTAGCTGCCATTTGAAAAAATTAAGTATTTGACAAATTCTGATTGTCAACTTTGAAAAATAGCAGTAGGACAGAAGTGTCAGCAACGATTTAAAATATCGGCGAACCTTTAGAAATCAAATCACAAAAAATCATTTATTTATCTTCAATGGTTTAAACATAACTTTTTACATAATTGTTACATAGGTATGTCAAAAACTATGACACATGTCTTGATAGTATGACGGCGCTGATTATAAAATCTAATGTAGAATTTAGATAAGGTGTCAAACCAGCGTTATTTAATTTAAAAAACATAGATGACGTCAATTTCCGGTATATCTGGAAGCGCCGCCATTTTGAAAAGCGACACTCGATTGTGAGATTTTCACGGTAAAATGTAATGGTTATTTTGAAACAGTTTCTAAATATCTATATTTTCCTGGAGTCAAAGTGCTGAATTCTAAAACAACACTGATCAGCAATATCGAAAAGAAGGCAAACGCTCGGACGCCATTTTTCTATCATATCTGCTTAAGTATTAAATTTTGTTTATTTTGCGTTTAAAATTTACTACATTATCTTAACGATTTTCATTGCCTAAAATTTTAAAAAGTAAACGTGAATACATGTAATCTTTTTTTAATTATTTATTATTTAAAATTTAAATAATGTTTAATGTACCTATCTGTAAGAAATTCAAATGTTTAGGCAATTAGTACCTAAAATATTTATTTTATTTAATATTGGTTCACGTATATTTTCTGTTTAAAATTTATTTTACGATTTTTATATATGAACCCTTTATTTAATTTTATTATGTAATACATTTTGTTCTACACCGTGCCCAAGATAAAATTAACAGCATGGGAATCTTGAAAAGGTTGCTCAAATTGCAAAAAAGTTGGAGAATTTGGAGTATATTTACATGGTGTCTCAAAAAGTTTAATAATAATTTTCGTTTTCAAAATTTTATGAAAAAATGAATTTTTTGGATTTTTATTTTTCGTATTTTTTTCGCTTATTTTTAAAAATATTAAAATCTAAAAACACGTTTTTATTGACACTTTTAGAGCTTTAGAAAATGGTGGTTTCAAATTTTTAATCCAAAATTTCATCTCGGAGCATCAACAACTTCATTTTTATATAGCCGCATACAAATAAACACCTTGTATTTGGTAGTGTTTTTTTATTATAAATTCAACAATGTATCACACATAATCGTTTACAACCTAATTTTGTAAGAAATAGTTGAAATTGCCCACCTTTTTTGCAATTTGAGCGACATTGTATTTTTTACCATTTTCAAGATCCCCATGCTGTTCATTCTTATCTTGGACACAGTATATGTGTGTGTGTGTGTGTTTCCGAAATATTACTTCTATCGTTGAGTGTAAAGTTCTTAAACTTCTAGGTGGAAGTAGGGTTGAAAATAACGGTCTTAGGTTACATAAAAAGGCCGACGTTTTGCTCACAACTGCGAGGGCTTTATCGACTTTTTAGCCTCGATAAAACCCTCGTAGTTGTGGGCGAAACGTCGGTCTTTTATGTAACCTAAGACAGATATTTCCAACTCTACCTCCACCTAGAAGGTGTAATGGCAATATTTTAATAACCTCACCTTGGAGATGATTGCCGACCAAATGTAAGGTAATAATTTGACTGTTTGTATTTCATCTCGGTAAGTCTCATTATATGATCCCTATCTGAGAAGGAACGAACCGAACGTTACAATAGTAGTAGAAGTGGGAAAGGTGGTAAATACTATAACTTATTAATAGCTTCCAAACCAAACTCTGTCTGTTTTTTTGAATTTGGGTTTGTTTAAAAAGAGACTTTAGTTCTAATTTAAACCCCATTTTGAGAACTGTGCGTTGGTTTTTTGTAGTTCCGTTAGGGAGCTTATTTTCGAGTTTGGGCCTGATAAGAACCGATTTAGTAAAAAAAGTAAAGGTTTTTCTAATTTGCACATTATTGGTTTTATTATGCTCTAAACGGTGGAATATCGAGGAATGTTCTGTGGAGGACGTTCCATTAAGAAAGAGCTGCTCCCTAAAAATACCGAACCATATTCTTTGAAGTTGGGTCTCTTGCATCCAGCAAGGGTTGGTACGTGACTAACAATGTATGTTATGCAAATTACTTTTCCATCTCTAGTATTCCCTACTTGGTCAACACTATAGTTGAAGCGAATTCAGTGATCCAACCCTCAATCAAAATCTTCCTTTATTTTGCCTCCACCTTATTGTCGACCTACTATGAGAAAACTGACTATATTTCTTCTGTCACTTGCACTCCCTTTTTTGATCACTTGCTAAAAATAGTTTTTTCGGAGATTGTAGGACAAATAACTTCCCAGATCTGGCCTTTGTCCTCACTTATTTGGACACTTGTATATAATATGGAAATGAAATTTTTAGGCCCAACAGATTATAGGAAATATTTAATTTCCATCAATAATAGCTTACAAAATAGAAATTATTAATGCACTACATAATTAATACCGTTTTTTGTAGATTTATGCAGTATGTCCCATGAGGTTTTCGCCAGTTTATATCTCGAAAACTATCTGAACTACGATATTAAAATTTGGCAATTATAAATAGTGGAAAGTTATGCTCATTGTAAGTAAGAAATAACGTTGTTGAAACGTCACATTTCGGGTCACGTGATATCATCTTTAAAATTTTTAATGGGGCACTCTATTAGGATCACATCACGCAGCAGTTGTCACAAGGTTGTCATGTTTGTTTTATACTTTTGTACTACTGTAAAGATCTTTCTAGTATCAATTCAACAATACCTATTTGTCAGTGTTTGTTACTATAGAAACGATAAATCCATTTTTATGAAGATTTATTTTTATTTGAGTGGCAAAGACTAACGTGAAACTACACGTGACCCGAAATGTAACGTTTCAACAACTTCATTTCTTAGTTACAATGGGGATAACCACTCACTGTTTATAATTGTCAAATTTCAACAACATATAAACTGGTCAAAATTTCATGTAACACACTGTATATTATGTTAAATGTAAACGTTTCGATATAGGAGCAAAAACTGGTTGAGGTTATGTGATTACTGAAATAGAAAATCGACTACAGTACGTCTTTTCTAAATACTGCGCTAAAAGAATAATTCAAGTACCTGCAAAATTGTATTCAAATTTTATTCCTAAAGTTGAGCCATTAAGCTTCTTGGGGAAAAATATGTTGATATTGATAACCCTTTTGTAGTGGCCACGATTCAGTAAAATCATCTCATCACCCACGTTAAACTACCATCAGAAGTTGTGTAGAGTTTGGATGTTGTTAAAATCACCATTTGTTTTAATTTCTTAGAAACTACCACACTACAGGGTGTCCCGTAATAAATGCTCAAGATTTTATTAGGTTATACTGTAGGTCGAGACAAACAATCTTTATTATACAGTGTCATCCCCAAAGTCTGCACCAAATAGGAAACTTTTTAATTATAGGTTTTTCGATAATAAGTTATTTTTCATAAAAGTTTGTGCATGTTCTAAAGCTAAAAAGGCACCAACACAATGTAGCGAAACACGCGTAATATACGAGGTGAATTCGAAAATTTAATTTTGATTCAAAAGTAAAGTGCCCTTATTTCAGTAAATATTAAAACATTGTATTTGTAAAAGTTGTTCTTCATTAAAGAAACATCAAGATTTGAAGTTATGGTCACCTAGAAAAATTTTAATTTCCTGTTGCGGGATGGACATCATACTGAGATGTAATTTAATTTTGACGTTTAGTGCCTTAATATTATTAAAAATTATATTCTTGTTAAAATACTGACTTGTTTTGAGCAATTTTTGGTGTCAACAAAAATCAAAAGAACTTTGCACCAAAAATTTTGAAGTTTTTTCTAATGAATAAAAATTGACCATAATTAGCACAATAATTGGGCAATTTGTAAATTACAAGCTTTTTTAAATAAACTGTTGTATACAAGATGTTGTTTAATTATCATTTAAAGCAAATCTTTTTTCATATAGTTACCATTTTAAAAAAATTAGAAAAAATTTTAATTTTTTCTAGATAGCCATGACTTTAAATCTTGATGCAGTTTTTAATGATAAACAACTTTTTCAAATAATATTTTTTTGATGTTTACCGAAATAAGGGCACTTTACTCTTGACTCAAAATGAAATTTTCGAATGCACCTCGTATATTACGTGTCTTTCGCCACATTGTGTTAGTGCATTTTTAGTTTTAGGGGATGCAGAAACTTTTATAAAGAATAATTTTTTATCGAAAAACCCATAATAAATAAGTTTCCCATTTGGTGCGGACTTTGGGGATGACGCTGTATATTGGATAGTCCCATCTTGCTTGGTTGTCCGTCTATCTGTCGTTATGTGATTTTTAGAAAATAATTTTCCTCTCCGTAATGGTTGAAGACTTGAAACCCAAACTTCGAAGGTGTATTGTATTAATGGTATCATTTTGAAATTTTTATTTTTTACTGACAGTACAACCAATACACCTGCAAAGTTTGGGTTTCATGACTTCAACCATTACGGAGAGGGAAATTATTTTCAAAAATCACATACAGATAGATAGTTGGACAAACCAAGCAAGATGGGACTATCTATTATACAATAAAAATTGTTTGTCTCGACCAACAGTATAACCTGGTAAAATCTGGGCATTTATTTTATTTATGTTTTGTTGGGAAGCAACAAGGAAGCGGTTTAAATCTCATTACTGATTGTCGCTGTTTTTTCATCTGGTAGATGCGTACGTAATGATGTAATTGAAACATAAATGAACTTGTGTAATTAGAGGGTTAGAAGTAGATTTTGATTTTTAATTTCGGATTTAATATTTTATTGTGAATTCTATGAAAAAATGAAAATAATTAAAAACGTTTAGGTACCTACGTTTTTGTAACTTTTATAACTTTTTACACTATTAACTAAATGTAGAAATAGGCAATGGCAAAGACAAGTTCTCTTTAATTTGTCCGTATTTATTAACATATAATATTATCAGCTTCTAATGTGCTTTTATTCCCTTTAATTTCTGTCGGCTGTTTCTAGGCCATCTCAAACTTAAATACAGCTTAACGTTTTATTAATATTCTTATTTTTGAGTTTGTTTAACAATCGTTAAAATGGTTTAAAATAAATGTAATTTCATCCAATAATGAAAATATTATTTATTTTGTTTTCAGAAATGAAAAGTAGATATTTCTGAAAAAAGCTTTTCCGGTTCTACTACATATAAGCTTTTGTTGACAAAACAAATTTTCTCAAAAACCTCTAATTTATATAATTTAAGAACGAATGCATAATATAAGTAATGTTAAGAATAAATGCGGAAAAATAATTTGAAAACATCTATTGTGGTTGTGATAAAAGAATAAAAGCTCGCTATATTTTATTCTAAAATATTCAATTGCACTTTCAAATTTGCAATTTACTTTAATATGTGTAAAATGAAAAACTAAAAAAGGCAAAATGACAAAACTTCCAATTTTTCCAGCCACAAAATTGCAGGAACAATTCAACGCCACACCTGTTGAATCAGTGGTAGTAATCGACCGCTCTTGAACATGCAGATCGTTTCCGTTCCCGTTATTAGGCAAAAACTTAGCTTTAGCTTGAAACGTGTAATACTATAATACTTTACTCTTTGTTCTTGGCAACATTCTCTTTAACGCTTTAGTTTATTAGATTTTTTAAAAATTATTTATGCATGAGTTGTACCGATTGCTCTTTGTATCTATTTATAATTATTACTTTATACACTTGTATCACTTATCTGAATTGAGACTTTTCAACATTTCTTAGATGAATTGAATTAAGTTTTCGGTCACAATGTCTTCAATGGCCATAATTATTATAAACAAAAACCTTTACGTTACCAACTTGCCATACAAAACGTGTTATAAAGTAAACGGAGAAAATAAAAATTATGGACAATTTAAGTACCTAGTTAATCTTTGTTAAATTTTTAGGGAATATTTTTATGATAGTAAAAATTACTATAAGAAATTTCTATACTATTTCTTCGCCAATTATATATTGAGTGGGTACTTATAGTTTTGAAGTATTACTATTACTATCTTCATTCATGTGAAAAATGTAAGTAGTGATTTATCAAATGACTAGCTACATTACGATTATATTCCTACAAATATTGTAATTATGACGAACTGAAAACATACTATGAATTTTAAATTTTGGTAAAATGTTGCCCTTTAATAGTAGGGTAATAAGTATTTATTCTTCGTGGGCTGTGGCATACTAGTTTTCTGGAGGTCTCGAAACTTTAGAAGACGTCGACCCATCATTTCCCACACATGTTGAAGAAGTGATAAGTCAGGTGATTTTATGGACCAGAGCAAAATTTGTAACTGTGCTTGCTGCAAGAACTTTTGCGTAATGTTTTACAGTGTGCGGCCTTGCATTATCCTATTGGAAATTGCATCTGTTAATATCTGAATGAACAACACTAGCACTAGTTCTAAAACATTATTGACATAACCATGTGCGGTCAATGTCTCTGGGATAAACACAAGACGTGATCTTCCTCCAATAGCTATCACACCCCAAATCATCACACCAGGTGTCATGGTGATGTGACATCTTTCGGCAAACTGGATATTTCTTTGTTCTCCTAGATATCCACAAACAACACCGAAAAACAGTTTCATTCCTCTTATGAAATTAATCATGTCGCTTTGGACACCATGCCAGCCTGACAGTCTTCTGTGATGCCGTTAGAGGAAGACGTCGATTTGAACGATATGGGTTTTTTAGGGATATTCTTGTATTACGAATGGTGTTCACTCTTACCTTAAGATACCAACAAGTACCCATCTGTGAAGATACTACCACAAACCCTTCTTATATTATCATCTCAAGTTTTCTCTTATACAAAATCATAAAAACAAGACATTAAAGCTGTGCGTCTCTCTGTGCTGTTAAAAATTCTCTCTTTTAGCGTCTTTCATCAATCCCGAATTGAAATATTTACATTAAGCATACCAGAGTAAACATTGCAACAGAATGAAACCTCGAATTAATGCTAGTTAAACTCCAGTTAAACAGTGAGTCGTTGACCAAAATTACCATATCCTTATTTTTACTGTAACAAATTTTGCGAAAAGAAAACCTGCTTCTTTCATATATGATAATTAACCGATAATCAGAAACATGAAAAAAATGTCCACTTTGTCTTACTAGAAGCATTTTATGACCTAAAAAACTCTTAAAAACAGCAGTGGCAGTTTTTGGTCAATATTTAATTTATGTTAAAGTAATGTTTATTGACATTGCTTGTTTTAAATTCGTAGCATTATTTTTCTGGACAGCGCATTTTATATAAAAGTGAGAATGTTTAATAAACAGTTTTTTTGCAAAAACTTAAGAGAAAATAAACTTGCAGAAGCCCACGTCGAAACACCGAATGACAGATTTTATTACCACTATGGGGTTGGCGTCTTCAACCCCATCTTAATCGATATAATCATTTTTACATCCGGTAATTGTAACATTTGGAATGTGGATGTCAACTACGCAATTAATATAACAAATCCAATTAACTAACGCTGACACACAAGGAAGCATTTACACGTCCTTGTGAACAAAGCAAACAAACCTACTTCATACATATAAAACGGAATAGGTACGAACGAAAAGGCAGTTACGTTTAAGCCCGAATTCGACACTTAATTCGCGACGCTGACCAGTAGGCCAGCACGTAGATAGCACTTTAATCGGTTAACAATTCACACGGAAGTATGGAATACAAGCGGCGCCTAATATCGCTCACACTGTATATATATAACCCGTAATTCAAAAATTTTTCATCAAAGAGGACCATGAAAAAATGTATAAATGCATAATGCATAATGCATAAAACTGGATGTATTGAAATTAATTCTGTCAGAATTGACAAATGTACGAGCTAAGCTAAGATACACCTGTTATATCTTGCTGTGTCGTTCATGGCAAAGTTTGATGAAAAATTGTTTGAATCACGCGTTACGATTTAACTATGTTCGACAACCTTACGCCAGTACATTCATTCATGAAAATATTCTATTCCACTTACTGTAAGTGGAATGTAAATAAACTCATTTAAACATAAACCGATTCTTCTCCAGTCCTTTCTCTGATCAACCCGGTGTCTAGTATTCACCCTAGACGCCATACCACTGGAAAGTGATAATGATGTTAAACAATAAATCAATCGGATGGACTACCAGCTAGTTAGAGCTGCTCTGAAGATAGAAAGCCAATCCAGTGGAAAATACACACTAGAAAATATTCTCGCAAGCAACACCTGTAAACCGAAGCACCGAAGAACCAAATCAGCATATCACAAACTCAATAATAATCAAAGAAAAAAAATAGTGCCGAAAACAGAAAACTGATAACAAACTCTCCTACCATAGATAACTACAAATGATTAACAGAACAGAATTAATTGCAAATTATTACTTCGGAAGAATTATATATAAAAACACCGCAGAGGAAAACACAGACTATGTCACTCTAAAAGAACTAGAAACATCACTCAAGGAGATGAAAAAAACAAAGATGGATGAACAACAACTTACGATCCGTTGGTGACATTGTGTTCACTACAGATAATCTTTGTCTTCTAAAACAGGACACACATAAAGTTGAGATGGCAATAAAAAGAACGTACGTATTGAAGGAAGAAAACGAGTGTAGATATTTGGGCTGTTCTATATTAGGTAACTATCACAATAGTTTTCTAGATGAATCTGATTGGGATGAGCTGTATATATTTTAATGACAAATTTCTTATGACTGAAATGGGAAGGATACCTTCGAGATTCAGTGACAACAAATGGATGATCAGTGTGTTGGTTGGTGTGTTTTCTTGCTAATTGTAAAATTGTGAAGTATATGTTTTTTTTGTTTGCAACGGTATTCAAACTGTAGAGGCTCTAACTTTCAGCAAGCATCATTAATCTGAACCACGACGACTCGAGAAAGAATTCATTAATCTTTTACTTCATTTTTGATCTATTTGGTTTAGCAATTTATTTTGAAAAAAAAACCTTTAAACCAACCAAGTAATGTTTTTGCATAGTATGTCGAGCAAGTATTTATTACATAAAATTTAAATCGAATGAGTCATGGAAACTTCGTGCCGGTATAGGGTCTCTTTTGGCTGGAAGTTTCAATTTCGGTTGGGGGAATTTGAACTTCCGTTACTCTCGTTTGTTGTCAGGGCATCCGCGCACGATTGAAGGCGTTTGTGAACGTTCGGGGTGGATTTCGTGGGCTGCTCGGGTTGTTTGGTTAAGTTAGTAACTGCAGTTGATAGGTTTTAAGTCAATGAGCTCGGGTATAGATCAAAACTTACTTCTGTATAACAAAATTTGATATTTTTTGGTGCTACAAGAATATGAAGTAAATTAATAGATTATTAAGCATTTACATATTTCCTTTTTTCCATTGCTAAAAAATGAAGGTTAAATAATATATTGTCATATGAAATTGAATGAGTAGGGAAATTTTGTTTGTATGCAATATATCTCAGGAATTGTGATGAAAACTTTTGAAAAGTCTCTAGGATTTGTGGTTACAATACCTAAAGCATTAGGTATTAAACCACGTTGATACATAATTTAGGTGTTAGAGTACGTTTAGGGTAGTGGGGCGAGGTCACAAAAAGGGACCGGAGCGAGGATTTAAAGGCAGTTAAGGTTTGATTAACCTAGTAACCGAATATCGCGCCAATGAGGATATCCAAAACAGCTGATGACGCCATGACAGTTTAGTTCGTGTGGTGCATACAAAACATTAACCTCCAATTGAATTTTTAAAATAACGTTGTTCTTTTTGTTAATTGTGTGAATTTGAAGACAGAAAATGGGAGATTTAGTAGATTATCTCAAAAGGCTTAAAGTCGAGTATAGTGACGTCACAGCTCGTTATATTGCTAAAATAAGCATTGTGGGTTTATGTGCCTGCATCAATGATGAAATGGAGTGAAAGTTGTAGCAGCACAGTTAAAAAGGTAGTTCCTTTGATAGAAGGAGATAAGCTAGTGGACATGTTAAATTCTCTTAGTGATACTGGGGATTCTGCAGTTTTAATGAGAGTAGTGGAACCATTTGCTACCAGATTCACAAGTAAAAATGAATCACCTTTATTAAATTCTATTTTGAATATTGCGATGATTAATTTTGTACAGCATCCTTGATAAACAGATCGAAAGACAAAAGATGTAAATTAGGCCTTCATGTAGAGGAATTAGTCCAAATATTTGTTCTCAACCGACCCTGTAAAATTATAGTTCAATGAATTTGTTAGATTTAAGAATACTTACCAAAATAGGGGAGACCCTGCCGATGAGATGAAATTTGGTTAAAATTGTCATTTAGGGCAAGCTGATATTATCTGTTGATAGGAATTAACAGGTAATTGCTTAGTGAGCGAGGTAAAATCGCATTCCTGCGTTTGAAAATCCATGTCAGTTAAGATAGGTCTATGATCGGAAGGATGTTTCGATGACCTGAAATTGTGTAACAATAAAATAGTTGAGCTTGCACAAAACATGTAGATTAGGTGTGTTATGGACAAAGGAAGCTGTAAATAAGCCTAAAATGTTTGAATTTGAGTGCGCCGATTTAAAAACACTAAAAATTAATTACAACTTAACCTCAAAATTTTGGGTTAAGGAAAAGTGCAAATTGTGGAGTTATGTGACATTATTATGTGTAAGTGTCGCATATCATTATTATCAGAAGAGGAAAAGGCGTCGTTTGGGCCGGATTTTGATAAGGCAGGCAGACAAAGATAGAGGCGGGATTGAATTTCAAAAAGAGGCGCAAATTGATAAAATATCCAAATAGGCCATGCCTAAGCTATAAATAAGAGTACCTGCAATTTAAGCGTCTCTTCTTCGAATGGTCGTGGGCGTGAGTGCACGCAGAGGCTGCGCCGAATTTTAATAATAAATTATTAAGTGCTTCGAAGTATCAGTCCGAAGTTTACAAGTTACGGGCTAGAAGTAATGCCGTTGAATTTCCCCTGAGGTACCATTCCAGGGATGAAAATAATTAGATAGTGCGCAGTAATTAAAGCTGTAGGAGATTTGAGACCTAAAAGGAACAGTTAAAAGAAATTGAAGTCCGGAAAGATAAAGGAAAAATACGAAGTAAACTTACCAAGTTAGTGAGTGTAGTTTACAGCTGGATGCAGCGTTAAATTCACCAGCACGGAGGAAACCTGGAGTTTTAATCAAAGCATCGCTGGAGGCAGCATTGTAGCTGAAAAAGAAGTACTACGACAAATACGTGTGACGGAAAAGAGTGGCGAACAAACCTGAGTGATCATAATAAGGTCCGACCATTTTGTAATTAGTTTTAAGTCTTTTAATGCGTTAAGTTTGTATATAATATCCATTAGTTGTTAAGGTCGTTGCGCCGGTGTTTGCACCACTAGGGATGCGCGGAAACTGAAGTTTGCGTACGACAAAACTAAGTAAATGTGGGGGCGCACCGCGGTTCAAAGAAACACCGGGAATATTTTAGTTAAGAATTTATAATTTATTTTATTGTCGACTTCAGCACAGTGGAGAACAAATGAAACCAATAAATAAGTTTGTGTGTCAGTCATTTACCTAATCATATCACAATTCATTGCAATATATATAAACCGGAATTAGAAATATTAAATTATGAACAACTGCTATCAGAAGGTCGTACACTTAATTTTACAATGGGAACAGATGTAATAGAGAACATTGAAAAATCAACACGATCACAGTATGAATCAGACGAATGGTACAATCAACGAGCTGGTAGAATCACGGCATCAAAATTTAAATCAGTATGTCGTACATCTGTTTCCAACCCATCACTGTCTGTAATTAAATTGATTTTTATTTCAATCAAAAGCAACGGAATGAGGTTTAAAACATAAACGCATTGCAATAAGTGAATACTTACAGGACATGAAATCTATACATAAAATTTCACAGTTTCATCTGTTGGACTATGCATAAATACCAACGATCCCAGATTTGCTGCTTCTCCTGATGGCATTATTATTTGTAATTGCTGTGGAAAATTGCTGTCTGGAATTGAAGTACCCATATTTATTAAAATTGTTAATTTTTAATCAATTTGCTGTTTAGATTTTGTAAATGAGAATCTGCAACTTCGATCTCATAGTTACTATTATCAAGTTCAGATGCAGATGAACATAACAAAGGCTCATTTTTGCGATTTTGTAGTTTGGTCGAAAAAGGGATTTTTGTGAAAGAATTGTTTTTGATGAATAGTGATGAGTAGTGAATACCTAAAAGTCATAACATTTCATGAAAAAATAATTGCACCAGAACTGATGGAAGGTATTTTACAAAAGGGGATGGAGTTATGAAATGGTGTCTATGTAATATGATGCATGATGGTCGGCCAATGATCAAATGTGATAATGGTAACTGTCTAATTGAATGGTTTCATTTTGATTGTATCGGCTTTGTTGAATTACCCAATAAGGAATGGACTTGTGCAAATTGTTAATAAATAAAAGAAATTGCAGTTTTGGATGTTTTAATTTTGAAATCATTAATGAACTCTTAACAGCGCTTTTTAATATTACAATAAATTTACCATTAATAATATTAGAAATATAAACAGTGAGGAAATTATAATAAAATCGGATCACAGTGCACTTGCTACTGTTACAATTTTATCTATAATCAATTGGTTATTATCCATGACACTAATTAAAGATAATGGCATTGTGTCACTTCAAAGTCTATATTTTGGCGTATTGTGGCAATTACTCTTTCCACGTGAATCCTTACGTTTGCTGATGTTCTAGTACATTCAATTTCTGTACTTGTGCACCTAGTACGTAAAGAAATTCTGATATTAAAAATCCCCTATCTGCCAAAACGACATCGCCAGGTGATATGTTGTTAAGAAATGTAGAATTTTAGTAATATGCTTATCTTATCTCACCCCATTCTTCACTGATATAACAAATTGAACATTGTGACGTTATGCCAATTAAATATTTCAAAGTATAATTATGTTTATAATTAGACGCACATTGTGCCTCTGTTAACAAATTTCACGGTTTTTCTATGTGTATTTCGAAACAGTCAATAATCACAGTTACTTTATCACCAAATAATGATTTAAAACATCCTGGTAACGTTTTCTTAAGAATGTCTCTATCAGGCCAAATAATCAACTTCCTAAATCTATCATACATAATATAATAGCATTTTTGAAATATGAAACGGAAGATTGACTTACATTAAATGTATATGATAGTTCTGTAAAATCTAAATTTAATCTTAATTTTATTTGCTGTTGGCCACTTAAACTAGTGTTGTAGTGGATTTTTATAAATGGCTCTATCAACTTAATTGTAAGGCGAAGTTTATTAAATGTATCAAGACTTGTATAATACTTAGTTTTTCGCATATCATCCTTGAAACTATCTAACTAAAAACCTAACAAATATAATTTTGCATTTAATTTTTAATTGATGTTTAAGGATAAAAACAAATTGCACATCTGTTCAGATGTTAAATCCGTTTGGGTCACTTTACAATTATCAGGTTCCTTGTTTAACATCGTAGAAGTTCCTGGTTGACATTCATCCTCTTCAACACTGGCAGGAATTAGCTAAATATTTATCAAAAATTTGCCCAATTATATTAAATAAAACCACGGGCAAGAGTGGCGGTATACTTAATTAAACAAAAAAACCTGAAATGTAATGATTAGCAACGGAGTCTTTTTGTGACAATTGTATGATCTTAAAAAGTTGTCACATGTTGCAGCACAATTAATAATCACACGATACTCATTTATAGTACCCCGAAACTCTGCGCAGCAGTGAAGAATTTTTAAAATCAATTGAGTATATACAAGTAAACTTTTTTTCTTCATAATAAGTGTAGGTAACTTACAAGTCAATGACATAGAAATCACATAAAAAATTATTGTTTTCTTCGTTCATATCTTGCGAGTGCTGCTGATTCTTGAACATTGGTTTTATATCCCATATGTAATGTTGTAACCCAATCAGAGTTTATCGAATCAGACACCTGAAACAAAATCATTTTTTAATTTATAGGTAATATATAAACTTATTCTTACCTGTAATAAACTGTTTACTACACTGTTTAAAATAATTAAACATAAATTGCTCAACGCATTGTTATAAATTGGTACAAATAATTCAGTTACTGTAACAATAAGTAAACCGCTTAATGTAAGTAAACTGCTTAATGCACAATCTAAAAAGTATAAATACTCAATTAAAAGTGAAATAAAGCATCATTCTATTAAACCAGTTTGATCATTTGGCACCTATCACAGAAGCTGATATTGTTGAAATATTGCTTTCCGGGGTAGGCGTCTACAGTAAAAGTACACCCTAATTAACGTGCTTTTCCATTTGGTCCTTCGAGTCGGATTTGAACCAGCGATCTATGGTCCTTCGAGTTAAAATCCACAACCACCGATTGTGTTACTTCGAGCGGGCAGAATGTTTAAAATAATTAAACATAAATTGCTCAACGCATTGCTCTAAATTGGTATAAATAATTCGTAAGCAAAATTGCAAAAATTTATATTTAATACTTAACACTGCATTAACATAATTTCATAATGTGTTACTGTAACAATAAGTAAACCGCTTAATGTAAGTAAACTGCTTAATGCACAATCTAAAAAGTATAAATACTCAATTAAAAGTGAAATAAAGCATCATTCTATTAAACCAGTTTGATCATTTGGCACCTATCAAGAAGCTGATATTGTTGAAATATTGCTTACCGGGTAGGTGTCTACAGTAAAAGTACACCCTAATCAACGTGCTTTTACATTTGGTCCTTCGAGCCAGATTCGAACCAGCGACCTATGGTCCTTCGAGTTAAATTCTACAACCACCGATTCTGTTACTTCGAGCGGGCAGAATGTTTAAAATAATTAAACATAAATTGCTCAACGCATTGCTATAAATTGGTACAAATAATTCGTAAGCAAAATTGCAAAAATTTATATTTAATACTTAACACTGCATTAACATAGTTTCATAATGTGTTACTGTAACAATAAGTAAACCGCTTAATGTAAGTAAACTGCTTAATGCACAATCTAAACGGTATAAATACTCAATTAAAAGTGAAATAAAGCATCATTCTATTAAACCAGTTTGATCATTTGGCACCTATCACAGAAGCTGATATTGTTGAAATATTGCTTACCAGGGTAGGTGTCTACAGTAAAAGTACACCCTAATCAACGTGCTTTTACATTTGGTCCTGCTGGCATTGTCCAAAAGATCTTCAAAAAGATAAATTTATGTGTGCTTTCAGTGAAAATAATCACTTGTATGCCCCACAGCGGCCATATTTTTTTCCCCTTAGGCCGTCTACCACTGTGGTTCCGGATGCACCGCAACCTAAAAGGCTTATTGTGCTTCCTTTGGTTGTTAATCGACGTATCGAAATTCAATACTCTGCACTAATAGGTGCAGGTCGTCGGGTGGATACGTATTTAACTCTTTTCTTAGCATTTTATTGCATCCAAAAATAAGCTGTCTTCTATTGTCCATCGCCTTGCAAATGCACAATAAGTGCAGTACTCTTTCACATAGTCGACAGTTAGTGTCGCCAGTGAATTTTCCGCAGGTATTCTTTGACGGCCATGTGATCCATTAGGAGCCCTGCCGTGATCATTAACTGTGCCCGGCTTAACATTAGTAGTTTAGCCGTTTGTTTCACGTAAGGTTCTATAATCATACACTTACTATGTATCAGGCCTGGTCTTGATGTCCAGTACGCCATTCGAGTCCATTGGCTGACTGCTAGGCGACTCGACTTTTTTTATATGCCCAAGGTTGGTTCTGGCCCAACGTAAGACGTTGTGGCTCTCTGCCTGGCTAACTTGTCAGCTTTGATGTTCCCTACATGCCCGAATGGCCAGGCGTCCAAACAAGAGTTACCTTGTTTTGGCCTGCCAGGGTATTGAGTGTGTTAAAACATTCAAAAACTAGTCTAGATGAGGTCTTTTGGCTTAAAAGAGCTTTCAGTATTGGTTGACTGTCAGACATAATATAGATACGCCTACGGTGGTAGTTCTTCTCTATATTAGGTTTTTGCACATTCGATGATGGCAAGAACTTCTGCCTGAAAGACAGGCTGTTCAGGGGGAGAGCATAACCTAGAACCTTCCTTTAACTATATATTCCTAATCCGGCCGCCGCTTCTGATTTAGAACCATCCGTATATCAGATTGTACCGTTTTTTGGAATTTTCTCTTTGTAGTCTATCCAGTCATTTTGATGTAGAATGACCACTTGAAAGAGTGCGTTGTCAATGCGCTTGGTCACCATATGTTTAGACCCCATTTGAAGTAGGGATCCTCTAATGTCTGCTAAACGTCTTATATGAGGAGAGTCAGCTTTGATATTGGCTGAAGGTAACTGAAGCCTGTATGCCACCAGCCTTGCTTCCTCTTTAATATATAAGTGCAAGGGGGTAACGCTTAGCATTGCTTCAAGTGCTGCAGTGGGCGTAGTTTTCAGAGCCTGTTATGCTTAAACAGGAAAGTCTTTGAACCTTGCTTATAGTCTGAAGATTGTGGTCTCCTGTAAGACCTTTGACCCTTATGTACAACCAGTGTACCATCTCTGGTCTGAGCCTCCATTGTCTGTCATACATACGTCTGATTACCGCTAAGGTATTCTCCGATTTTCGTATGACTTTTCTATATGTTGGTTCCAGGTCAGCTTGGAGTCAAAGATTACCCCCAAGTATTTTACCTCCCCAGATGTAGCTAGTTCACGCCCATTTATGAAAAGAGGTCCTAATCCCTCTAATTGCTTTTTGCGTGTAAACGTGACGTCTTTTGGGGAGATACTTTAAGCCCTTCACTCACACACCACGTTCAGTTCACGTTGCATTCGTTCTCTGATCGTGACTGAAAACTTGCTTTCCACTAGAATGACAAGGTCGTCTGCATACCCCAGAGGGAGGTAGCCTTCTGTTCTAAGCTTAGTTAACAATCCATTTATGACTAGGTTCTACAACAGAGGAGAAAGTACTCCTTCCTGGGAGCAACCTTCTGCTATCCTGGTTGTTAAAGTATGCTCGAAAAGCATTGTAATCCTCTGTTGTAGCACCCAGTCAATCCACCTACAGCTAATTTCTTCCAGACCACGTCTCCTCAGGGCCGCGGTTATGGAGTCAAAAGATGTATTATCGAAAGCGCCTTCTTTATCTAAGAAGGTCGCCAACATAATCTGTTTATTTTCTAGAGCATTCTCCGCCCTACTAGTTAGGGTACTAAGAGCTGTCTCTGTAGATCTTCCTGGAAGATATGCATGCTGGTCTCGGGATAGAGGGCTGATCACCAGAATCCCTTCCCTAATATGCCTATCCATAATATTCTCCATTGTCTTTAGGAACCTGAAACAAAGTCATTTTTCAATTTATAGGTAATATATAAACTTATTCTTACCTGTAATAAACTGTTTACTACACACTTTAGCAATTTTTTAATTTAGTTTGTGTAAAATCTTGCCTTTTAATGACATTGATCCACTTGAGCCTTCTTTCAGTTGATAAGTCATTTAAATTCGTTTTGTATTTAAAATTTAAGCATTTTGGAATTCTATAGAAATTTACATTATCTCCCGTTTAGCTCTACTGCCACAATTGAATAACACAGCAAAATGCTGGCATTTTCCAAAAGCTGTTCAAAAAGATAAAGTTATGTATGCTTTCAGTGAAAATAATCACTTGTATGCTCCGCCACATTGAAATTTATTTGACAGCATCCTGGATTTCTTCATTAGTTCGTAGTACAAAATTAGTTGTAAGTTGTAGTTGTAACAACATGTTAAAAAAATAAATGTGTAATCAATCAAAGAACCAGCGTATAATTTAGAAGGCGTGCCAACACCGTTAAGTCACAACAATGAGACAGACTCCAACATTAGGTTTAAATCGTTATTATCAAACTGTTTGAGAAAATTGGCAAAATTATTTTGCAGAACATGAGCAACCATCCTGAAAAATGTTGTTAACGCAACATAAACAAAGTGGGACCTAAGTAAGATCCTTGTGGTACACCCGACTATTAACTCTGTTAAAAAAAGAAAGAATTGTTTATTCTATCGGATAGAAAAATTTTTAAACATTGACGTATTAGATTTGACCACGTTGTCGAGTGTAAAGCTTTTTTTTCCGATAGCTGATAAATTGCGAAGCGAATATGGAAGACTTATTAATTACACTTAAGGTACATTCTTTTTTCATTTGATAATAATGTAGCTTTAGGTTTTTTAGTGTAAAGCGTCAAGAAAATAAATTGTAGAGTAGAAAAGGCCGCAAAATATTGCTCACGTGAAAATATCAATGCATAAGTAGATTTCCATGTAGTCTAGATAAAATATTTAAAAGGCTATTATTGTTGGAAAAGCCTGGAAAAAGTATGTAAGTAACTTTAGTAAATTAAGAACTCGGGCAGAGATCGATGTATGCTTCTCACTATACCCTAATAGAAACATAAAATATAAACTCACCCAACGTTAGATCTAAAAGCACTTTAATAAAGATGAACGTTGTCCTTTGGAATTTCTATCAAAACTACTTCTAAAAGGGATAAATAATATACATTAATACATTATATTTATGGAGTTTTTATACAAATTCCGGAAATGCATTATCGCGCTGATGGAACCAAGCTTTCCCGGACACGAGAGTGGTTTGAGTTTTCATTTACATAATGGAAGAACAACAAATGCATTTTGTATTAACTCCGGAGATTTAATGGCAGTGAGTGGTAGGAGTGACGGACTGAGTTAAAAGGGATCGGGGGACGTCATTACAAAGTCATGACATCTGCAGCCAATTTAACTAAAGTGGTTTTTGCATGGCCATCTTACTTTAGAGAAACGCCAATTTCATTGCGATACAATTAGGCTCGAAAACGTCTCTCAGTGCTTTCCTCTTTTTTTTGTAAAAATTCAATCGCCTTTATGCGTTTATTTTATTTAAGCCGATCGCTTAAGAATTAACTAAAGTGGTCGTTTTGTAAAAGTAATTGCAGTTTTATGATAAAAAAATTACACGTCGCAAATGCAATTACTAAATATTAACCTTTTATTACGTATAAAGCTGTTCGCTTCATTACTGTGTATGCGCTAATAATTCGAATTAACATATTTCCAACTTTTAATAAATGGCAGTTTATAACTTGCAACTTAGTTGCGTCGCAATGATTAAAATTCTTCCTTTTATGTTGCAACTTATTCAATTACTGGATAGTTCATATTAATTTGTAGTTGTAGGTGCAGCAGTACTTATGCCATTTTATACATTTTTTTACAAGCTCTTCAATCTATCTGAATTTATGAATATAAATCGTTTCATATTCGTGATCGTTTAAATTAATAAATTGCGATAGAAATAACTAGAACCGCTATTTGTAACGTTTAGAGTTGGCTTAATTAACATTGTATTGCATGTGCAATTAAGCCAATGACAATAACGAACTACTGTGCGTTATAAAATTAATGCTGTCAATTAAACTCGATATATTACCGAGTTGTATAAAAGCTACAGCGTCACATTGTATGCATTTCAATAACTGATTATCAAAAAGTTGCTGTTTAATTGCATCCATTTTATTGTAACACGATTAACTAACTGGAACTGTCGAATTATAGACTTTAACAATGAATTTTATCTCCATTTTACGATTGTTCAACTTCTCAGATTAATCAAGAGTTATATTCCTGGAAGCTGCTACATAGAGTATTAGATCTATTGTTTCAACGACAAAAAGTCGATTTCTTTTGTGTTCATAACGAGTATTGCTCAGATTGAAATAAGATTATGGTTGAATGGGTAAATAATCGTACAATCAACCGTTTATATTTCATTAGAATAGATTTCGTTAAAAATGAAATATAGCTTTTATTTAGCATTTGCTATTGAAATACAATTTCTTACATTGCACACTGTGTCCAAGATAAGAATGGACAGCATGGAGATCTTGAAAACGTTAAAAGATGCAAGGTGACTCGAATTACAAAAAGTTGGGTAATTTAGAGTATACTTACAAAGTGTTCCAAAACTTCAATATTTTTTTCGTTTTTCGAGATTTTACAATAACAATTTTGGATTTTCGTTTTCGGCATACTTTTGCGTTTATTTTAAAATATATTAAAATATAAAAGCACTTTTTCATTGTCAGTTTTAGAACTTAAGAAAATGACGGTTTGAAATTTTTATATATATGGCTGCCTACGAAAAGACGCCTTATTTTAAAATAAGCGCAAAAAATACAAAACACGATAACTGAAAAAAAAATTTTGAACTTAGGTAAAGTGGCCTAAACGAGTTGGTAGTATACCAGCCTTGATAAAGCCCACACAACGGTGGGCGAAACGTCGGCGATTACAACTTACTGAGTTGAGTATTATTCCCACCTTCACCTAGAAGGGCTATAATATTAAAAAATTTTTGGAGGCCACTTTATCTATATCATTTGGACACCTTCGTTTTTTACTTTTGAACTTTTTTGAACTCTAGGTAAGTAGTATATTCTAAATTGTCTACCCCATTAAAAATTAGTTTTGCCTAACATGTTCTTTATCAAGATGTTTTGAAAGTCTTGGAATTTATAAAGTTCTTTGGGTCTGTTTCTAAAATGCTATGCTGTAAAGTTGTTAAAATATTTTCTTTTGTGCATTCCATTTTTTGTTGAAATTTTATTTAACTAATTATTAGTGGTTTTTATGATAGTGGTACTTAAGAACAAGATTCCCCCCTGTTATGACATCATTTCATATTTGAGTTAGAACTCAATTTCATAACAATAGTACAAAATAAAAAACAATTTATATACGTATGTAATATGTGTATTTTATCTAAGCACTACCTTCTGCAGTCCCAAAGGTAAAACTTATGAAGAAACCTAACTAAGTTTTGTTAATACGTTTAAATACCAACAAAGTTTTGTTTAAATCTTGAAAGTTGTTTAAAAAATAATAAGAAAATGAAGAAATCTGTATTATGAGTATTTTCCAAAACTACAATTTTTCTCGAAATAAGTTGCAAACTTGTGTGATTTTGAAAATTGGGCGCGTGACAATTGGACTCAGCCATAAATGACAAAATGTTCTAATACGAAATGGTAGAAGTGAAAAATTAATTTTTAAAATTATTGGTGTTTTACAATTATTATTTAAAATTTATAATTGATTTCAAACTGAACCCCAAAAATTAGTTTTTTTAAATTTCACATTTGAAATCTTCAAAAAATTGTTGTTGTTTTTATTGCTGTGGCTTTTTACTTGGCAAACTAAAAGTTACGTTTATACGTAATATTACGTTATTACAATTTTTTAAAGAATTTTTTCAATCATAATAACCTGCTTGAAAATCGTACAGCAATAATCAGTAAGTGACACTCGTTCATTCTGTAGTAAGTAATTGCGGTCTTTATTTTATAAGTTGGTGAGCCAAGAAACGGAAGGTTATGGGTACTTAAAATGTTATTAAGTTTGGTTGACTATAGAAAGAGGCAAAGATTCTAGCATGTATTTTTTGGGTGAACTGTAAATACGAGCAAACAAAATATTTTTTAGTTACTAGTTGCACGCTTTTAGAGAACTTATTATAATTCAAATGGTTTAAAGATTTAAAATTTTATTAATTTCATTAGCTGTGGTGAAAGATTTTTTGTGAGAAATTTTGCTTAAGGGCATTTATTATACACTGTATCTAAGATAAGGATGAACAGCACGGAGATCTTGAAAACGGTAAAAGATACAAGGTTGCTCAAATTTAAAAAAAGTTGGACGATTTACAGTGTATTTGTTTGAAAAATAATATTTTTGTTTTCGAGATTTTACAGAAAAATCAATTTTTGGAATTTTATTTTTGGTATTTTCTGTGCTTATTTTAAAAAATATTGAAAATCTAAAAACACTTTTTCATTGACACTTTAGAGTTTTAGAAAATAGTGCTTTCAAATTTTTAATCCAACATTTCATCTTGGAAATTTTGTAAGAAATAGGTTAAATTGCCCAACTTTTTGCAATTTGAGTAAACTTTTATCTTTTACCGTTTTCAAGATCCCCATGCTGTTCATTCTTATCTTGGATACAGTATATACTGAAATCTGAAAAAAATTAAAAATATTTTTAAAACGTTTATCGATATTCTTGCTTAGAATTAGAATTTATACTTACCTTGATTTGCCTAGAGAACCCGAAATTTTCAGCTTTTTTAGTTTTTCTTATTTTACTTTGAGTACTTAGCGAGCCTTTAAAGTTTTTCGTATTTAGTAAGAGAAATAACACGAAAGTCAGGCCATGAAATACTACAACATTGAAAATTATATCTTAATACATTTTAAATATTACATTGTACTACCTTAAGACACTACAGATTTTCGCTGCTCTGATTGATTATAAGTTAAAGTATCAGCCACTTATGTTGGACCTGTATCTGTAAATTACTCTGACCATGATCTGGCCTATTTAGCTATAATAGTTCTTGACCGTAACACTACTATCAAATAAAAATATTATAATATAGTTTATTATTATTAATGATGTGACATCGAGCGTGCATTAAAAGTATATGGAGAACTAATTCTATTTATTTTCTAAAAATAGTGCTGCGCTTGTTTTTAATATCACTGAACTCAGACAAAATATTTTCGTTCATACAGCACTTCCGGTTATACCGAAGTAGCTGTCAACTTTCTTATTTCAAATGGAACATGCTATTTTTCATTTCATTTTCACATTCTACGTAAAATTTTAGGTGTAGTTTAATTACTATACCATACCCAAAAAATGACTGGATTTATAGCAATAATTTGTTTTAAATTTATTATTTTTATTTTGGGAATTATCTTCACAATGTTGATTACTTTACCAATTTTACAATAATAACGAGTTGTTAATATGGTGATCTTTCAACTCTAATTCAAAATTATTAAATATTAAGAAATTTAAAATAAAGTATTAGCCGTTACTGTAAGTTTGAACTAATCAATTGTGCGTGCAAATAAATCGTTTGTATTTTGTCTAAATTATCTGCTCAACACTTGTATGACATTCTTCTTCTTATGCTATTCTTCACTAGTGGGCGGTTTTTCTCTCTCATCGTCTTCATAATGTGCATAATTGTTACTCTGCACTACTTGTAATTGAAGTCATCTGCTAGATGATTGCATCCTTAGCGATAAACACCTATGCGTAAATTTATTATCGGTGTTGATCCACTCCTTAAATTCAGGCAAGATTTCCCCCAAAATATCATCAACAATCACATTATTTAGAAAAAAACACTTCTAAAACAATTTTTCTCGGTGCTTTTTTTGTAATACGGACTCAAGAATAGGTAGATATATGTAGGCTATCAAGCAGTAATGTCTGACAGATTGCTAACGTTAACGAAATGTGTTAACTTTAAAAACCGTCTGTAAATTACGCAAGAAATTTGTACAATTGCAAACAAACACCTTTCTGGAATGAGAAAACTACTCGTAAGTACACCTACGATCCCTGTTCGACTAACAGAGCTGCGGGCCAGGTTTTCAACACTGAGACTTAATTTATAGTTTGTTTACAAATAAATCGTAAAAAAAATATATTGATGATGACGTGAGTTATTATATGAAACTAAATTTAGATTTACTGCTAAAATTAAACTTGTAGCTGTGTGAACTTTCCTTCGCACGTAGCGCCACCTACTACCTTCTTATTTGGAATAAAGTATAGAGAAGCATACTTTAAATTACTAATAAATAATCAACAAATATAATCATTGTTTATCTTCGTTCATTCCTGTATGGTTGGAAGCCTACTTTTTCTGAAATTGAAGAATGGAAAAAATTATAATCTGGAGTTGATTTTTTTCAATAAACATCTTATTGATGATCAAACAATAGAAGTCCTGGGCTTTGATCAAAAGAGAAAAATTTGGACAAAAGTAAATCGCATAAGAACAGGTCATTCAAAATGCAACTCTATGCTGTTTAAATGGGGTGCGATTTCTAATCCAAAATGTGACTGTGGAAACGAACCTAAGACCGTTGCACATATTGTGGAGGATTGTCAATTAACAAAGTTTAAAGTAGGATTTGTAAACATTCATAAATTAACGAACGAAGCTGTATTATGGCTTACTAATTGGAAGGACATCTGAAGTTAAGTTTTGTATATTTTATCCTGATTATCCGTTTTTCCATTATTTTGTTTTGCTATTTCTTTATCATGCTGTTTTTTTTTCGTGATGCCATGATTGGCGCTTGGACTGGTGCATTATACGTCGACATGCAGTGGCTGTGCTGTTATATTTTATGTTCCTATTTACATTCTACAATGTTTACACTTAATTAGTATTATTACATATGAATACTAAAGTGAGTAAGGCATGTTTTGGTTTTAGTGGTATTCCTAACCCTTCAAGCAAATGCTTTGCCAATTGCACACGGTTTCGTACCACACTATACAGTTTTATACTGATCTGCTGGGGCATCATATTTAACACTTATATCGCAATACAATAATCAAAATGGACAATACGAATAAAAAAATAAGGTTAATTATGAAAATGTGTTCTAATAATAAATATGTTATGGTCGCTTGCACCAAAACAACTTAAACTTTAGTGATACTTAAAACTTAGATACAATTGTTATAACCATAGAACGATTGTTTTTTAGCATAGCTTAAGTTAAAGTCGTGTTGGTGCAAACCGCCATCAATCTCTCACTTTCTTGTACTGAATAGTGGTTCTAATTCAAAAGTATTGATTTCATATATGGATTCAAAAATTTTTTGGACAGACTGATATAAGTAACCAACCAAAATGAAAGGTACTTAAATCATATATCACAGTAGTATCAAGTATCTCTTAAGATACATTTAAGGCCGTTATCGTCGTTGCTATTCAAAAAATTCTGTGATTTCTAAGATATGTTCTTTACTCAGTTTTTGTCTGTTTGTTCATTTTGTTTTCTTTTTTTGTGTAACCATAACTCCGTGTAACTGTCAGGGAGACAGAGCAAAGACATCTATGAATTCACACGGTGCAAAACATACGTACATGTATTTTCAACTATCGAACATAGAATTGCTGAGTTATGATTCTCTCGCTTGACCGCGTCTTGCACATACAGTTAAGAATAAGGAATGCTTACATTTCAACACAACTACTTTAAACAACATTTCAAGTAGCATAAGTTGTATATTAACACTATAGTTATAGTTTCAGCTTTCAGCATCTAAGTTGCACAATGTTTAAATAGTACCAAAGCACCGGGTATGCAGAAGAATTTGTATTTTATTAACTGAGCATCCTACGCATTTAACTTTCTCTGTGTTTATTAGTACAGGGTTTCTATAAATGATTGTCTCATAAGGTAAGTGTTGGAAAATTTTTAAAATGCAAATTTGCCGCTTAAACTGATAGTGAATTAATTTGTGCCAATGTTATCATATGTCAGTTATTTCATCCTTCCGTTGTAATTATTATCTCTAGTTGTAATTGTGTTCTTCGTCGTTTATCGTTAATTTTGTTTATTTAATTGCCAACTTGATGAGACAATCATTTATAGAAACCCTGTATATTCCTTTAAAGTTGTATTAAGGTTGGGGTCGTATAAAAAATCTGCTCACACGATTTTTGCTACTTTTGGAACCAATGTTTTTAAATCCGTCTCGGCGTTTGTTAGGTTTTAAATCAGACTTTTAATGCTTTATTATTGTTTTTTAGGTACATATATACCATATATGAAATGCTCTACAATCTTATGATTGCTTAATAATGATGCGATGCATCTGAAAATCTTTACTAAATTTTCAGTTCATCAGTTTGCAACAGCTTATTGTTATCTTTAACGTGTAAATGTTTTGTTAATATTATTATTATTATTCTGTGCTAGAAATTTTGTTTACTGCAACTTATTTACCGGTGCCTGTAGCAAAATCTGTTGTGGGTACTGTAAATATCGTTTATTGTTGTTACAATATAATATAATAAAAGCGTACAAACCCTAACTTAGCAATAGTTGATAAACTTAGGCAAGATTGTTAGAGAGCAGTAAAAGAGCACATAGATTATATTGATTATATAGTGATGATTTTAATGATCCACATTTCAAATTTCAATTTAATACATTAAAATCCAAATACAAAAGCGATTTGATCAAAGCTAAAAGACTTTACTATAGTACAATTATAAAAAAGCCAACAATAAAACTGTATCTGCCTGGAGTATTATTAACTCAAATAGAAAAAATAAAAAAATGTCTAATCCAATTTATTTTGATGCAGACAAGTTAAATCGGCATTTCATTAATGTTCCTGTTAAAATTGTGAGTGAATTTAATAATAGTTCAAATTTCACTAATACTGCAATGCAACCAAAATAGATTTTCCTCATTTTGCATTCGAATTAGTTAGTTTTAATTATGTTAGAAATGTTATTAATAACATGAGAAATAGTAAAAGTCAAGATCACTATGGCATGTCTACGTTTTTAATTAAGAGTATTATGAACATAATACTCATTCCCTTAACGAAATTAATAAACTTATGTATAATTGAAGGAATTTTTCCAGATTCGCTAAAAATTTCTAAAGTAATTCCTATTCATAAAGGAGGGCTAATCGAACCCAATAGTTTTCGGCCAATCTCTCTTGTTCCAGTAATGTCCAAAATGGTAGAAACCGTAATAAACAAACACCAATATTTTGAACAATTTGATTTATTCTGCAACCGTCAATTCGGCTTCAGGGCAAAAAATCCACAAACGATGCAATTCTCCAACTTCTTAGTGTTATAACAGAAAAAACAGATAATAAAGAATACGTCGGTGCAACGTTTTGTGACCTACAAAGGCCTTCGACTGCGTTTCCCATTCGGTGATTATCCAAAAGCTACAATTTTACAAGTTTAATACTGTTAGTTGTAATTTAATTGCTAGTTACTTAACTAATAGATCTCAATATACAGTATCAAATGGCAAATCTTCCAATGTGGAAAACGTAAATCTGGGTATTCCTCAAGGGTCAGTTCTCGGTCCAACTTTATTTTTGTTGTACATCAACGATATTGCTAATCACTTATCAGTAAATGATTTAATATTATTTGCTGATGACACGACTATACTAACGACTAATGCTGATCTTAACGTGGTACATGATGAAATGTTGGTTGCTCAAGAGGAGGCTCAAAAATGGTTTGAAAATAATAAACTGAAATTAAATGATGCCAAAACTGTAAATGTGATTTTTAGTCATAAACCTGTTGTCGGCAATTATGCATGTCAGGTTAAGTACCTGGGCATTCATCTTGACTCCAAATTGCAATGGAACAAACACATTGACATTTTAGCAACGAAACTGTCCAAAAACATATTTGTTATTAGAAATTTAGTGAAATTAGTACCCACTGATGTCCTAGTAACTGCCTACCACTCACTTTTTATATCTCCTATTTTGTACGGTTTGATAGGCTGGGGTCACGCATCAAATTCATCTCGCATATTTGGGCTGCAAAGAAAAGTAGTTAGGATTATGACAAATTTGAGCTATAGAGCCGATGTAAAACATAAATTCATCGATTTAAAATTACTTACGTTTCCATGTTTGTATATTTATCAATGTCTTGTTTATGTCAAAAGAACCTAGGAAATTATAAGTTGAGTAGTGATATTCACCAACATTTGACTAGAAATGCGTCTAACATTAGAATTACTTATTCTAGACTCTCAACAAACAGATGTGGATTTAATTATTTTGGACAAAAGCTGTTCAATTTCTTACCGATACATATCCAAAATATGCCTTTACAGAAATATAAAGAAATAATTAAATCTATTTTGATCCAAAATGCATTTTATGAAATTGATGAATTTTTTGTTATAAATTTGCTAGTCACATGTGATGTTTGTTAGTTGAAGTAATAAACTTCGTGTATCGATTGCTTCGCCATTTGACGTATACAAACAATTTTTGTAATTGTATAGTATCAATAAATATATTATTATTATTATTATTATTAAATCATTACGCTTCACTGTGAAGAGATGAGTTGTTAGTTTTCTTTTACACCCTTTTTCGTTAAGATCACTAAAGTTAAAACTTGGATGATAAGTGCGATCCGTCCGTATGTAGCCGATATATAAAAAAACACTGCTCCGATTTTTAAGAAACTTGCCATGTAAGTGTTATTTATAATACTGGAGTTTGGGTACAAACATTCGAACCAAAAGGGTCCTTTACTTACATAGATTTTCTTATTTTTGACATATTTTCAAAGTACTTTTATTATACATAACTTTTGTTTAAACTATTTGTTTTTCTTGATAAGCAATTACATAAATGTGACAATCACGTGAACTAATTGTTTTAACAATGTCTCGAAGAATATTAATTATACAAGTTATGAAAAGAAAGTTGTGCAAAATTTTATTATCTATAACTTTTATTTGAATTATTTTTTCTCTTTTTCGAGCATGATTTGATCTGAAAAAGTGTTGAAAAACAGTTTGGTATATTTGGAAGTTTACTTTTTTCCACTTCCTTATTAAACGATACTTTTTGATTTTAAAATTAGGTAATAATAATAAATTACATAAAATTTTATAAAACCATGTTTTTTATTTTCTACGACCTATCGATTTATTATTTTTTTTTGTATTAATTTGTGTAGTTTAAATTCTAATCTTTAGCAATTTGATTTGAAAAACTTTCAATCTAATAAGGCTTCATCTTCGATGTCGCGTTTTTTATAGTTTTTTTGTTGTTGCTAGACTACAGATTTTTATTACACAAACCCAGAATTTACTCGGCAAAATACAAACTTCTTGTAGTCTAATGTTTATGATGATCATGTAAGTAATTATACTTCTGAATATATGTACGTTTAAATCTCGTTTGTTTGCATGTTTGTGCTAAAGAATTAACTATACAAATAGATAAGCAATTGATCAACAGCAGGTTTAAATTTGTCTAGTTTATTATCGGTGTCCGTCGCGTAAACATCATGTTGCAAATCCCGGATTCGAAAAGGTGGGATTTTTTTAATTTAAAGGCGTGTCTGAACTCAATTTATTTTTAAAGTTAAAATACTGAATATGAGTTTTTGGCTATTGTAAATTAATTTCGGTATGTATACCGATTTGAATTTGTAACCAAAATGTTAATGAAACATTTTCTAATTAAAAGCGCGTTAATTCGTTTCGTGTATAATTTGCACAATTTACCCCTAACGTAAACGTAACTTTTGACCAAAAGCATTGGTCTTAAAATCACGAAATTTGCAAAAAAATCTTGTATACAAATTTGGTCGACTGTGAATAAGACAACAATTTCTAATTTTATAAAGGAGAGTAATTTATTTTTTGTTGTTTCATTAATTAAAAATTTCCACACTTTTTATAAAAGTAAGATCCATTATAATTCTATACATTTGCGCTACCACTTTTTTTTTGTTCCAATCCAACAGTATGTATATTAATTATCAAATTGTTTCAAAGTCTGTAGCGTTTGCTAATGAATTCGCATTTAAAATAAAACGTCAGTTACCACTCCTAAATTCGTAATTACGTCATTAAGATGGTTCAATTAAAATATCAATTATGAAACTTTATTAATGGTCTGTCATCCGCGTAATGAAGGTATTTTAAATCGGCGTTGCAGTGTTTCCATTAAAAGGTATTTTGAATATATTATTGCCGTAATTTCATTTTGCGGAATTGCATGATTAATGGTTTGTGTAAATTGACGCGGTTTCTAAATGAATATTTCTGAATGAGTTGGTAACCCTATGCACACATTTACATGGTGAGATCCCGCCTTTCCGTGGTTTGCGACAGGATGGTTTGAATGGCCTCTTAAGCCAGAGGATTCAGTGTTAAAGCTTATTTTAAACGATCTGCCAGTTACATTCTCAGAGACAAAGGGATCCAGGAATTAGGTATCATCAAATCTTTATTATAACACTGTAGATTCGCGCAAAGATGGGATTATTAATTAAATTTATACAGTTGTGGTTAATGTGACGATTCAAATCCAATTTTAATTCCTTATGTGATACTCAGACACTTCACAAAGATAATCATTTTGAAGTTATAAGCACCCTCTAGATCAAGACGACGCCAGCTTCTTTTAAGGAATAAATTTATTTGCTTCATTTTTACAATGGGTATTTAATTATTGAGACAATGAAATGTAATAGCCAAACTGCTTCAGAAAATCTTTTGTTAAAATTAATATCGGTTTAAGAATTTCTAGGATAATTTTACATCTTTTTTTCCAGATTTCTTTTTGTTCAATTACTGGTTAAAATTTGTGGTTAAAATACGTTGAGATAATCAGGATTTAGCTTTTTGAACGTTGATTGTGTCTTATTTAAAATTTTATTACAGCATTACGTTTGCTTCTAATATGCATGCAGTAAGATTGTATGATAACTTCATAAATTGTAGTGTTTATAACAGCATTAGAAATTTGTAGAATCTAGCTTGAAAAAGTACAAACAATGGTTTGTTGTCGAAACGTGCGGAAAGTAATGTAATACATTTTTCGCTAAACTAGATGCTATTGTTATAAATTCAGGTTTAAAGGTGAAACCAGCAAGTTAACTATATTATGTTTTAATAGTAAAACTGTGTTTCAAAATATGTTAAATAGTTATTTAGTTAAGCTAGTCGAGTGATTTATCATATATTAGATTTGAGATTTACTAAATTTCTAAGTTTCTACAGTGTGACTGAGTAAAGTCTGCATCATATGAGTTTATTAAGAGCTTTATTCAAAATTTGCGCTTCTATCAAATGATAATTAATCAAAAAAATAGTGGTGACTTGACACGCATTATGTACAAATTCTAATTTTTTTTTTAAAAAACCAATTTGTAAGCTATACAGGGTGGGTCTCTACGATAGAATGTTAAACGAATAATGAGAACGAAAAAATCGATTCAGCTGAAAACTTGTAACTTTATACAAATGGACATGGTCTACTTACAAAAAATATTTTCATGGCGGTGGCACTTCCTGTTATACCGGAAGTGGATACCAACTTTATACAATGCTCCAATTTTTATTCTATTTTCGGTTTCCACATAAAATTTTACGTCTTCTACTACCAGGTTTGACCATTATTAAGAAAAAAAAATAATTTCAGGCGTTAGCAACGAAAATTAGATTTTACTGAAAAATTAATATTTCATGAAACATAAAATGCAGTTAAGGAAAACTTCTACAATGGTTAGACATAATATTGGACTATCTTTTCAGTATTAGACATTTTTGAAATTTTTTCCTAGGGGAGGTCTGGGAGTAACGGTAGTTAAGTAAATTAAAATTGTCAAGTAGTCCATTTTTTAAATTGCAAGTGAATTTTTTTATAATCTCATTCAATGCAGAATTTAATTATTACTACATACATCATCTCCAAGAAAAGTAGAAAAAAAGCAAATAACACGATAATTATTCAGTTTAGGGATAGGAATATGATATATCAGCAGATGGGTAATTAAATTATGAATCTAAATTACTATCATCAAATGTTACATATTTTCAGTCGTATGCGAGATTTGATAACAATATCGCAAACTGAAATTATGAAAAGTTGTTCGTAATAAAAAACTATGTTTTAATGTGCAATTACATTCTTCTACTTAAAAAACTTTTTTTTACAAATTTGGCTCAAATTATTGATTCGAACATTTATCTTTTTTATTTATTACAAACTTGGAACATCTTCGTTCCGTTCGAAAGTATTAAGAAATATATTAATAAGAATCTAATTAATACACCATTAAATACAACATATCCGCCTTGTGTGTCAATACAGTTACATTTGAATTGATAAAGAAATAAATCCTTTTTTTATTTAATTAAAAGTACTTTCATGTTTGAACGTATTTTTAGTTCTGTAAAAATTTAATATCTGATAATTTTATTTGAGATTTTGGAACAATAAGAACTTTTTATTAAGAATAACTTTTTGCGTAAAATTAATAACAAAAATTTCACATGTGTTACCAACTTAAGTAGACACACTGTACAGGGTTATTCACTATAAATTTCCCACCCCTTATTATCGTTATTATTGCTGGTAGAACAAAAAAAATATAATTAGTTTTCATCATTTCCCTCATCCTTATACTCCTACAGAAGGCTCAACTTGGTTGAAAACTAATTACTTAAAGAATAATAAGTGTGTTTCAAAATAATTTAAAAAAATATACATGAAAGTTGTTTGAATTTTCTTAAAATGCCATCAATAGTTCAGTTACTCGCCGTTTACAGGGCGCAACAAAAATATGATGTATTTTTTTAATGTAACGCCCTGTATATTATTATATTTTTGAAGAGATCTTTTTGTTCTGATTTCAAAGAAATATAATATGTTGTCTTTATATTGAGCCGTTATTCAGTTATTAATCGTAGAATATCACAGTTACTTAATACGGAATTGTTAATATTGTCAAAGTAAGCCATGTAAATGACAAATGTTGTGTTTGATCATTAACATTTCATTAATTAAATCACCAAAATCGTTTATAGTGAAGCAGTTGGCTGGAAATCCAAGCTTACTCTTGATGTCCTACCGGTGGTTTCATATGTAACTGTGATATCTACGATTAATAACTCAATAACGTTCCAGTTAAATAAGAAGTAGTTTGTGTTTTGAAGCAGAACAAATCATTGAGAGTGAAATTTTCTGAGAATTCAAAAATAATTTTTTTTTCTCATTTACTACTTTTATAACAATAAAACAAATTAACAAATTAAAACATAACAAGTATTGCTGGTTTAGACCTGGAACATCATAGGTCTGTTGTTCTAGATCTAGAATGAGTTGGTGATTTTATTTATTGAATAATGTATATTGGGGTGGTTCTTAACAGGGGCATACACGAATTTGAGTAAGTTCCCCTCTCAGTTTGATGGGAAATAATTTAAAAAAAAATGAGCCCAACTAGAAGGTGAAAAGGTGCCTGTAAGCAGTTACACTTTTCCATTTAAATAACATTCATTTTAACTACTATTTAACTTATAAATTTTTACAAAATAATTGAATTATGCAAATAATATTTCGGGTGTGAGAATTTGAAGAAAAATGATTAATATCGCAAAAACAAATTTTGTAGCCAGTTTTAACGTTATTTATTGTGAGTTTATGAGCCTTCATGTAATGCTGAAATCTGAAGCCTAAACTTAGATTTATTTTGCAAATATCTTAAGAACAAGTAGGTTTAAGACATTTTATCAAGAGACCTTTTTGATAGCTAAGAGAATTTCCTAAAAAAAAGGTCTCGTATGAAATTCTCGTGGATCTAACGGTTTTTGAGATAATAAAAAAAATAATGAATAATGCCAATATCAGTTTCGAAGTTATCTTATTTTACCACTATTTTGTAGAACTTTCCAATTTTATTTATCTCCATACGTTTCTAATCCTACTAAATTATATATTTTTGATATTTTGTCAGAAACATTGATTTATAATGAGTGTTTTTCCACAATTTTCAAGAATTGAAAAAACAGTTTAATTGTGTGATCGTGAAAACATTGTACTTCAGATTTTCTTAGTGAATATCATTCTTAATTTGCACTGTATAAAAGATATTTATTTTGTTACTGAAAAATCTTTCACTTACAGCGGACTAAAATTTCGAATTTTATTGCTAAACCTAGTTTTCTCAAATTTTACATTTATTCACAGAAGATATCTTATAAAGCAATCACGTGGTTGAAGAATAGTTTTTACTTACTATTATTTTAGTACTTTGTTTTATTAAAATTCTTGCATTACAGTTTTTTTTCGTGAATCTGAAAAATTTTTTTTGTATTCTGTGACAACTTGTATTATAAATTGTTTTGTTCCTCATCACGAGTGAGGATATCGTTATACTGTTATATCAATTGCACAGCTCTCTCTGCAGTATCATTTACAACTTTCAAGGCTCCTACAATTTATCGGCCTTTCTCAAAATGCTCATTTTGACTCCACGTTTCTGGATCAGTATTCAAACAATCTTTTTCAATTTCAAATCTGTCAAAAAAGTGTAGAGTTTCAGCAGTAACGAAACTATCTATCTCTCTTTCACAGAAATAACTGATGTTCTGTAAATCTACGCTTACGCGTTTACTGCGAGACAAGTCACTTTCTTCTTCATTTGAATTTAATTGAGACAACATTTTACGCTTTACATCTACTGGCACATTCTCATCAAAAAAAGCCATTGCCGAGATTTCTGGACTCAAATACCACAGGTGATTGGCGAATTTGCGTAAAGCTGTGTGTCCTATTTGTGAATCGACTTGTTTGTAATCATGAAGTTTTTTTACGAACTGTAAGTCATGATTCGGCGCTTGCGTTGCCTTTGGAGCAGTGAACCACGCTCGTACGTAAATCTTTACGATGAAAATGCAAGTGTCACAAAGTTTTCTCTTCGCGAGCAGTCAACTTAAATTGTTCTCTAAACGGATATATTTTTAAGTTATATATTGTTTTTGACATGAAGCGTGCGTGATGATCAGCTCCAGGGGCGCAAAATTTTACACAATCTGGTGTGACTACTCCAAGGAATAATTTGGTAAACTCTAGCAGCTCTTTATAATCGTCACGAGGCTGCTTGGTCTTCACGGTTTCATTGATAAATTCGATAATTCCCTCCATACCATTTATCAATACATTCTTTACTTTCTTATTTTCTATTCCTATAGTACTCAACTCAACTCAACTCAAAAACTGCTTTGATTACTATTTCGAAAATGTGATGTCTGCAAAGAAAGTACAATAGATTTCTTACCAAAATGTCTTCCAATGGAGCTGCAGCTCCATTCACAATTCCTATATTAGAGGCAAGCATTAGAAGCAAGACATTAGTGTCACAGCAAAATGCTTTTACTTTGTGAGACAATCCCCAATCTTCAAGGACCTTTAAAATTTAATCAGCTTGTGCGACTCCTGTTCCCTTCTCCAACGCTGGTATCTCCAGAAGTTGTTCAATGCCTCCATTTGTGATAACCACTGGTAACCTATCCAGTATTTTACGAGTCAGCAGATTTTTGAGGAGTTTCCCATCCCTATGTAAAACGATTGCAAACAATTCGTTATTTTGAAAGACTTCCTGAAGATTTTTAGCTTTGATTTCTTGTAGTTGTTCTCTGCAACATTGGATTGAGGATCGATTAATGATTAATGTGCTGAGATTATGACCCAAAGCCTCGGCAATAGCTGCAATTAAATGAACTGCTCTACGATCAGTAACTTTGCATACATCCAAAACTGCTACGACTTTTTGATTCACGATCTTTACTGTTCATCGAGACTTCTTGCATTGAGGTGGCCTTCGCCTTCTTGAGAATTTGTTGCAGACCAATCAGAGTCATCTGTCGTCACTAAAACCCAAGTCTAAAGATTTATCCGAAGCAAATCAGAGACAAAGAAAATTATCTTGGCGCTAAAAAAGATCTTTTTTGTTATTCCGTCCGTGAAAACAAAATAGTTAAAAAAATGATATTTACATCATTTTGCAAATATCTCAAAAGTGTTAAATTTACGAAAACATTACAAATAAGCTTCTCTATAGAAAAATGTTTCAACCACAAAAATGATTTATTGACAAAAATGAAAAATAAAAAAAATAGTAATAAAAAAAATCATCGAATAAAAAAATCGAAATTGAAAAAATAACAACTTACCCAGCGTTTCTTTTTCTGCTTGACTTCTTCTCAATCTCTCTTGCAAAATTTCTTCTTGACGAAGTTGAGCAGATTCCTCGGCATCATAAATTGTATGAACATCTCCAATATAATCCACACGATCATCTCTCCTCTGATTTCCTAAAAATGCTCTACCTTTCTTATCAGCTGTTTCATCAACATTCGTATGTGCTATATCGTCGAACAAATTATTGAGTTGGGATGAGAAATCTTTCTCGTTTTGTACGTTTAAGGATTTTCCTGCATTTTTGTAATGCTCGCCACTCTTCATATAAGCTTTCCATTTTCATAACACATTTTATTGCTTGTCGAGTCTCTAATCGAGCTTTTGCCCAAAAAACAAGTACTTCTCGAATGACGAGTATTGCACTTTCACGTAAAGTCAATTTAACAACTCGTATATTAAAAAAAGAACTTTTAACACTTGCGATTTGAAAAACAGTTTGTTACCACAAATTTGAGTTTTAATGTCACCAATGAGGAAAATATGTTCGCGTAATCTAGGTATTGAGTACATTATTATTTCTTTTTATTCTGCAATTGAATTAATTCTGTTTACCAACAAGCAAAAAATGTAGAATAAAAACAATCACATGTTGTCGTTGCACTTAGAGGTTAACGTCACATCAAGCACCCATTATATTTATTCGATGACTGTATGAGGTCGCCACAGGTACACTTCTCTGATATTTAATGTATGCCATTTAAAACCACAAGGTTTATTTTAGAACTACAATCTGATTTTTTAATTTTTTAATGGATGTAAAAATATATTGAAAGGCGGGATTATATATCAATATTTTGACAACACATCAAAAATATATGATTTAGTACGTTTGAAAACGTAAGGAAGTTAATGAAATTGAAGATTTCTACAAAAAATAGTGGTAAAATAAGATAACTCCAAAACTGACATTGATATAATTTCATTATTTTCTTTATTCTCTCAAAAACGATTAGTTCTACAGGAATTTTATAACAAATTCTCTTAGCTATCAAAAGGTCTCTTGATTATATGTCTTAAATTTACGTGTTCTCAAGATATTTGCAAAATAAATCAAACATAAGTTTCAAAATCAGGTTTCAGCATTACTTGAAGACTTATAAACCGACAATAAATAAGGTTAAAACTGGCTACAAAATTTGTTTTTGCGATATTAATAATTTTTCTTCAGATTTTCACATCCCAAATATTTTTTGCATGATTCAGTGATTTTATAAAAATGCATAAGTCAAATAGAGGTTAAAATGAATGTTATTTAAATGGAAAACTTTAACTCCTTACAGACACCCTTACCAGTTGAGATAAAACCTTCTAGTTGGGCTCATTTTTTTTCTTAAATTATTTCCAATCAAACTGAGGGGGAACTTACTCAAATTCGTCTATGCCCTTGTTAAGAACTACCCTAATGTATATGTTACTTTATTACGGCACAACATGTAAACTAGTTAGGTTCCAATTTTTATTGAGATTATAAAAAACTAAATTTGGAATCATTTTAGTCGTCTATATGAACTACGCGAGCTTTGAAGTGAAGTTATTTTAATTATTGTTATAAACGTCGCAAATAAAATACATAAGATAGGTTGAATATAAGTAAATGAAGTGTTAACCTTAACAAGTAAACAAATTGTCATGCCAAATTTTTGATAATCATAATAGTTTATTTTGTAACAAGGTTAGATACGAGTGAAAGGTTCCGAGCGGTACTCGGAGACGAGCATGAGGAATCATTACCAACGCGAATTTTTTTTTACTGAGTAACAGACTATACTTTCTTCACGACCAAAGGTTTGAAATAAATATTGTAAGATACAAATAATTATTATTTGTCACCGCGATAACAGTCAAGGCTAACGCTATATTGTTGCACCAATTTTCTATCACTAGAGCTAGAAGTAATGGATTTAAATTGCACAGACCTTGAGGTTTGCCAGAATTTAACTGTATGGTAACGTGGTTTTAATCACTAAGTACAGATCTTGATGACCAGATCCGGTAGTGGTGATTCTCGGGAACAACTTATTTTCTTGTTAATCACGGAGTATTGTAAAGTACTGATCACCTTCCATATTTCTTATTTGTATTAAAAACGCCTAAGAACATTCACGAAAATATGGACATAAATGACGTTTTGATGTTACACTGTTATTATTATTATTATCATTTTCTGGAGCACCATACATTACACTTACATCACAATACAATAATGAAAAATAATAATGCACAGTACAAATAAATAAATAAAAATCACTACATGATGTTTCGGTTGTTTTATGTTGTTGCATTCTATTACTTCTTACAAAAATAATCAATAAATTTCAAACAATGAACTATTAGTCATAATTAGAACATACAGTAAGATTTACAACTAAACATAGGAAACAGAGCATAACGATTTTGCTATTGATTGACATGGGCAATTGCAATTTTATCTTCTTTCGTAAGTGGTACCCGATTTGTTTTTCAGCAAAACAAGAATTTAGCAAAATTTCATTGTGTTTAATTATTCACATAAATCATTAAAATACACGATTATATCCCTTCCTTACGAAATCCAATTGCGACGTGAATATACAGTGTGTCCCCCGATCGTTTGATCGTCTCTTGAAAAAGAAAAAATATTCGAATTGAATTTTGAGCTTCTGGGGATCAGCCCTGCTTGGTTGGAAACTAATTTATGACATAATTTTAGTTTTGAAGAAATCAAGGGTGCCTTAGAAATTTTCAAAAAACTTTTTTAGACAAGAAAGTGCTCTTTAGGTACGAGATACGCACAAATGTTATTAAGAAAAGTTGTTCAGAATGAAAAACTGAATACATGTGCAAAATTTCGAAGTCCTGGGTCTACTTTTTAATTCAGAGCAAGTTGATATTGAAATCCTCAATTTACCTACATTAAATATTTTAAAAAATTCCGAAGTGTTTCTATTGGTTTTAAATTTGCTACACAGTTATTACATTATATTTTAAGAATTTTTAAGTAACATTTTTTTTGGATGTCTTCAAAAATCCAATTTAAAAATAAAAACTTTAAAAATTTAAAGTAAGCCCAGGACTTTGAAATTTGGCACGTTTACTCAGTTTTTCATTCTAAACAACTTTTCTTAATAACATTTGTGTGTATCTCGTCTCCAAAAGAGCACTTTACTGTTGTGCAAAAATCGTTTTTTGAAAATTTCCCTTGATTTTTCGTAACTAAAATTATGTCACAAATTAGTTTCCAACTAAGCAGGACTGATCCACAAAAGCTCAAAATTCAATTTGAATATTTTTTGTCTTTTTTTAAGAGACGACCAAACAATCGGGGGCACAATAAATACAATGACATATGTACGAGTATGTATGCACTTGAGTTTACGACAGTAATTCACATTCAACTCGTTCATACTTTGAATTGGAATTTGAAGTGGAAGTTTGGAAATCACAAAGACAGAATGTTAGAGTTTTGAAATTTCACCAGTAGTGGTTTCCGAGAACTTTTTCAAATATAATAATAATAATAATAATATAGTAATAAGTTTTTCTTGTTTATTTGAAATGGAAACAAGTATTTTAAATTCTGTGGTAAATTTAGATAGAATTTGTGTACCATATGCTATACATAAAATTAATCATTGTTCTAAGTCTAACCAAAAATTTATTTTAAATAGAACAACCTGTATTTTATCATGTTTTCTAAAACATTTTTTATGAAAATTCGTTTGGTAGAGCAATCTTCATATCGGGGCAAGTTTTTGGTACATTTTATTCATATGCGTTACGTACCTTCACAAAGTTTTCAATCAACGATTGGAGTCTTACATTAAAATTTTGTTGTTGCGTTATGTTACTGATCATTTTTGGTTTTCATTATTTCTTTTTTAATTTGTTTATTTCTTTTACGTAGGGACAAACTTTCTTTATTTTGTTTTATTTACTACTTTCAAAAAACATTATTATATTAATAACAAATAGAAAAAAATAAAGGTTTTAAATGTTTCAGATCTTTACGAAATTCACGACCGTACAACATACATACATTTCCATTTATAATATTAAGGGATATAAACCTATTCAATTTGCTTTCCAAACAACACTCCGAAATAATTTATTTGGCAACTACAAGAATAATTTATATTACAATTACTTAGTATTCTTCCAAGGAAAATTGATTTGTTTGGTTAACCGCTTACAGTTATTTACCAGTTTAATTGCATTCTCAATTCTGAGAATTGTAGACAACTAGGAACGCAATTGTAAATAGTTGATATAAATTAAATGTATAAAGGTTTTACTTGTTCTTATTTATGCTACTTTTGTTTTGTTTACAATTAATAGAATCGTATGTATTGTTTAACAATAAAATATAAATTTCTATTGGCTGATTAATTTATAATAATAAATAATAGTAACTAAGGGTATTCTTGCTGTTGAAATGTTATTGAACTGAATCACAATCGAAGTTTTATAACGAATTTATGTAATTTACCTTAGAATATAAATACAAGATAAAAGTGATTACAATGGAATGTAAGGTAAAGCTCCAAATAAGAGACAGTTTTCGAAAAACCATCGTACTGATCTAGTTAATATACGACTTATTCTATCCTGAAATTTAATCAGTACCTTTCTAAAGCATCAGACTGTGTACGTTTCTAATAACAGATGAGCCCTATTTTATTAGAAAATGTTGCCTTTTATTAAAAATAGATAAAAGCTTTAGTTTCACTTTTTTTTAAGATCGCCATCTGTATATTAACAGTGAACAGTTACAAAAATTAAAAATAAACGAAAATTCATCAACATTGTTATGAAAGATTCTGATCTCTAGCGTAAAGTATTTATACTAAGCAAGTAAAGATACAGAAAAATAAATAAATGGTTACCTCCAAATCTCTTATACACTATCGAAGCAATACTTTACCGCAGCGAATGCATTTTTGTCAATAAAAGTAACACAATTGTAATTATTGTAAACTTTAAAATAAAAAATTGTTTACTGAATGGATTTGAGAGGTTTGCTAAAAATCAAATGCAATCTTCTTTTCTTATATGAACATTTCTTAATTGTCTTTAAATATCTGTATATTTAATGTAATGACACATTTCGACTACTTCTTTTAAAAAATTTTTTAAATATGTTGAAAATTACTATATGTAATAGATTTCAGTTTTAATATTTGAATAAATGAATGCACTTTATTTTTACTTAAACCTAAAAGGAAACTGATTTGGTAATTTGAAGCTATTTAGTTTGTATACATGCATTATTTTTGAAAGAACTTTTAACTTAATGTAAATATACCTCCAAGTAAACCTTAGGTATATCCACATTGAATATGTATTACTAAATGTATAGGCACTATGCGTACATTTAATGGATTTTTAAAGTTAGTACGTAATGTAATGCGTTTTTTCAATACGTAAATAAAGTGGTGAGTAGGGTTCGATTTAGTAAATTTGTATAGAACACCAAATCAATTAACAAAAATTGCATAAGTACCTTTATCCCAATTTTCAGAAATTTTAAAGTAGATGTAGACTATTGTCAACAAATGAGATGTTCTTCTCTAATAATCAATAAATTAACAAAGTTCCAACCTTTTTCGTAATTCAGAAAATCTAAAACTGGACGTAGATTATTTAATTCATTTTTTGAAATACTTTGTTCTTCAGTGTATCGCAAGTATTGTGCACATTACTCAACAGTCTTCAGTACCAGTCGAATAGTTTCTGCTGCTCTAACGTAATAATTAAAGAGGATTTAACTCGAAAGCGACATAATAAGCTTTGTTAGCAAGTACATTTCAGCTGAAAAAATAATTTCATGACAGCAACAAATGAAAATTTCACTACTTAAGATAACTGTTTTCATTAATAATACGTAAAATGATTGTAAGTTTGAAAGCGTTTATTTCAAATCTCTGATAATACATTAAGGATATTAATTATAAATATACACAGCGTGACCATGTAAGCAGGCTTCCCAAATACACTAAAAGTTGCAAATTTTAAAAATATTTTCCGGATGATTCAGAAAAACTTAGCCAACCAAAGTTGGTTTTGTTTAAATGGAACGCTTTGTATATTTTTACACCGTCGAATAACTCTAAAAAATATTTTCTGAGGTGTTGAAAGTCTGAGTACGGCCCTAATAAGAACCATTCTCGATGTCCGAAAATTTGAACACTGCGACCGAAAATTTTAGTTCAAACCTTGGCATCACAAATACCTGTCAACTAAATTTTTTCAAATATATCAGATAGTGGCGACAAAATTTAACCTGATTTGGCTCTTGTAACTATCTAGAGCAGTTCTGTCGTAAGGCTGAAAAATTTAGATATCTCTGGTCTAAGAGTTCGCAGATTACTGGACGAGTCCTTCCCTACTACACTTACAAAAACGGTAAAAAACGGGCTTGTAATATTAAAAACCAAAGACACTTATTTGAAAACTTGTTATAAGTTTATTATTAAGTTATTTATTAAAAAAAAAAACAAATTTTCTTTCTAACATACTTTGCACGTTTCATCAAAATCTTCACTCCCACTAAACTGTCTACCTATTGTTAGTCTAAATTACATATTAAAAAAAGTTACTCATTCAAAGAGCATAAATCAGAAAATATTTATACATAATTTGTACGCTTATTGTATATTCAAAATTTTGAATTAAACGTTTTCAAACTTATCAGTAAGTTTATTAATGAAAACGGTACTCTTAATGCTGACTTTCTCAATTTATAATGTAATTTGAAATTAATTCTTTGGAGACTACAATGGGTCAATTCGTTTAGAAAAATTGTAATACATTCCTCAGTACTTACATATTTTTTGAAAAATTTAAAATTTATGTATCTTTAAAAAAAGTTACATCTATGGTCTATATAGCCTATTTTGTTACAAATTAAGTCTACTATTATTTATTAAAAAGAACACATTTACTTACCAGTCACCTCGTATATGTATATTTTGAGTTAACGCTTCTATTCAAACACTGTACGTTGTTAAAACGTATCGATTCAATTTAAGTGCATGCAGTAGAATGAGACGCAAATGGGCATCGGACCGTCGTGCTTAATGCGCTCATCCGATATCGGAATTCTTTCAAAATTATTAAAGAATTGTGACTTATGAATACATTTTTAATTGCAACAAAAGATATGTATGGGATGCTTAAAAAATGGAAACTAAAAATTTATTTATTTACAATATGAAGAAAATAATACGTAATAATGGAAAAGAAATGGAAATATGGATGCAATATGATTCATAATTTAAAACCAATAGAGACATAGAAGAAAAGGAATTAATAATGAAATACAGTAAAAGACAGATGCCAAACAAAATGAGCAAAAAACAAAATGGAAACTCGAAAGATTATTATAAGCAACGGAAACAATCATAAAATAAGGTAGAGAGAAAAGAAAGTATGAAACGCAAATTATATACAAACTAAAAATTTAAATCGGATATTAATAGCTAACGAAAAGGATTTTGAAAAAAGTAAGTTTTGATGCACAAAACGTTTACAAATTGCAAAACTAATAAATGCGATGATAATTTAGTTTTGAACTGTAGGGTTAAAATTTTTATCAATTGCATTAGAAACAAACAAAAATATCTGAAATAATTTGCAGAGGAAAACTAATGAATGTTGAAGCTTTATATTTCTAATTTTGAATCTTAAAAAATAACGCAAAACAAAAATTTTCAAAGTTTTCTTGATTCTTGATTGATTGAAAAAATTGTAATACTCCGCAACTTATGTATAAGATGGAGAGTTTCAAATTGCATTTCCCTTTTTTTCATATATTTTCAACTAATTGCCATTGATAACACATATTTCTTAACAAAAGTAATTTTAAATTACATATTTATAGCTTTTATCGTATATCAACATTATTAATCAACGTCACCACACTATACAGGTTTATACTGATCTTCTGGGGCACCATACATAACACTTACATCACAATACAATATTTGTGTAATGTACCATACGAATAAATAAAATAAATAAATAAACCTTAACTTTAACAATTAATTGAGGTTTTAAAAAATCTTGAAAATTTTATTTAAAAATTGTTTGAGTGCCACTGATTTACTGGGAACCGGTGGTATTGATTGAATTTTTATCTTGTCATGGCATTAATATTACTTAAGTAAACAAATTTTGGCACTAGGGTTGTTATATAAAGGTTGCATGTCCTCAGTTTCTTAGCAAGTTAATTTATTATGGTCAAAAAGTTGGCAATACTTTTTTTTTTTGAATGTTGTTTATCTGCCTTTTACTGAATTTAATGCTATACCTGAACCATTAATTTTTTTTCAATTTATTTTTAAAATTACTTAATTTTCTATTTTTATTCAAAATTTATTATGTGGTTGAAACAGTGAGTATTAAGTTGTATGTACTCCTTAGATGATTTGAATTAACACTAATTATTTGACTATTAGTAAAAAGTTGCATGTAAGTGCAGAATGCAACTATTGTTATTGTGTTAAATTTCTTTAAAATAATCAATTAGTCGGAATGAATAACAACTCACGATTAAATGTTTAAAATTAATGTCACGTTATTCTGACGATTTTCTATTTTAGTTTTATATTGATAATAAAGATTACGCGATTACCATTATTGGTAATTACTTTTGGCAATGTGGATTGCGTACTAATCAAATTCATGGAATTAAACTGCAAGTTTTATGAACGTTGGACCAGTGGTTTGTTAGATGTCCCAGTTACATACGCGCCGCTCTTAGAACAATTTTGTTTCTTAATTGTCGAAAAAACTGGAAAAACGGAGTGTTTCAATTATTGATTTTGAATAACAAAACATATACAGGGTGTTTCCTAAGTTTTTCCAGACCATTGGATCGGACGAGGATCTCCACACCCGTGGCTCCCTAGATCACCGGGACATAATCCTCTGGATTTTGTGTGTGGGGATATTTAAAATCGCTCATTTACACAACCCCGATATTAAACGTACAAGATCTTCAAAATCGTATCATACAAGGCTGTAATGTTATTCGTAACAATCCTGGTATCTTCGAACGTATTCGGCAATCAATTAGACATCGAGCAGATGCTTGCATTTTAGTTGCAGGTGAACATTTTGAACACATGCTCTGAAATATACTATTTTTCCTTTATGTTTAACACATGTTGTTGCTTTTAATAAAATAATAAAACACCCTGTATCTCAGTAACGACAAGACTTATCACACATGTTTATATGAACTTTTCGTCTTAAAATTGAGTGACGAAGCGCCCCATATAATATTTTAGATTACTTAGGAAACACCCTGTATAACGGGTAGAGTAACAGGAAATTTAAACTAAAGAAGCATGCTAACTGACCAATACACTGAAAAACTATCTGAGCAACAATTTTTTTTTTTAATATTTATCTCGCGCTATTTCTTATCTTTGCGGTATAGCTGTAGATCACACAAACCGCAAGATTCTAAAAACTAAAATCTCTATATGACCTGAGTTAAATATCAAACTCAAATTTTATTCACACTTAGAGCGAAAACGGCTTTAACTGTCCATTGTTTAAAAGTTGACATTGGTTGGTTATACAGTGTGTGAAAAAAAATGTCAAACTCTGTAATCGAAAATGATGAATAACTTGATAAAATCAAATGGAAGACCCTGTATATTTTTACCCTGACCGATATAGAATTAAATTCTCTACATCTTTGCTATTGATGTCTGGCCGTTAGCCGTGAAACTCAAAATACACGTTTCATCAAAACATTTTTATTTAGCATATAAAATCTTTTTTTTTTGTGTTATAGGTGATAAGGATAGAATTTGTTTTTCGTAACAGCGTATTTACAGGGGTCTTCAAAGTTCCAACATTATCTACTATTTGTGTACACCTAAGATAAGATTCTCAACTGCTGATAATGATATCAAATTGCATACCCTCTTCAGAACAAACATGTTTCTTAGTATTTTCTCCTAGTTGACAATTGTAGTTTTTTTAATCTCATCGGGGATATGGTTGTAGATCCGAATTATTTGCTTTATGATTATGAACTCCCAATAAACAATTTCCATTCGATTTTCCGGTGGAATAAAACATACTAACTAATTCTGCTGTCGAAAACTCACTCATTATTACTAACAATACAAAAAGACACAATAAAATTGCAATAGAATGGACAATTACTAACACAACCGTGACAACAATAAACTTTTGACGTTTGCATTTCATCCCCTACTCAATTTTTTTATGATAATTTTTGATAAAAACGAGTTTTACAGCTAACAATGGATTTTTGGTAGACAACCATGTATAGTAAAATTCCATTTGATTTTATTAAGGTATTCATCATTATCGATCATAAAGTTTTTCCTCATACCCTGTATAACCAATGTCAACTTTTAAATTATATACAGTTTCGGTCGTTTCGGCCCGAACTATGAATAAAATTTAAATTTGATATTTCAAATAATAACCTAAAAACGTGAAATATCTGAAGGCCGATAGTGACCCAATCAAATGTTTAAATATTGATGTCTTGGAATAGTATAACTTTTTGAGTAAAACTTGTATATAGAAAGTCACCATAGTTTTTCAGGTAGATTCAGACTAAAAATATATGTTTCCATTTAAAATGTCAAGCTTGACTGGTGGCCCCATGAAAGTGGGACACCCTGTATAATTGAAAATATTTTTAAATTGTAGTCAGTGAGGAACCTAAAAGAATGGTCATACTTGATTTTGAAAAAATCTACTTAATTGGTAATATCAAAGGTCCGTGTACTACACGGGCAGGTTGTAAAATGATGTAAATTTGAGTATATTTAAGTAATTTAAGATGAAAAATTTTTATTTTCTAACCGAAGTCAGGCCTTGACTGACGAGTGTGCCGAAGGATTCTACTTCAATGACATTCAACTTCTATCTTCTATCGGACGTTTCGGTTGCGTGTGTGCAACCTTTTTCATGGTATCTATTTATTAATCACGAGAAAAGTACAATTAAAATTGTGTGACATTATATAGATACATTATAACAATTAGTGTTAACTTTATAAATTAATTAATAATTATGTGATTTAACAGCTTTAGTCATTTTTGTTAGTTGTATTACATTGTTCTTGTTACTGTACAGCACTTTGTAAATTGTTGTAATGTAAATCTATATGATGTCACATAATTTTAATTGTAATTTTTCTTGTGATCAGTAAATAGATACCTTGAAAAAGATTCCACACACGCAACCGAAACGTCGTATAGAACTTCGATTAGGAAACCCCCTAATACTTAATAACTTAAAGAGAAGCTTTTTAAATAATTTATAAATTTAGAAAACACAATCTGGAATTTTTTTAATGGAGCCGTTGTTTAATTGTATATTAAAAAAAAGTTACCTAATATTGTGATTCTTCTTTTTATAACTAAGAGACAATAATTGTCTCTTTCTTTATACATATTTTTAAAGTCACTAAATAATATTTACATATTTTGCTAATTTTATATATTTTTAAAAATTTTAATTTAATGTTATAAATCAAATTTACATTCAGTTTGTAATTTTCCTACATGTTCTCTTTTTTTCAATTTTGTTTTGAGGAACCGAGTTTTACTAGAAAATTAATTAATTAAAAAACTAATTAGAATAAACTTTGCAAATTCCGCACAATGAAAGGCATGTACGTTGATCGATAGTCTCCTAAACTGCAAAATTTGAAATTCCAAGTTAAAATCTAAATCGCAAATTTGTCGAGGAGAGAGAAAAAGAGATAGAAAGTATTACAGTTAATGGCGATATATATCTTAAAAACAATAAGGTATAGTAATAAAGTCTTTGTGGTATACCAACAGGAAACCTTAGAAATGATATAGACATTGCAGGATAATTGAATTTACGACTTTGTAGCGTAACGCGGAAACCACAAAAAGTCGATAATCTCAAGATTACTTAACTAAAATGAACTGTAATGTAGGTTTTGCCGAAGCATGAAACTAAATCATCGTAAACAAGTCGAGAATTCACATAAAAAGTTAAATACACACTTAGCACATGTGGTAAAGTGCTAATTGCCATACTTATAAAATATTAAGCCACTTGTAATATTAAGAAACAACTTCATTGTACATTTATAAGCGAGTTATACTCTCTACTCGACCATATACGATTACATGAATTAAAGATAAGTCCATTTCAAGATTGCATTTGATTATTATTTAAATAACGAACCCACTTGTGGAATTAATCCTACTACTTAAGTAATGAATATTTTAATTTAAATCCTATATCCTCTTAATTTACTCCTTCGTAAATTTCCCGACCGTTTTCTTATTAAAACGACTTCTTGTGTGCTTCTTGTAATTAATACACCTGGCATAATCTGAACGTGTTTGTTAACATATAATAAGTCATTGACACGTAACGTATAATAAAGAAAATGCAACAATCAAGGCAAAATTAAAAGCTGTTTCCGCAGTTGCGATATACCTGTTTATTTGCACTTTTTAATTAAAAAACCTATTCTTATAATTTGCATTTAAAATGTTTCATTTTTAATCATAACATAAATCGGTACGTTAAACATAAAAATATTTTTAAAATTGAACATATTTGATATCGTATACTAACAAAAAGAGTTTACTTTTTATAATTTTGGCAATTATCTTTTCAAAACTGTTAATCAATGTTTAATAAATACATTTTTTCTTTAAAAAACTAATAGTCCTATTTTTAATGTCTAAGTTAAATGAAAATATACTGTTCTCTAAAATTTTGTAACTGCATGATAACGTATTTAGTCCTAGTGGCGTATTTGTTACTTAGCTACATACATTACCTTACAGTTACTAATAAGTTGAGTTAGTAATATTCACTTAAAAGTTTTAATTAATATGGCAACTAATAAGTTACACAACTATACAGGGTGAATCACGACCAACGGGACGGAGGTTTATAGCGAAATATAGTATCCACGTTAATAAATATTACATTTTAATATTATTTTTAAATATACAGTGTGTCCCAATAATGTTTGTCACATCAAAGTTTTATTTTTCTTATGGGACACCAACGTATTTTATTGCGTTTTTTGATTTCCCATAAAAAATACGGTCTACTTTTTTAAATGCACCCTATACCTAAATGCAGAGCGTTCCGAGTTACGTCGACTTTTCTTAAAATATGAAGTGTTAAAAAATTCAATATCTTCTAATCCAACAAATAATAACAAATTTACTCTTATGTCTAATAAATATACGATTCTATGATTAAATATTAAATATGAAATATCAGTCTTATTTTAAATGGAACAACATGTATTTTATTAATTCATAACGGTAACAAAGTAGTCCTCTTTCCAATGGTATAAGGGTGTCCTATACCTAAGTGTCGCAGTTTTTGCGCGTTTTACAATTTCCTTAAAAATAATAGTAGCGAGTCATTTTAAAACAAAAAATGCGTACGTAATTTAATTAGTTAATAACATTTTAAGGTATTACAGTCAAATAATCACATGAATTACAAAAAATCATGTTTCGTTACATGTTACATACAATATTTATTTACTATGTAGACGTATGAGTAAACTTGTTGTGATTTGTTGGATTAGAAGGTAACAACTTTTTTTAAATTTCATATTTTAAGTGGTCGTAACTCAGAAGACTCTGTATTTAGGTATAGTGAACCTAAAGTATATCTAATTTTTTACGGACAATGAGAAAATGCAATAATACACAGGTGTTCCATAAGAAAAACTATAACTTTGAAGCGCTACACTTTTTTGGGACATACTGTATATTTCAAAATAATTTTAAGATGTAATATTTATCAACGTACTTGTTACGAAAATGACAAAATTTTGTAAAACTTTTATTATTTCGTTATAAACGTTCGTCCTGTTGGTCGAGATTCACCCTGTATATTTTTAAACCAAGTTTTTTAAATGGCTACAATTTCAGATCCACTTGATTTACTCTTTTATTATCCATGATAGACAAACAGTTTATTAACATTAGTTTTCACAGTCTCCTAAGATTAATTGTACCAATCGAAAGCATCTCTTTAGATTTTGAATAATCAATAACTAATTTATTAGTAACTTTAGCTCTAAGTTTGGAAAATACTCATCTTGTATACTTGTAAAACTTTTCTTAATAAGCTTTTTGTCTATCATGGATAATAAAAGAGTAAATTAAGTGGCCCTGAATTTACAATCAACCTATATACTGTTACACCTTGTTGAGGCTCATCAGTGTAGACTGTACACTCAAACGCAAACCTTACAACAAAAATTACTGAAAAACTACAGCGTTCTTAACCTATCACGCGTGTGTATTAGTAAGCAATATGTTACGGTATAAATGTGTTACCGTAAGAATAAATAAATAAATATATAAATATTCGACCGATTTAGTCACTAGTTAATTGGGTAGAAATATTTATTTATAGTGACGAGAAATTTAATTTGTTACAATGTTTAAAGTAACACCTTACGACAAACATCGTTTTATCTCTCTGGTAAATAACAATCAAAACATAATAATATGCCATAATGTCCCCAAAATTTAATTAATTTTTTATGTTAGTAATAATTAAGACTCTAAGACAGAGACATGATTTCTTCGTTCTCACGTTTAAGGATTTGCGACAAAGCATCAATACCTCAGATATTAGAAAGCGTGTTGGTCACCTCAACTGTGAACTAAAATTATTTAACGTAGTTGAAGATACTGCGGAAGATCCTCCAACTAAGAAAGAAAAAATCATATCGACAGCGAAAGCGCAATTACTAATATTGTTAACAAAGCGTGTAGGTACGTAACGTATGTAGATAAGATTTATGAATATCAGCCTCTTTGGTTTTGCCCTATCATCAACGAGAGAACTACCCGAATAATTAATATTAATAATGGTTAACGATTTTGAAATCAGGATCCAGTCTTGCGGGGTTCACATATTGAAGAAAATTTTAAGGAACTAAAAAAAATTGTCAGCGTCAGTATAAAGTTAATGAAAAGGTCAAAGAGTTTCGATTTTTTTAACATACTACAAAGGAAAATTTTTTACAACGATGACAATCATAAGAAATTTACGTAATGCAGTTTTTATAGACGATTTCACACTAACACGGTCGAACTAGAAAAGACCGAAAAGCAGTTTAATTGTTAAGGCTGCCATTTCAATAAGCAATTTCTTTGAGCCATGTCTCACACGAGGGTTACAAAAGACAGTGGCGTGCTGTGCTTTTAGTGGCGGATGTGAAATATTACAGATCCAAATTATACTATATTATATAAATAATAGTGTGGGTCTTTCATATAAAAAAAATGCATATGAGCAACTACTCCCTAGTTACAGCCCTTTAAAGAGGGCGCAAAGAACAGTTTTTAATTTTTTTCTCGAAAACAAAAAAAGTTACAAAATTTGAAATGACTGAACATTTCTTGCGAATATTTCTGTGGTATAGTTTCAAGAGGGAAAAATAGTCACCCCTAAAGTTTGTTTTTTTTTCTGAACTTTTTTTCTGTTTTATGTTTCATTATTGAAAAATGCCTATCAGATAGCTTGATTCTTTCTAAACAAATAAGGTTTTTTTTTGTAACATCAACCATTTTTTAAATTTTGACATGCGACGCCGTCTAGTGTCATGTACTTAATAAAACATTTTTTCTCAAAAATCATTGATCCCATGAAAAAAATTCAAGAGAAGTTAGATTTTATTTGGTTAGAAAGAACCAAGCTATCTGAAATAAATTTTTAAATAATGAAATATAAAAGAGGAAAAAAAATAGAAAAATCAAATGTTAGGGGTGGCTTTTTCTCGCTCTTGAAACTATACGAGAATTCCACAAAAATATTCACTTAATTAATAATTCACAAAAAATATACACTCATTTTAAATTTTGTAACTTTTTCTGTTTTCAAGAAAAAATTAAAAACTGTTTTTTGATTTTTATTATTGCTTATTTTTTGATCTAGGATTTTAAGTTGTAACCTCACATACGAACAAATCTAATCAGTAAACTTTTACGAAAGTGCTGGACAACCGCATTTTATTTACATTAACTTATGTTAATAATGTTAATTTTCATTGCATAAACTCACCTTAACTTTTTACGAATTCATTTCAATAAAACGTAGCCACTTTTTTCAAATTAGGTAATAAAATAAATTTATAAAGAAAGCGATGTTCACGTTACGTTGTGACATCAAAAGATGGCGATAAATAAAACAGAGTCCAGGACCATATTTAAAAAAATAAAGTTGATAATGGCTGCCCAGAGTCGAAATTTTGGATTTTACATTTGATGACGTAAGTTTGTGGAGGAGAGAAAGTGACTATGATCATGTATTATCTTCTGAAATGTCTTTTCAAATATGAGCTAAATGAAAACTAGATGGAAATGCTAATTGAATTGTGATAATTAATGGACGGAAAATATTCTGACAAAGTTCTGTAACTCCGAACTGTTGGCGATTTTTGGACTAAAATCGTAAAATAGTAACGATCGTATCTGTAAGCAGGTGCCATCACTATAAACGGAATTTCGTAGTAAAATAGTACCGTTGCAGTGGGTTTGTTACAAGAGTTTTTTTTTAACTACACAAGATGGCGCAAACTTTTGACATCGGAGGATAACTTAGTTGATAAAAAAGATATAACTTTCAAAGTTTGTCACATTTAATACAGTTATTGAGTGCACTCAGGGTGTTCCATTTTTTAAAATAGAACACGCCCTATTTTCTTCAAGTTCCAGAAGATCTCATCGAGAGCTTTAAAATAATATAGCATGTTAATGTTTTGTACAGGGTATTTTAAAAGATACAGCTTATTATCAGTAAAATGACAACTTCAAATAATTTTACATGTAAGTACCCCGTATAATTGTGTTAAAACGTTGTTAAATTACCGATCACCAATAACCAAAATTAAACAACAAACCATGAACCACAAACTGTGAAAATGCTTTTTTTTATTCTACTCCTTTGGTTCTAGTGAAATGTTTCCATCTAAAAGGATTAATTTTTTGTGGTACCATTAATCGTACTTTAATCACATTTTGCTTTAATAAAAATGTGCCCACTGTTTTGTTCATTATAGTATAATACTACACCATTCGAACCTACAAAGACTAAAACGCTCATTCTACTAGAAATTATCCTGTTAACATTCTTTATAAATTCCCATAATACAAGGAAACAATTAGATGATTACATACTCGTTAAAGTCTACTTAAACCTAAGGACAACTTTTATTACATATACATTGCGCATTATATTTAATATAAATTGTTTTTTGATTTGATGAAAGTCTGCAATATTACCACCCATAATAAACAAGGAAATTATCATGTTGAAGGCGATATAAAATAACTGTTAACTATTGCCAGAAAATTGTGTTAAAACTTGATTTAAAGTTTGACTACAACTTGAATGACGTATGAAGCCACGAATGATTTTGTTTCAAAATTGACATACTAAAGTGTTGCATTATTACAATAGGAAAAATGAATATTGTTCAGTTTTTGGGCTTTAGGAAAAAAAATTTATTTGTTTTTTTTTCGTATGGTACATTTCATGTTTGTATTGTGATGTAACTGTTATGTATGGGCCCCAGAACATTAGTATAAACATGTATAGTGTGGTAACGAAACCGTGTGCAATTGTGGATTGGTTCGTATTGGCAAAGCATTTGCTTCGTTTAGGAAAACCACTAAAACCTAAACATGCCAACTATTACCCACCGTAGTATTTATATGTAATAATATTGATTAAGCGTGTAAACATTAGAGAAGAAAACTAAACATAATTTTACAAAAGAAAAATATTGATATGCTACACAGTATGACCTTGAAATGCGAGAGGTAGTATTAGCAGAGTAGTAGTCAATTAAAATCGACTAATAATGTTGATGATAAATTTAGTTAATTAAAAGGGTTTGGTTTTATTTGATACATCAGGTATTGCGGGAAGAAGAAAAGTACAAACTATGGGATGTGATTATGATTCTCTTCCAGAAGCAGTGAAATTTCATTGACACACTTCAACAGTGTTAGAAGCGTATATTACCGATGAAAAAACTTATTGTTGTTAATACAACATTTTCCGGAATTGAAACACCTTTTTCAATTGATGAACTCGATTTTAAGGTTTGTCCTTAAAAGCTTGCAGAATAATGATTGACTCAGCAATGACTTCAGCCTTGTACTCTCTTGTTATTGCGTGTGAATAAGGATGTGATCTGCAACAAAAAATTCGTTATAGTGATTGAAAGGGGGGAGGGAGTTTTAGACGTCGTCGGGAAAGCGACCTTCTGGCGTTTGAATTTGAAGGGATAGGGTATTTTGTAACCGGTGGCTTTGCAGATGAGCTAATTTGGGTTAATTGGGTTTTTCGTAAGTCGGAAGATTGTGCTATGAGGGAGTTGTTCTAGAATCGTACGAAGATTGACTTGATGTAGGATGTTGTTATGGATATACTAGGGAGCATTAAATGATATGTGCAATCGACTTGAGGGATTTGATGTGGGATGTAAAGGTAAAGCGGTTGTCTAGGGCAACGCTGAGGTATTTGGTGGATTTGGTCTATGGGATAGGAGTATTGAGGATAGTTAGTGGCCATCGGGACAGAGTTAAAGTTTGTGGGAAATGATTACTGATGCGCTTTTTTAAATTGTAAGGCTTCTAGTGCTGATTACAGGTACTGAATTTGGTGTTTAGTTTGCCAAGATCGTGTTAGGATACCTATGTCGTCAACGTATACAGGGTGTTTGGTGTGTGAAGTTTTTTGGATGTCGTTGGTGTAGAGGATAAATAACGTAAGTGAGAGACGGAATCTTTCAGCAGTAAACTAGATGGTTGAATAATTTACGTGGTTTACCTTGATTTGGGTTCGGCGGTGTGTCAGGAATGAATGGATTATGTGGAGTAATTTTTACTGGATGTTAGAGCGAATTAGTCAGCGTGCCAAATACGGTCAAAAGCCTTCGAAGTATCTAAGAACTTCACCGGTGACCTGGTTGTTAGCCATGGATTCGTAGCAGTTACGTAGTGGTTATGCCTGAACCAAAATGTTCGTTCGATATGATTTGCATTCGGGGAATGTCCAGCTTAAGCGTGTGGAGGTGAAGAAAGCGGGAAGTAAACTGAAATTTGCAGAAAATTTATAGTTACATATTTGTAATTGTGCAAAACATACCTTCACACACAAAAACATTCACAAACCAAATGTTGTCTTAAGGCTAGAACAACATTGGACTCAATTTTAGTTACGCTTAGCAGACAATGATAATTTGCCCCGCCAGGAGGCCATTTCAAAAGGATAACTAGTTTGCTTTATTTTAAACAAAGGAGACTCTTTCCATAAATATAAATAATAAATTTTTTTTTTACTATTTTTCAATTAATCAAAACACTTTACTATTTAGTTATTAAAAGGTATTTAGTACTACCTTCAAATTGCCACACCTTTGAGACGCTATGTTTTTACTACTAAGCATTTTTGGTTTGATCTCTAACAATTTATTAACAAATTACTAATAATTAATAATCGAGGCTACTTTAAACAAAGCACCCCTAAATTAGCCATTTTGTGGTATCTCCAGCCTTAAGAATAACATTAACTGTTTTGCAATCAATTTCGATGAACTCAATTTTATTCGTGTTTTGATATTGTACGCTATTTGTTCAGGCAGTAAGTCCATAGCAATTTGTTTCCTTCTACCAAACGCAAACTGAATTAGTTTGTACAATATTGAAGATAATTATCCGAAAACACAAGATATTGGAAACCAGATTCTTCAGAGCATTTCCAGGTTAAATCATCTATAATATTGGATTTTGTTTTGAACCGATAAAATATAGTGTGGGTTTTGATATAATAGTCATTCTAGCTTCTTAAAAAAATAATTGTGTAGTTAGTTATACATCTCAGATATCATCCCGTACTTTTCATGAAGTCTATTTGTATCCCAAGATATTGGAAGAACTAAACCCAAAGTTATAGGATCACAATAATTTATGTACTTTTTTACACAATAATATAATTATTATTAGAGCGACATCACAATTGCATTTTGATTTTAGATCATTTTTGAGTGTAAAATTATTATACACATTTGTTTTGGGATCTGCTTACGTTGTATATAAAATTTCTTTTTATAAACACTTATTTTATAAAGTGAGACACAAAACGAATACTCCAAATGTTATTGTAAGATGTAGGTCGTTATCATGTTGTTGAATTATAAATGTATACAATTCAAAAATGTTTTGTTTAAAGCACGTATTCATGTAACTTGTTTATCTTACCAATACAATTGAGACTTGGTGTACTATAACCTTGTTAATCGTCATATACTTTCGATGACATGACGTCTTATGTGGAAATGCACTATCATCCAATTTATGACTCGGATGTTTCAACCAAATTTTACTTGCAGCAACTTTATAACCCCTAACCACACAACTGTCACATTATTTTAAACTATATTTGTACAAATTGACAAATACAGGGTTTTCAAGCATGTACGCAAGAGCAGCTGATTCGATGTTGGAGGTAAAACAACGCCTAGATCCCGTAAGTAAGTTCTTAAATACATATTGCACTGAAAAAGTTATTTTAAATAATAAAAAAAATCAAAATCGAAACTTGATTAATATTACATTTATAATGGATATTATATTCAAATCAAACGTAAATTTAAGGTAATTAAAGTTTAAGATTTCTAAAAAATCGACCTATAATCAATTTAAGAAAAGCAATTAAATTTATTCGTGTAAATAATACTTTCGTTTAGTTGCAATAAAGATTTTGTAGGACGAATGTTTATTCTTAAGCGCTAAAATTGCAATGTGAATAGAGCTGTTGTTTATGCAACTCGTTTCCTTTCATAAAATAGTGTCGATGCAGACAAAACTCATAGTGTACGTACATTTTGGTCAGAACAAATGAACCCAAGGATACAGACATTAATTAAAAGTGGTGAAAGAAAATGAATGAAAATAAGGGATGTCAGTAGTTGAGAGTATGACAGTCAACATGAAAAATAATTAATTCGTATTTTGAAACACCCACAATTTGGTGGTGGTAGTCGAAGAGTCAATATGTAATTAAAAAACTCTTAGTTTGAAAATCAAGTAGTCAACATCAAAATGATAAAAAAACACTCTCACTTTGGCAGTTGAAGAGTCATCATAAATTTACATATTTACACTCGTTTTCAATTCCCAACCGGTCAACATATAAAAGTTAACGGGTCAACATTTAAATAAATAATAAACACTCGGGTCAACGAATACAAATCCACCGATCATATAAAATTGTAATAGAAGTTTGGAGTTATATTAAGTTTGGTGAATAATAAAGACGATTAATAACAATGGTGCGATTTCATCCATTAAAATAATAAATTAAAGTGATCGATATAAATTTGAGAACTGAAGAATTTTGGCAACGAGGTAAAAAAGCATCAAATGGTGTGAAGAATTGATTATGATTATGCTGACGGAACACAAATATTTGTAAAGATTAGTTGAATAAGATTATATTTAATTCCCAATGCGATATAAAAGAGTGTTGTTAATTTTTTGTGCACGCATAAGGTCGTTAATATTGATATTTGTATTTTTATTGTGAAATGCTTTTTAGATTAGATTAAATCTGTTATTTTACTAAACTAATAATTTCATTTAAACGAACCTAAACTGCACCCTGAGGTTAAATTAAATAATTTTGTTTTAATGTGCATATTTTATTTAAATAAATAAATACCGTTGTACATACAGAGTGGACCATTAGTGCGAGGAAGGTGGATTTCTCGAAAAATATTAGGGTTAGAAAAAAACTTTTGCAATGAAAGTTGTGCAAATCAATGAGCTGCACATTTTAAAATTTTTCGTTTACACAGGGTGTTCCATAAAAGTGCGACATACCAAAGTTATGTTTTTGTTAATGAAACCATCCATTTTTTTATTACAAATTTGAATTCCTTTGGAAATTCTAATGTAACTTTATGCATTATACATAGTGTCTAAAATGGAGGGTTTTTGCATTATTTTACTTTTTCTGGAAAAATTGACGTTTTGAAGAAATTCAATAACTCAGTTATCCTGGAATTTATCCAACTGCGATTTCGCAGCTTTAATATGCATTACATGTGCTAAACTACAGTTAGTTGTTCACCTTTCCATCTTCGCTCGGTTTTGAGTAATCAGTTATTTAAATTGAACTCCCTAAATTCATGGATAACTTGATTTTTTCAAATGGCATCACGTAATTTGTTATGTACCGTTGAACGTAGAATCTCATAAGCTTTCTAATGATAAAATTGTAGGTATCTAACTCTTACTCAAAAATCCTAAAGATCCGTAAGAATTAGATACCTACAACCTTATCATTAGAATGCTTATGAAATTCCACGTTCAACGGTACATAAAAAAATTAGGTGGTGCTATTTGAAAAAATCAAGTTATCCATGAATTTAGGGAGTTCAATTTAAATAATTGATTACTCAAAACTTGGCAAGGTTAGAAAGGTGAACAACCAGCTATAGTTAGCACATGTAAAGCATATTAAAGTTACGAAATCGCAGTTGGATAAAATCCAAGATAACTGAGTTATTTAATTTTTTCGAAACGTCAATTTTTCCGGAAAAATTGCAATAATCCGAAAACCCTTTCATTTTAGACACTATGTATAATGCACAAAGTTACATCAGAATTTCCCAAGGAATCCAAATTTGTACTAAAAACTGGGTGGTTACATTTAAAAAACATAACTTTGGTATGTAGCACTTATATGGAAAACCCGGTATAAACGAAAATAATTTTAACATGTGCAGCTCATTGATTTGCACAACTTTGATTGCAATAATTTTTTTCTAATCCCAATATTTTCGAGATATCTATCTTCCTCGCACTAATGGGCCACCCTGTATGTTACCCCCACCATCAACTAATACCGATGTCTCAGTAGTGAAGAGACTTTCAACGTGCCTCAAAATCGGAAGGGAGTGGGAATCTCACTTTGATAATTGAGGTTATTTCAAAAGGAACGCATTCAAATATAAACTAAGTTAAAGTGGGGCGAGGGGGGTATTCGTGATTAGTGACAATAGGAAAGCAACTAATATATACCCATGAAAGTAACCGAGTAGCTGACTAGATAAAACAGAATTTTAGGTAATGTTTGTCACCCAAATTTTGACATTTAAAGTTTATTTTGCTTTATTGGCTAGAGTTATTACGAGCTACCTCAACAGTATAGTAATATTACATCATGATCAGACCGATAAAGAAAAAAAATATCGGAAAGCTAATTTCTTCTGGAATGTGTTGTATAGATGTCCCTGCGTTTCCTCACAAAAATCTCCGTGAATCCCTCCTGGGGAACATGCCGCCATATTGGAAAGTGGTTGCCAAGTGCCGGTTTCTATATAATCGCCATTATCTACCCAACTAAAGAAACTAAAAATATCATTTTATCACCAAATTGTTCAGAAGGATCTGGGGAATAAATAATCCTATATACAAAATGGTGGAAAAGATTTGAAGACAAAAAATTTTAAAAATAATAATTTGATAAATTTTTCAAGTTTTTGAAAGATTACAGAAAATTCAAGTCACTTTGCATGAAAGTGCTTTTGCAAGGTTGTAGATAATCTAATTACGAACAAAATGTCGTTTAGTCTTTGAAAATCTGTCCAGTGGGTCGTAAGTTATCATGGTTTTTGTGTCCACATATATTATGACTCATTGATTGTAAGTTATTGATATGCTGTAAATCATCTCTTATTCGGGTGCAGTAATTGACTTATTATTAAATATTAATCTTGAAGGTGCTGCATAAACTCAGTTGAAAATTTTAATGAGCCGTCATCTTAGAAAATGGCCGCCAAACGCTTGTTACCAAATTTTAACCGCCATTAATTATCTGCTGTGGTAATAATGCTATTAACACAAACTTAATGTTAAGTCAGAAAAACAAAAAAATAAGAATTTTTAAGCTGTAATTTTAAAATAAACTGTTTTACTATGTAATATAAAACCACTATAAACTAATTTTTAAGTAATAACAATTTTTTTTAAAAATTAATTTTAAGTAGTTGAGTCGCCTATCATATTAGAATCTTTTATTAGATTTCGAGTAATAATATTGATTTCATGTACTTAGGTTGACTTTCATAAGTGAAAGTAGGAAAAATCGCGCATTCCGCTTATGCTGGTATAGGCTAAAAAAAAATTACGATTACTAAAACAATAGCAACAAGTCAATCCCAATATATAAGTTACCACCACCTATGATCTATACCAACTTTGCTACCTCCATCACCAGATAATCTGTTTCACCTTGTACGATGTGTGGCGTTTAGGGTGTGTATTAGACCAAGGCAAGGCAAATTGTCCTTCAATCTGTAGAAACCACATGAGGGGGTCTTCCACTCAAAATAGAGGGATGCGTACGCTTACGCGTTTGATGGCGGCGGGCGTCGTGGGGGTTGTAGGGTTGGCAACTGTCGTAATGTTCGTGGAGGGCGCTTTTCCGTTCATCTTCGTTGTAGGCGTCTTAAATTATTATACTTGCGATTGTGCTGCCTGGAGCTTGGTGACTGCACGAGTTATCTTCCTCTTGTGAGCGCGCAGAGGTCCTTCGCGGCAAAACGGATGATGATGAGGACAAGTAGTACCACAGTAATTGTATGGAGCGTATCGGCAGTGGTCAAATTGACTATTGCGCTGCCATTTGCGTTTTGCGCGATGTTATCTTCCTTGGATTCCGAGCCTCCCATTACTTGTGCATGCGTCGGGGTTTTACTAGCGTTTGATGACGAATAGTGCAATTATGAAGAGCATGACGATGATCGTTGCCGAGTAAGACGTCTTAAATGTGCCGCTGTTGATGAATTGTCGAATGAATTTCTCCTCGAACGTTTGTCTTTCTCTGATTATGAGCATCACGTCGGGGTCACCAGTGTGACGTTTAGGGTGTGTACTAGAAGCCGGTTTGACCAGAGAAAGAATTTGAGTTCGACGTTTTGTGTTTAGATGCGTTTATTTACGTTCACTTACAGTTATCGTGATGTAGTATTTACATAAATGAATGAAAGCGATGTAGGTCGTGGAACATAGTAAGTTCGCGTACTATGTGCTGATGTGTGTGATACTTGACATTGTGGTATCACATGTCGGGCCGTAGATCGCTGGCGGGGCTGGATGTCAGCGTTTGTGCTGGTTAGCGTCGCAAATCAGTTGAGGCGAATTAAATGACGAATCGAACTGAACTGATACTTCATGGAACTCTGACTGACTTTGTTATTGAAACTACTCCGCTTTGTATGTGTGAAGTAGGTTTGTTTGCTTAGTAAGCAAAGTCGTAAGAAATGCTTACCGATTGTCAGCATTTCGCATTCCACTTCGCAATATGTGGATGTAAGATTGATTTTGTCGATCGTGCGATGGGGTTGAGATGGCAACCCTATAGATGCAACTGTAGCTGGTTGTCAAAAAAACTGCGAGTGCAAACGAAGTGGGCTTAAATGCTCGTCGATGTGCAGTAATTGTCCGGAGAGTCCTGCAGCAATAAAGTAGACATCCTGGTCGACTTGGAGGACTCTGATAAAATAAGGAGCATGATGATTTTGTATAGGACCCGAAGCGGAGACTTAAGTCCAAACTAACTACTGTTACTGTTCTTGTTACCCTTACTGTTTTTACTTAATAAGTTACTGTATTTAATATATTGTTTTTCTGAACTTATTAAGTTGGTGTTGTGAGTTGCATAATTAATTAAAATTTTCATCTGTAAGTTTATGCAGCACCTTCAAGATTAACCTTTAATAATAAGCTAATAACTGTATCCGAATAAGAGATGATTAACAGCATATCAATCATTTACAATCAATGAGTCATAATATATGTGTGACACAAAAACCTTGATAACTTACTACCCAATAAACAGATTCTTAAAGACTAAACGTCATTTTGTAAGTAATTAGATTATCTCCAATTTTGCGAAACCATTTTTATTGAAAGTGACTTGGATTTTCTGTAATCTTTGAAAACTTGAAAAAATCTGTTAAATGTTTATTTTAAAATTTTTGTCTTCAAATCATCGAAACCACTAACTTTTCGACCATTTTGTATATGGGTTTTATGTATTCCCCAGTTCCTTCTGAACAATTTGGTGTTAAAATGATATTTTTAGCATTATTAGTTCGGTAAATAATGGCTATTATGTAGAAACCGGCACTGGGCAGCCATTTTTCCATGGCGTCGTGTTCCCTGGTGGAATTCGCGGGGATTTTTGTCAGGCGACTCAGTGACATCCATACAACACATTCCTGAAGAAATTAGCTTTCCGATATTTTTTTCCTTCGTCAAGTTTAATATTCCTATACTACAACTGAACTGATCCGATCTAAGTGATTCATTAAATGGAAAACCACTATAATGTTTAATATACCAACGTTATTTGATAGTGTAATGACATAAAATTGTGTTTTTGCGCAAAATTTGAAAACAATTTCTAGAAATAGTGGAAAACAAATTACAACAAATTAGACAATTGGACATATTTTTATTATGTGATATTGTTACAATTGAAATATTTAATTATATGACAAATTTTAGATTCTATTTAACAAAAATTAATTGTAACGTCCAACGTAACTATAAATTTTAATGTTTTTTACTTATTAGCTTTGACCATAGCTATCAAATATTTGTCGAGTAAACGCAATTTTTAACACGACAGTTAAATATTTAGTTTTGTATTTAAACTTTAGAAACGTGCATGTAAACACCTTCCAAACTTTACATTGTGTGTAGTATGAATATAACAAAATAAAAATTGGGGTCTACGTGTAGAAGACTTGTCTCACGTTTTTGTGTTGCGTTTTTCATTGTATGTTTTTTTGTTTTAATTTAATTATCTTTAAAAATTTGTTTTCCTACAAAAGAAAAGTAGTATAAATTCGCATTTTATTTACGTAACTCAATTTAATTTAATGAAAGAAGTTTTTATCTAAAATTGAAACACAATATGAAGTTAAATTTGCTTAAAAGGAATTTTGCGCAAACATGTTTAGAAAGTTACCTGGAAAATTTCACTCATCTCAAACAAATAGTAAAATATAATCAAAACCAAGAGACACAGCTATTATGAAGCAACAATATAACCGCCGACGAGCTAAGAAGAGTGGTCTCTTTTCTACAACGAAGATTTGTCTAGTTAAATTAGCCGTTGCTTTAATTAAAATAGTTTAAGCCGAATGAGAAAACTGATGAAAACAAGCACGAAGTAAAATGGCTTTATGTATTCAAACGGGGCGTTCTAAGACGCCACTATCTTCTTAATTTCCGCCGAGAAAATTATTTTCTGGAATTACCGTATTATACGAATGTCATATTTAAAATAATGCGCCCCAATTATACCAAAATGATTTAATAGAACCGTGATGTACGTTCGTTCTTAATTATACCACTCAGTTTTTTTTTCTCGTCTAAATGCATTTTAATCTTGTGATTAAAATTCATGCTCATCGTCAATAAAGGTTTTATTTTGGAATTCTGAAAGGTTTTTCGATATTTGTCAGTAATATTTTCAAATTTTTTTTGACAGATCTGTAAACAAAAAAGATCTCATGCGATTGTGAATCCACACTCAAGTTTTGTCACTCTTGAAGAGTTCCAAAAGAATTAGAAAGCTGTCGACTGATTCTTGTTGTTTGTTTACAATTGTACAAATCTGTTGCGTAATTTATAGCAGGGGATTACCACCTGTCGGCGAATTTTTGAATTGATTACTTTCAGACGTGCTACGTTAACACGATTTTGTGGCGCTAGACGTCGGACTATTCATCACAGATATTTGTTAGATCTGATACTTATCTCTTTTCTTTTACGGATTTGTTGTATATAGTTGTTTTATTGTAACAGGTTTATTTAGCGGTTTACGTTAAAAGTGATCTAATACCGGGTGATTCAGTTTGGTGTTCGCGGCTTTTTATTTATTTTTTTATAAGGGAAAAGTATTATAAATCTAATACAGGGTGATTCGGGAGGAAATGGAGGACATGTCTAGGAAGCTAAAATAAGCAAAATAAGCTCATATGTTCACATCCGATTTTCATTTGTTTTAAAGATAATTAGATTTATATTTTCAAAAAGTTAAAAAGTTGTTTTACGATTCTCTTCTATAAAAACACCAAATCTGCATATTCTCGATGACTGATGATAATATGAGGCATGTTTACAATCTCGTAAAACAACTACAACTGTCACTTTTTATGACATCTACCCAATTAATATTTGGTTTCAAATTGACGATATTGGTACATATGAGATTATTTTGCTTATTTTAGTTTCCTGGTCATGTTTTTATAACATTTCCATTTCCTCCCCAATCACCCTATACATTGTGAATTACGTTTGTTAAAACACATTAGAAGAGCTACACGAGTTATATTGACGTACGTCAATTTTTTTATTCAAATGAAACTATGTATATTTTTTTGACGGATTCTTGTGCGGCATTTTTTCCTTATACAACAACGTAAAAAAATTATACTGTTGTATAATAAATTTTTTGAGAAAAATAGCATAGAGTAGTTAGATATTTTGTTTTACAATTAACGATTAGTTAAAGCCATAAAACAATTGAAACATCTGAAGGTTTGCTTTTTGATTTTGTTTTTGATGTTTTAACTTGAGAAAACTTTTTAGCAGAAATAGAATTTGATTTCATTAAGCTAAAATTCAATTAGAAAATAAATTATCGACGAAAATAGCTTTAATTGTTGTTTGACACAATTCTAAATGTCTAATTTTAATTGTTATTATGGCCAACTGATCCTAATAGAAAAATAATATACATGGAAGCATTTAATTACTCTATACCTACTATTTTTCTCAACAAATTTATAATATAGCTGTAGGTATGATTTTTTTCTGTTGTTGCATGAAGAAAAAAATGCATTACAAGAATCCATTAAAAAATCGTAACTTTGGATACGTCAATATAATTTTGACTCATTCTATGCGAACATGCCATTTTGATAAGAAATTTTATAAAGGTTTCATGTTTTAGGTGTCATTCTGAAATAAATTGACAAATAATGAATAACCATTTTGCAGGATCTAAACCAGAAAACGGGTCTAGTAATTGCCAGACGTTATTAAGCTTACACTATTTTTGATTCAAAAGTTGCTCTTTTTGTACGCAGCCGGTTGCTATTAGCAGCCGAACCAAAAGTACTTTTACTGCCGCTCTGAGCAGACGTAACTTGCTAAGCCAAAACTCATTTTCAAGTCGAACGATAGTTGCGTGTCGATGTTAAACAATATACCTTATAATAAATTTATAGCCACTTTTCATTCTTTTGTATAAAAACTCGTCTGTATTGCTTTTACTCCAAATAAAACAATTACAGCATAATTAATATACCTATATTGTTCAAAATTACAAACAAAATTGTTTTTATTTTCTTTTAATTAGTAGAGGTAGTAAAATGATGAGAAAGATTTTAATAAATTATATGTATTACCCAATTTACGAAAATTTGATTTGTTTATAAAAATATTGTATTATAAATATAAAAACAAGTCTTTTATGTTATAAATTTAATTTATGTCGGATAAAAGTGTACGCCTAACGCTCCATTATAGATTGAAAAGGGACACATGCATTCTCAGTAGGTTACATAGCTTTTAGAGATGTAGATCAGAAAAAGTATAATGTTAAATCAAACACTAGCCGACACACGAAAAATTGGGATGAATGGCTTTGAAACTGAAGGAAAAGATAATTCCTGAGAGGAAAGGTGAGCTCTTTATTTCAGTTATCCGCTTGTTACAGTGTCACAAGCCGAGCTTGCAAAGTGCCACTAATGGCTCTTGACAAATGGCTCAAGTGGGAACTTTACGTAACGCTTCATCACCTGCACTATAACAAAATTTCACTTTACTTATACTAATTATTTTGGCGAAAACATCGATTTAGATATTAAATATTAAATCGCCAAAAGTGCGTTGTTTTTTTCGGTAGTTTTTTCTGCTTAATTTAATTGTTTATTTGCGTCGGTTACGTTAGAGTGTGTAGGTCTAACAGATTATGGCTTTACATAATGAAACGGGGCGAACCCTATTCCATGTTTCTAGTTTGAAACTTTTAACAAGCGAATTATGTGTGTCTTGCTACATTGTGTCTTATTAATTATTAAAAGAGTGTTTTCTTATTATCTCGTTATATAACTTTAAAGCACCTTTAATATTCAATTACGTTAACTACGTTATTGTTTTAGTAAGACTATTTTCCCCTTTGACAAAACATTGCAAAAACAAACGTTCTCGATTTAATATAACTTAATAATGAAATTTAAGAATCCCTATATTTGGTAAGTACTTATCTTTCGATATGCTTTTTAGGGCAATCAACTTTTTCTCTTAGGAAAATAAAAATGTGTATGTTTTTTAGCACTAAATGTTAATGATTCAAAATCATTGTTTTTCGTTTTTAAGTAATAATAAATACTTGCGTTGTACCAAGATTTTGCAGATTGGTAAACTTATTTGCTTTCCCGTAACGACGCGACGAAATTACGTCGCTTGCTGTCCCTGTCCCCTAGCTGGCCACAGTGTGACCTTCAGGATTGGGTATAACAGAACATCAGAAGGTAATATGGTACTTTCATCTGTACGAGACAAGACGAATGAATATATACAGAAAATGTGCCTCTCTTCAAGAAAGATGCTGGGTTTTATCAATCGCAAAAATAAATTTATGTTTGGTATCATTAATATTTCTCGTACTTTAAAGTCAACACGTCATAATTTTTATTTGAATTATTAACTAATGTAAGGATTAATGTTCTTAAGAAAATTTTTCCAATTTTTCATCACATCTCAAAGATGAAGAAGTGCCCATAAATTTCTTTCGTCGTCTTCTTCTTCTTCTATTTTTGCATCTTCTATTTTCTGGGTGGTCGGGCCGAGGTATCTTATCGATTTGTCTGTGCTGAAATGCTATCTATCTGTGGAAATCTATTACCACGCACTGTACGTTACAGCTTTGTCCTTCATCCCCGTTTCTAACACTGCTTTCAGGTTCTTAATTTCTGGCATAATAATACCTTTCACGTATTCCTCCAAAAATTAATTTAGGTCTTGTAGGCTACAAGACCATATTATTTAATAATATGTTCTTTGTTTTGGTTGCTTCTTTTGGTCTTCAATATCATATGGTCTGTACAAATAAATGTCTTTGGTCATACCACTTGTTGTGCACCCAACTATTGCAATTACCTTGTTAATCTGACCCACAAATCATTTGTTGTAGTGATCCTCTATATCCGCGCCCTAGTGCTTAAACTTTGAGGCTTTTTATTAGGGGCATACGTTTTGAGTTCTCTACTAATATGATCAAATTTAGAGTTTCAGTTATTGAATAATAATAATAATAAAATTCTCACATAAGAGCAATACATATAACTGGTGTTCAAATAAAAAACAGGGATCGATAGGTCTTGGAATTTTATTTGACATTTGATAATATTTTTTAACGAAGTAGTCAGCTGATACGAAGTTCAGGTTAAAATTCGAGCTATCTAGTGTATGAGTCTTTCTAATTTTGTTTTGATATTTGTGTTTCCAATTTTATAAATTCTGAATTCTTTCAACCAATGAACCAATAAAATATTTATTCTGTTCTTTTTAGTTATATTTCTGTCCCATTTTAAGGCTGAGTTCCACGCGACTGCGCGTTTTTTGCTGAACTACTGTGTACACTACACAAATAATTAAATCAATTAAATTACATTGCCTGCTCAGTCAATTTTTTTATTTGAACGCTCGTTGTATGTGAGCATCTAAGCGCTTAGCGACATACAATTTAATTTGTTTTCTAACTTTCTGTGTAGGTCGGAATACTTTATTTTACCTTCATGTTTAATTGGAGATTATTTATTCGATGGTACAATTTTATTATTGTATTGTGATGTGCCCCAGAAGATTAGTATAAACATGTATAGTGTGCTAACGAAACCGTGTGCAATTGGCAAAGCATTTTCTTCAAGGTTTAGGAACACTCCTATAACCTACACATGCCAACCCTTACCCGCCTTAGTATTTATATGTAATAATATTGATTAAGTGTGTAAACAATATAGAAGGTAAATAAGAACCAGTCACGACAATAATGATAAAAATAGTAGGTTAAAGAAATTGCAAACAAAATAATGGAAAAACAGATAATCAGAACATAGAATACAAAATATTGCTTAACTTCAAATGTCCTTCAAATTAGTAAGCCATAATATACCTTCGTCTGTTAAGTTATGAATGTTTACAAATCCTCCTTTAAACTTTGTTATTTGACATATGTGCAACGGTCTCTGGTTCGATTTCACAGTCACAGTTTGGATTGGAAATCGTACCCTCTTTAAACAACATAGAGTTGGATTTTGAATGGCCTGCTCTTTTGCGATTTACTTTTGACCAAATTTTTCTTTTTTTATCAAAGCCTCGGACTTCTATTTTTGGATCATAAATGAGATGTTTATTGAAAACATCAACTCCAGACAATAATTTTTTCCACACTTCAACTTCAGAAAAAGTCGTACTTAAGTAGTCTCACAACCATATAGCACTTCGAAATGTAAGTCATTTAGTTGTAGAGATCTCAATATCATTCAGTTCTTGTTAAGTTGGCATTTATCCCATTTCCGTTTTAACACAGCTTTTCGTCGAATGTTCGACGGAGTAATATTACCAAAAACAGGAAACCAATCAAGGGTAGTAGATTTTTTTTCTATGATAACAATTCAACCAGACAAGGGAACAATATTCTGCTGTAGAATAAACTAATGCCAATGCAGCTATGCGAAGTGTCTTTGCATCTGCTCCCCAAGTTGTTCCAGCTAATTTTTGAATGATATTATTATTTATATTGGAGATACACTATGATTAACAAAAATCTTTAAACGGACATAAAGGTACAACTGAATATTATCATAAATTTCACATGAATATTTATTTCTGAAGATGATTTATCTACACCGTTGTCTCTCTCTTCCTCGGGTCTAAAAAATTTTGTAATACGAGATTATACCCAAAGAGCCCTCCACCTTGCTTAGACGGCTAACAGTTATACATCGAACGGCGTTGGTTACCCGAGATTAAATCGTGTAGAGAGTAGGCGAAATACATGAACGAAGTATAAAAAACTGTAATTAGAAGACACACAATTTTATATAACCGCTACCACAAGGTGATAGTAAAACGAAATCTTTACATGCGTTGAATTTGCACTTTATGCGAACATAACAATAATCTTTCATCCAAAAATGTATGATGAAATGTTGTATTGTGATGACTTCAGAATAAATGGCTTACTACCATTTTAATTAACTATTTTCTTAAAATTGGAATTGGTTTTTTAACCTAAAAGTCATTATTTGGCATGAAAGTTTTTGACTGACTACACCAGTGGGCGCTATTGGAATGGAGTATGGTATCTATGTTCGGTTGACAAATTTAGGATGTACTCGGCGAGTTATAAGCATTCTATCAATAATTACAATAAGGACTTTACGCTAATTGTTCACAATTTTGAGGTTAGCATGTTGCCTGAAAGCGCTAATAAAATTAGTTCGTCCTAAAATTGTCAGTTGAACGTAAACACTGCAGTCGGCCAAAAAACGCTAATGCGTAACTTAGCATTTAAACAATAATCTAAAAAATGACTGATTTCATGAGATTTTTGCTGTTCTTTGAATTTTGTTTCGAATTTCTTAAATCATCATCAGACGATAGCGACGAAGATAAAATTGTTATCTGTTAAGTCATAGGAAGGAGTAACCAAAAGTAAATATTCAATGGGCACAATTTTGAGGTTAACTTGTTTAATGGCGTGTTCGGCTGATTGCGTTCAACGGTTCAATTATCGGTACCGTGTTTACACTAGTGCAGTGTTCAAGATGCTCCGAAATAGAACGAACTGAGATGTGTAGTAATAAAAGGTTACAATAATTAAACAGTATCTTTTTTAAGTTATTGTTCAAGTGGTAGCTGCGTTACATATAAGATGTTTGCAAATTCTACCATGGTTTCTTATTTTGCTGAAATACTGAAATTTTGACTCTTAATTCTGGAATCTGTTCCAGATTAGGTTAACGAGGGTTGAATCACTTTGCCAACGTTTACATTTTTGCATCAGTTGCTATACGTAGTTACAACAGTTACATTCACAATACTACCAAAGAATATACAATGCGATACTACACAACATGTTTGTGAATGACGAAGTGCTTTTCTTATGAGAACCAGTAGAATTGAGATCTTACTTTGACATTTATTGATTTTCCCAACTGATTGGGCGTTTTATAGGGAGGAATATTAGTTATTTGTAGTAACTTTATAAATCTTGGTCCTCTCAGCTTTTGTGTTTTTTGATTTAATCCATATGGAACGAAAACTTCTATACAGTTTGGCTCTTCAGGGAGGGCACCAAACTTCCTGGTGTTCATTGTTTGAATGATCACACGTATACTTATTGTGTTCATGATTAATGAGTAGAATTATTTAGTGGTGAAATTCATAGATTTTTTAAATTATTTATATTCAATTTTTGATACGTACACTGTTTTTTTGCTTGGTACAATGTTAACTCGACTAGTTGTCTGAAGTGTATTTTTTCTAATTATCCCATATTTTCCTAGAAATTATAAATCAGTTATAGTTATCACTGTCAGTAGAATGAGGACAGCTTCAAACCCCGCGGCTATAATTAGGCAAAGCCTAATTAGGCTAACAGCCTCTCACCTACCTCTCACCTCATCAGGCAGTTCCCTAATTAGCCCTCTCACCTCATTAGGCTGTTGTTGTCAACAGGCTGTTGACGTCAATGGAAAATACGGCCTCTCACCTCATTAGGCTGTTGTTGTCAACAGGCTGTTGACGTCAATGGAAAATACGGCCTCTCACCTCATTAGGCTGTTGTTGTTGAAGTTGATTTCCATCATGGCGGATGTTTCGGCGGTCGATTTGAATTTCCAACATGGCGTCCCATCATGGCGTCCTAAAGTTTTTTATGTATTTAAAAAACTTGGTTGAGATTCGAACTTGCAACCATTGCATTACCGAGCCAAGGCTTTAACCACTAGGCTACGGCGACAATTGAAAGATGGAGTTTGAAGTTTGTATATAGCTGTAAAGGTTGATTAAGATGAATTGATGATGCTGTAAAATGTAGGATAAGACCTGTTGATTAAACATTTAATAAACAAGATGAAAAAGGATAAAAAAACATATTTATCACTCTCATTCATTATAAACTAATTAACAAACAAAAATAACACTCACGTAGCGCCATCTTGTATGATTAAACATTTAATAAACAAGATGAAAGAGGATAAAAGAACATATATTTATCACTCTCATACTTTTATAAACTAGAAAACAAACACGAAAAACAATTACCTAAAGCGATTCAATATGGCTGTCAAACCAGTATGGCTTCAGAGTCAGTGCTAGATTTAAATTAAAGTTGTTGTACAAGGTTGTTTTTCGAAAACATATTTTTCAAAATAAGTAATATACGTTTTTTCCCAATAACATTGACGTCATGATATCAGAATTGTATAAAAGCGACGTCTTTGTGTCTAACATTTAGTCTTGAAGTGTCTCGACAGTACTTATTTTAAAATGGCTGGTAAATTCAAATTCAACTCTGCCAAAAAGAACACAACTCCTTACCATAGGCCACAATCACCAGTGTACAGACCTTCAGAAGTGGACTATAAAATGTGCAACGATGCTCGAAAATCTTACGGTGTCACAACAGATGAAGACTGTAAACAAAATCTAGAACAACGTGAGAAAAATACACTGCTTAATGAGGTATTTATTCCGCTAAACAAAAGTTATACCAAATCAGTTTGTTTTGGAATGGATGTTTACAATGATTTTAAACCTTGTTTAAAAATAATCAAATCAGGGTTTAATTCTACAGTACATTTTACGTTGTCACAATTTAAATCGTTTCTGGATGAACTTGATGATATCATTGAAACGCTCAACCATAAAGATGTTGGAAAATACGAGTTTGAAGATTATACAATCCACACAACAGAATTGAATGCTGTACGCTTCATATCAAAGAAGAACGATGAAAAGTATCAACTTTATTTAGGTCTTACTTCGCTACAATCTATTAGAAAAATGAAGAATTATTTTACATCTCGAATGCAAAATTGGAAAAGTCTGATTTTCAATTTTATGAATTTGTTAAAGATGTGGTTAACATAATTGATAAAAAGAAAAATGTTGGTTATCAAGAGTACGTAGATATAGAAGAAATCGGGTATGACGACTTCATTAAAGTGTTGGATGAAAAATACAAGGAGAATATTACATTACAAGATTTAGTTAATAAATTTCCACATTTTGTATCCCTCACAATAAAAAATTATATGGAATCTTATGATGATCGGTTTTTGTACAAATAATTTTGTAATTATTTATAATTTGTAAAATAAAAATTGAGTATATTAACACGTTTAATTTAAAAACCTCCTTACTCATCATTTAACTATTGACGAGTAATATGTATCAATTCGAACACCCATTTTCTGCGATTGTTGCAGGCCCCTCAGGTTGTGGTAAATCATATTTCATTGTAAATTTCTTAAAAGAAATAAACGTAGTATGTGATGCTAAATTTGAAAAAATATTCTGGTTTTACGACGAGTGGCAACCCCTTTACAAAAAATTACCTGAAGTGCAATTTCAAGAAGGCTTACCGAGTATGGATCTGTTTAACGGTGTAGAACCTGTTTTAATAATAATTGATGATTTAATGCGTGAAGCAAATGCTTCAATTGTAGATATATTTACAAAAGGTTGCCATCACCGTAATCTAAGTGTGTTTTTCCTAACTCAAAATATATTCCATCAAGGAAAAGGCCAGCGCGACATTTCCTTAAACACGCATTACATTGTATTATTCAAAAATCCGCGCGACAAAGCCCAAATTAAACATTTAACAAGACAGATTTGTCCTGAAAATTCTAAATTTTTAGAAGAAGCTTACATTGATGCTACATCTAAACCTCACGGCTACCTACTCTTCGATTTAAAACAATCTACACCGGATTTAGTTCGTTACCGAAGCTCGATTTTTAACGAAGACGGCGCATGCTGTGTTTACGTTCCGAAAAAGGATTTAAATACACTCGTTCAGATAAATTTGTAATAATCCATCAATAATGCCCAAGGTGCTTGTTAAACACTCTGAACTTCTTCGCGCATTAGCGAAACTTGGAAATAAAGAACGTCTTGCATTGCTAAAATGTGCAGACGATAAACAAGTTCATTGCATCTGCGAATGCGTATACAATACTTTAAAAGGAAAAATTCCTCTATCACGTCACCAGAAATCACGACTTTCGCAACATAAACACATCTTGAGAAGATTAGTAAAACCTGGAGAACCTATCAAAAAGAAAAAGGAAATTTTGGTTCAGCAAGGAGGCGCATTTCTTCCACTTCTCATTGCACCTTTACTAAGTGGAGTAATAAGTAGCATTTTTGGTTAAACATGGAACATGCAAAGAAGATGTTACTTGTACCACCGGAATTAATACAACAAATGAAATCATCAGAAACTGTTGGAAATAATGTATTAACACAACTAGATAACGAGATGTACAATATTTTGAATTCTAAACTTTCTGATCACGATAAATGGATGCAGTATAATCAAGTTCTTCAAAGATACTTACATTTTGCCGATGAAGTTCGACAACCTGTAAGCATACCAATACAAGAAGAATCTATACCAATACAAGAAAAATCTGAAGGCATGTCTGACACTGAAATTGTAGATACACTTCCTACTATGTATAAGAAAAAAGGTGTTAGTTTCATGAAAATGTTAAATGCTTCGAGTGATATAATGTGGGACAAAAACGGAACTGTCGCAATAAAAGGTAAAATAATTCCTTCGTCAAATATTATAGACTTGGTGCATGACGCAATCAGACCTCGAAAAATACGAGTCCAATAGGTTGGCCACAATTTGCAACGTTTATGAAAGAAGTTAATTTCCCGCACGAACTAATCGGAAATTTAAAACGGAGAAGTGTAGTATCTCCAGTAGAACAAAATTTTGAACTTAAAAACTAGACAACGAAGCGAAAACCTCAATACATCGGACTAGATCAAGAAGTCCTATACAAAAGGTACTCCTGCACGTACAAGAACATCACCACCGCTGAGTAAAACACCATCAACATTTTTAAATTGGGAAAATTTGAAACTGTAATCATGGAATTAAACACGATATATTTCGACCCTGCTAATGAAGTTGGATTTGCTGGCGCAAATTCTTTAATACAAAGTGTAAAAATAGATATTCAAGAAATGATGTAGGAAACTGGTTACGGAAGCAAGAATCGTATACTGTACACAAACCTGTTAAAAACGATTTCCGAGAAATAAATATATTGTAAATAATATGTTTCAATTATGGCAGGCAGATTTATGCGATATGCAGAGTATACGGAAACATAACGATAACTACAATTACATATTAACAGTAATCGATGTTTTCACCAAAAAGCCTGGGTACGACCTATTAAATTTAAAACTGCTAAAAACATTACTGATGCATTTACTAATATTTTGAAGAAGCTCAAAACATTCCTGAAAGTATTCAAACAGATAAAGGAAAAGAATTTATCGCTAGACCTGTTCAAAAATTTTTAAAGACAAAAACATTACTTTTATGTAACTAATAATCCTGATGTAAAAGCTGCTGTAGTAGAACGATTTAATAGAACTCTTAAAACAAGAATGTGGCGTTATTTTACTTATTCAAACTCTTACCGATATATTAATGTATTACAAGATTTGGTGTTATCTTATAACAACAGATACCATCGAAGTATAAAAATGGCTCCCAATGATGTCAACGACGAAAACATTTTACAAGTTTGGAAAAATCTATACCATGACGGTGTAGGTATTCAGCGTTCACCTAAATATAAACTGAATCAGCATGTAAATTAGCAGAAACAAATTAGTCTTCGAGAAAGGTTACACTGCAAATTGGAGTGAAGAAATATTTAAAATAGTTAAAGTTATAAAACGCAAACCACCCGTCTATCAAATTGTGGATTTAAACAGTGAACCAATTGAAGGAACATTTTATGAAGAAGAACTACAACCAGTTACAATTGATTACAACACAACGTACAAAATTGAAAAAGTTTTAAAAGAAAAGGTAAAGGTCGAAATAAACAATATTTTGTAAAGTGGAGCGGGTACGGTGAGAAATTTAATTCCTGGGTATACGCTAAAGATTTACAACAATTATGAATTTGGAGAACGAGTTTTACTTGACACTGTTGAGCAATAGTTCCATACACTATTTTCCGAATAATACCACCGCTAATTTCACAACCCAACTACCTAAACGTATAAGGTTGGTTGGAGAATGGGTTGTCGGAGTTTCTGAGCTACAATACCCTTGTTCATTCTTAGCCGTTGGTGAAGCTGAAAACTTAATGTTTTATCGCATTGAACCACCAGATAACGAGGAATATTATGTAGATGATGTATTAGAAAAAGCTGTAAACTTTTTTCTTAAAGACGGTGAACAAATTGTTTATTCTAACGACAAATGGCATATCATAAAAATTCCAGCCGGCAACTATGAAACAATCGAAGACGTTCTGGATATAATTAATAATCACAAGTTAATCAAACCACTAATAAACTTTGAATACAATAAAATAACTAAACGAATTTCACTCACTCTAAACACATTTCTAAGCGTACTAGGATTTTCTAAACGGTTAGCATTACAATTGGGTTTTACCCTGATCAAAATTTGGCAATGCAAAAACTGCAAAACATCCTGCAAACATATGGACTGGTATACCCTCGCAAATGTTTGTTTATTGTGATATTGTGGAACCTCAATTTGTCGGTGACATTTTATCACCACTTTTAAGAATTGTGAACGTCACTTCTGATAATTATAATTATGGCTGTCACAAAGATATAGTTTACTCTCCGGTACATTACATTCCTGTAATGCGAAGAGAGTTTGAGAATATCGAAATGAATATAAGGACTGAAACGGGTACTGCAATGCCATTCGAGTTTGGAACTTTGAATTTAAAACTTCATTTTAAAAAGTTAAGTAATATGGCTTGTCCGTATCAACAATATTACATGAATCAAGCTGGTAGCGGTATCGGTGCTATTTACAGGGGAGCTCCGTATCAACGAGGGCACGGAATTGGAAGCTGGTTAGGAGGATTATTTCGTTCAGTTCTTCCATTATTTAAATCTGGCGCTAAAGCGGTAGGGAAAGAAGTGTTGAGAACTGGAACTAATATTCTGGGTGATGTCATAGAGAATAAACCAATGAAAGAATCTTTCATAGATAGAACGCGCGAAGCCGGTCAAAATCTGAAACGGAAAGCCGATGTTAAAATCGAAAATTTAATGCAAGGATCGGGATATAAAAAGCCTCGTCAGAAAATATCGAGTCATTCATCACCACTTGTTAACAGAAAAACGTTAAAACCTAAGCGAAAAGTTTCTAATCTCGTTTACAACGATATATTTGGACAAAATTAATAATGGCTTTTCTCCATGCCCAATCTTGTGAATGCGTCAAGTCTGAATTAGATTTATTTGCACTTCCGTCAACTCAAACTTCGATTGAATCGGGAGAATGGATTTTTATAAACCACTATCTTCACTGAGTGACGATGCACCGATTGAATTTGTAGTGCCTGGAAATGGTAATGATTACCTGGACTTAAGTCAAACGATGCTCTACATTACAACTAAAATTGTGAAACAAGATGATTCAATGTTAACAGTTAACGAAGTTGTAGGACCTGTGAACAACTGGATGCATTCGTTATTTAATCAAGTTGAAGTTTATTTAAACCAAAAACTTGTTTCACCACCAAATAATACTTATGCTTACCGATCATACATTGAAACGTTGTTAAATTATGGACCAGATGCAAAAGAATCGCATCTAACTTGTAGTTTGTGGTACAGAGATACACCGGGAAAATTTGATGAATTGACAGAAGATAACGCTGGATTTAGTAAACGTAAAACATTAACATCTACGAGTAAACATGTTGAAATGTTAGGACATGTGCATTCAGATATATTCAATCAAGAAAAATTTTTAATCAACGGAGTTGAAATGAAAATAAAATTTGTTCGTTCAAGAGACTCATTCAATTTAATGGCTGCATCAGGATCTACATACAAAGTTAAAATTTTAGATGCGAGTTTGTTGGTAAGAAGGATGAGAATTAATCCTACAATACTTCTTGCACACACGAAAGCGTTACAATCTGCAACTGCAAAATATCCAATAACTAAAGCGGACGTTAAAGTGTTAACCATTCCATCAGGACTACAAAGAAAATCTTTAGATAATGTGTTCTTGGGTCAATTGCCAAAACGTTGCATTATAGGATTTATATCGAATAAAGCGTTCAATGGCGATTACGCTGTTAATCCTTACAATTTTCAACATTATAAAATTAATTACCTCTCACTATACATTGACGGGCAACAAATACCATCCAAACCACTTCAACCCGATTTTACAAAATCTACATATGTACGAGCGTATCATACATTATTCTCAGGAACCGGTATTCATTTTCTAAATGAAGGAAATGGAATTTCTCTCGAAGATTATGCCAAAGGTTACTGTTTGACAGCATTTGACTTAACCGCAGATCTCACTGCAAATATGAATTTCCAGTGGAATCTTGTAAAAAATGGTTCTCTGCGAATAGAGGTAGGGTTTGAAGATGCATTGGCGGAAACTGTAAACTGTTTAGTATACGCAGAGTTTGACAACGTTATCGAGATTGATAAACACCGAAATGTGATGGTTGATTTCAGTAGTTAAGAACATATCAGTTATTAAACATCGTCTCACCAGAATGGATGCTTTTGTTGACATACAGGGATTTCGAGGAGAAGATAAAAAATTTATTCCTAAGGAAATTGGTATCGTGTCTTCCGATGGACATTGTTGTGAAGTTTTATTTATAAAACCACCAAGTCATTATTCAAAGTTGCCAAATTCAGTAAAACGAGAAATCCGTTATTTAGAACATTATTTTCACGGATTACGGTGGAGTGATGGCTACATTAATTACGAAAATTTTGAAAACGAGCTCGCAAAATGTTAACACCCTTTAACACAATTTTTGTGAAAGGTAGCGAAAAACAATACACTTTAAAATTTTTGAATAAACCAATAATAAACATGGAAGGGATTGAGTGTCCATCGTTTAAAGTATTAAAGAAAAATATGGAAGCAGTCAAATGTCTTCATCATAATATTGAAAACCCGTCATGTGCATTGGAGCATGCATTAATTTTATGTGAGTGGTCCAGAACTAATGGTAAAGATGTACCAGGTCGAGCTTGCACACCAGCTGAAGAGTATTCCGAGCATCAAGAATGTACAACGCATTGTCTGTGCTTCTAATCAACTTCCACATCGTATACCGAGACCTGCTGCTGTAATTGCAAACACCGATCCGTCAAATAAACCAGGTCAACATTGGGCTGCATTTTTCATTGATGAATATGGAAACGGAGAATACTTTGATTCATTTGGAAGACCTCCTGAAAATAATCACCAAAAATTTTTAGATCGTAATTGTCGAACTTGGGTTTATAATGCTCAAACACTGCAAGATTTCCATTCAGGTTTCTGCGGTCAATATTGTCTCTTGTATTTATTTTTAAACTTTGTAATATTAACACTTTAGAATTTTTGAAATTGTTTGATACTAATTTAATTAGAAACGATTATTTAGTAATTCTGATGTATAATTTATGTTTTACGAAAACAAATTTGTTAGATTTATAAAAATTTATTGTAATTATTCAAAAATAAACAATTATTTTACAGTATTAATGTTTTAATCAATTGATTAATAAAGGAATACAAATTAATAAAGCTGAGAATAAATACTAAAGATGAACAATTAATATTTAAAAGTGTTACATTAAAAATTAAAAATCAGTACTTAAAGCTAACATATACATAATAAAATAAAATAAATAAGTACATAAATAAATAAATACATAAATAAATAAATACATAAATAAATAAGTAAAAAATAAAGCTATTAATTCCAGGAACATTTGGTAAAGCTAAAAAAAAAACATTACAACGTGATCACAAACGGTATCCGTATGGTAACGTGTTTAAATTATCCTCAACCCGGCGCCTCTTTGTATATTTTACCCTGAAAACTTTTTTTTCGGGTTTGGATAAAACATCAAACGCTGCGTTTCGTACAATACGTCGATCAGTTTGAACATACGTGTCTTCGACGTTGTTAAGAACCATGTCTTTAAGGGAATCAAAATTCACAACTTGCGAGTTTTTGAAGTTTAATGTGATGCCTTTAACTTTGCATACATACTCGTAAGTGTGTGACTTAGTTGACCACACCTTAAAGGCATAGTTCTTAGGGCCACCACTAACATATTCTGTTATTTTACTACCAGGCCCGTAACATTCGATCTCGTCTGTCATGTCTCCTAGGAAATCACCTGTTACAGGGGTCCATTCGCCTGGTTTCTCTGTAAAAATAACCGAATCTGTATCGAAGTATAAGACACGTCTGTCCAACTGTTTCAAGTATTTGTACAATTCTAGACGGGCGTTTGCGGTGGTGTACGCAGCTAGGGCTACATTAACCGTGTTAAGGGTATGATACCTTCATTCGGCCTGTCCCAGTTTAAAATTAGGGTGTCATCATTAACAGAAGTAAGAGACTGGGCTTCCACAGAAGGATCGGTCAACATCTTAAATAGATCATACGGATCTTGTATGATCGAGGTTTGCATTAGATTTTCCCGTTGGGCAAACTTACCCCAAAAGCTGTTTAAGCATAATTTGGCAATATACCGCATACCCGGATTTACATCTATGTTGGTTGTATCCAATGCAACTCCCTCTCTCTCGAGATATTCAGATATGTACCGATCCCTCGATTGGTCATCCGTACACCATGAAGGCCATCCCGAACTTTCTTGTTTCAGCTTTAAAAAGTTATCAACATAAGTTGAAAATAAACCTCCAGACCTAGAACCCTGGTTATACTGTGCAATCTCGTACTCCCCAAACTTCTAAAATTTCTAAAACTTTATATCCTTGTGATAGCGCTTCTCGAAGTTCGTCCGCTACCCATGTACCAGTAAACTTACGCTCATCATCCGTATGGTTACAGTCACCGTTAAACATAGACTCTCCACACAACCTGCAGAGGATGAACAAAAGTTTACCATGCATTTTACAAGGTAAGACCGGATGATATAAGTTTGAAGGTGGTAAAACAACACATTTGACAATACCTTCCACCGAATCTAAAGATAACTGGCGGCATGTCTCGTCCCCGATGTGAATTTGCGGATGCCCTACAGGATATTTCCCGTACTTATTCACAAACGGGTACAGAGAACAAACATCCAGGTATCTTATTTGCTCATCTTCATCGGCCTTATAATGTAATTTAATGGCATTCGTACGACCACCGAAAAAGCTATCACGAGGATGTAAAGGTATGTTCCGAATTATGGCGTGATCAGTTGTAAATTTTGAAGCCTCAATATTTGTTTTAAAAGGTTTTGAAATTACACTCCTTCATTTCCACCAAGTTGTAACCGAAGGAACGGATGCGGGCACTTGTAGCTTCTGTTTTTTTCACGTCTAATACCCATTGTATCAGTTTTATTACCGCCAAGTTCAGCTGTTTGATCGGAAACAGATCTCGCAACCGTGAAAATAGCAGCCGTGAAACTGATACACTGTAGTTGTAGCCGCGCAAAACCGTCAACTAAGATACCCTCCTTCAATCTTACTTCTTGAGAATTTCCGGCGTGGTGAATTTGAATTGCCAAAGATTTTTCCAACCAAGCAACCACTTGATTGCAATGGTGGATTGCTGATCAGCCATTCTATATCCGTTGGGAGGTATTAAACCGATGGAATTTTCTTTTAGATAATTCCGTCTAAACACGGCGTTGCACGAGCCCGCGATTGTGCAAGATTCCCTAAATGGATCTACTCCGTTAGAAGTAGTGAAGCGTGACCAGAACTCCAAGCAAGCCTTTCGTAAAATCTTAACGTCTTTAACGCAATATTTCACAATTTCTGATTGAAAATCAAAAACAACGTCGAGGCTCACCTGGTTTTCGTGCCACTTCAAAAATCACTTCTAACGGAAGAAGACATTTCATCACAGCCATAATAATGTGTGGGTGGTAATGGGCCGATATAATTTTGATTTGCCAAAGTGTTAAAAAGTGTGGAAAGTAGCCTTTTGAGCCTGAAAAATTAAATGTTTTGGGTAACTTAGATAATGGCATCGGCATATAATTGAGAGAATCGATAAATTTAATACCGCTATCACAATTAATTGACATTATTTTAGTACCAGTCGTAATGATTTTAGGGTTCCACCCATTCGCGTTTTCAAACAAAGCTTTTAATATGAACGCGCCATCGTACCCTTTCATATTATGCGCCAATGCCACTATGTCCCCTTACATTTTTTCCTTAATGTCGAAACGTAATTTAGAAAATCGCCGACAGGATTGTCTTTAAAAATGTGTTCGCGTTTTCCACAGATTGCGCAGTCTTGATTGATGTCTTCGACGTCAATGCAAGATTTGCACACTTGCTGTGCCACACATAAGGTAGGAATATGCATAAACATATTCGGAACATCATCTACAGAAGTATCCTGCCGACATTCAAAATCATAGAAAACGAAAACGAAATTTTGATCAAGTTTTTCTTATTGACTGGATTTTGAGCCATGAAACATAAATGACGGACCGGTTTTTCACTTTTACAGTGAGTGCAATACCGGTATCCGCATTTGTGGGCGGCTTTTTTTCTACCCAAACACTATTAAGACAGGATTTGCATCGTTTGAAAATCTTGCACAATTTTTTTGTATGTTCAGCAAAACATTCGGGTCCGCGGAAATCGCGATGACAAGAATTGCACGGTATACTTTCAAGATTTAGGTTACATGGAGGGGAAGTGGCATGCCGGACAAATGTACTTACACCCCCTTATGTCGAATTTTATCATTTGTACGCGTTCGGCAAAGCTCGCAAAAGTAAGCCGTACTAAAAGTGGTACAAAGGTTTGTGATTACGTTATAATGGTTTTCTTCCAAAATCAAGTTTAAAACCACCCTGTCTGCGCTACGAGGACCCTCATAATAAACAGTTTTCCCAATCTGTGGTTATAAACTACAATAGTGTACTTTACCAAATAGTCCTGGAATTGCTGTACATGGCCTCGATCGCCGCCGTTGGTTAAATCAACACCTGCAGCTTCGCACAGATCTTGAACTCGAGCATGCATGACTGGGTTGTCGTACCGAAGTAGCGTTTTCAAAAGGGGGTCGTTTTCATTTGCCGCTATCGCCGCCACGAGCGCTCTTGCCAAACACAGGTTGTCCTGAGTTTTCGATGACGAGGACCCCTGTCTTGCGCCGGCAAAAACTCCTCGTAGCTGACGCCCGTCATTCTGTTGCGCCTCATTCCCATCCCTCTAGGTAGAGAAACGCGGTCGACATGCAGACGTAGAGCATCAGCGGTGAAGAAATTTGCGTTACTTTGTAGAATTTTTCCAAGGTTGTCATGACCACTTTGGAATCGAGCTGATCTCTACGTCTGAAGGAGATGCCCACCGGTTTCTCGGAGAAGTTATCGTTTCTAAGAACGAGTCCAACACGATCAGAAGGATCGGCGCCAGCTAAGACGTGGTTTAGCACTTCGTTAAAAGCGTTCTAAAACAGAAAAATGTAAATACATTTGAAATTAAATTTGTTAAATAAAATTACCTCTAGCCATATCGTAGGGTTTTGGATGGTGTCCATATCATTAAATTTAAAAACCATGGTCCTACCCATGGTTCTAAATTTTTATTTCTTTTCACCCTCGCCAATTAGGGTGAAAAACTTAAACTTTGCAGTGTTAGTAATGCTGCCTCCTCCGACCATCTGCAATAAAATGTATCTTAAAGCATATTCTTAATAATAAAAATTAAAAACTTACATTACAACTCCTGGTGCTCGAGTTCTGCATTGTTTGAGACGGTTGACGTGGTAATAATGATGAATGCGCGGGATGGGATGTGATAACGTGTTAGGTGAAAATGAAGGGTTAGCATGAAATAAGTCGGGTAAATATGTTGAGGGCGTTTTAATGAAATCGTTGATGAACTGTAAAACATACAACGTAATTTCCTAAAAATAGAAAAATGCAAGAACTTACATTATAATTTGAAGTTGATGTTATTGCAGTAGTATCAATCTGTCGTAAACACGTATTAGAAAATATTTGTAAAAATAAAATCAAAAACTTACTTCGAACGTGTTAGTTTCGGCTCCTGACATTGGATTCAAAACAACGGTTGAATTTGGCGAGATTTCCGTTGTAGCATTAACACCGGCCTGTAATCCATATGTGAAAAGTAATTTTAAAAATTATACAAAAATAACATACCTTAATGTCGCACACGTTTTTAATTAAACGTTCGAAGAGCCTCCATTCTTCTAAATCTATCATTTCATCATATAAACAAACTCTCTCACAGATATCACTATACACTTCCCCGCGCCCGAAGTCATTAAGCATGCCCGCGCGTAAAGAGCTAATAAACTTTTCACCGACATGATGATAGATTTTATTCCGGTTTGAAGAAATCACTAGGAATGAATTAAAAAATACTAATACACCGTTTTTATATAATTCTTGACTGACGTCGCCAGTTTGGGAAAAACATATTAATAGATTTGGAAATTTTTAATTACTTGTTTTTTTGAAGACGTCAATGGAAAATACGACCTCTCTAAAAGCATATTAAGAATAGAAATTGTTTTTCAACTAATTACCTTGAATCCAAGCAAGTTTTTGTTGACATTGAAATGAGAACATTAAATGTTTTTCGTGTATGATAGATTTTCGTATATTTTGATTTCAAAAATCTCATTTTTGATATAAGATCATCTTACTTTTACATTTTAATTAATTGATATGTATTGTTAATAAAAGTTTGTCAAAAACGTTTCTTTATAACAACAATATAACAAACCTAATTAGCAGGAAATTTTGAAGGTTCATCTTTCACTTTTTAATGTAGAAAACACAATTAACGATGTTATTTTCGAATTTTCGGTTATAAAATACAAGGTGATTATGTATTTGTTAGTGTAACAAGATACGAATTTAAGATCTTGGTAAATATATATTTTTTAATTTTAAAATTGTGTTTCTTCATCTTTTAAAAAACTTTTGTTTTTGTTGCTGTTATTATTCTTGTTAATACTTTTAAAATGTTTGTGGTTTTTATTTTTTATTTCAAATTACAGATGTTGGAGATTAGAGGAATAACTCTACGTTTGCAGAAAGAAAATTTTTGGTGACATCGTAAAATGATTCTCAAACTGGTAAACGAATGCTAGATGATTGAGTGCCATTCATAGATGGAACTCTGAAGTTGTAACGTTTCATATTTTTGTAAAATAATTTTATATTGTGTGTGAAACTAAGAGAGAAATAAAATTTGTTTCCTGCTTTCTTTATTCTTCCAATTAAAAATATATGTTATTGGTACTTGTAAATGTGTTGTGTAACAGAGATGCAAATAAAATTTTATCCTCCTTGTTGTTTTTTATTTTCCTAAACACATACTGTATCAAACGTTAATGGTTGAACCTCAGTATGTTAAAGTTTTTTTAAACTACTTGTTAAATACGTAAGAGCTGGTTTAAACGTTAATGGTTCGAACCTCAGTATGTTAAAGTTTTTTAATCAAATGTAAATTCAAAACTAGTTGTTAAATACGTAGTGGTGTATCAAACGTTAATGGTTCGAACCTCGGTATGTTAAAGTTTTTTAAAACTACTTGTTAAATATGATGGTGGTGTATCAAACGTTAATGGTTCGAACCCTGAAGTATTAAAGTTTTTTTAATCAAATGTAAAGTTAAAAACTAGTTGTTAAATATGTGTGTGGTGTATCAAACGTTAATGGTTCGAACCTCTGAATTATTTTTTTACTCTTTTTTGTATGTTAAAGTTTTTTTAATCAAATGTAAATTCAAAACTAGTTGTTAAATGCCATGGTTAATGTAATTAACATGTTGAACAGGTATGTTTTTAAAATCATACGTCATGAAAATGGTGTCATCTGTTTACAAAAGTTTGTGTATCAATCGTTAATGGTTCGAACCTCAGTATGTTAAATTTTTAATCAGCTATAAATTTAAAAGTAGTTGTTAAAACCGTGGTTAATGTAATTAATAAAAGAAAAATGTTGGTTTGACAGCCATATTGAATCGCTTTAGGTAATTGTTTTTTTCGTGTTTGTTTTCTAGTTTATAAAAGTATGAGAGTGATAAATATATGTTCTTTTATCCTTTTCATCTTGTTTATTAAATGTTTAATCATACAAAATGGCGGTACGTAATTGCTATTTTTGTTTGTGAACTAGTTTATAATGAATGAGAGTGATAAATATATGTCTTTTTATCCTTTTTCATCTTGTTTATTAAATCATACGTCATACAAAATGGCGTTAAGTAGTTGCTATTTTTGTTTGTGAATTAGTTTATAAGTATGAGAGTGATAAATATGTTTTTTATCCTTTTTCATCTTGTTTATTAAATGTTTTATCCTTATTCAACTTTTTAATCAACAGGTCTTATCCTACATTTTACACCATCATTAATTCATCTTAATCAACCTTTACAGCTATATACAAACTTCAAAGAAAAATATGTTTTCAGAAAAAACAACCTTGTACAACAACTTTAATTTAAATCTAGCACTGACTCTGAAGCCATACTGGTTTGACAGCCATATTGAATCGCTTTAGGTAATTGTTTTTCGTGTTTGTTTTTAGTTTATAAAAGTATGAGAGTGATAAATATATGTTCTTTTATCCTTTTCATCTTGTTTATTAAATGTTTAATCATACAAGATGGCGCTACGTGAGTGTTATTTTTTGTTTGTTAATTAGTTTATAATGAATGAGAGTGATAAATATGTTTTTATCCTTTTTCATCTTGTTTATTAAATGTTTAATCAACAGGTCTTATCCTACAATTTACACCATCATTAATTCATCTTAATCAACCTTTACAGCTATATACAAACTTCAAACTCCATCTTTCAATTGTCGCCGTAGCCTAGTGGTTAAAGCCTTGGCTCGGTAATGCAATGGTTGCAAGTTCGAATCTCAACCAAGTTTTTAAATACATAAAAACTTTAGGACGCCATGATGGGACGCCATGTTGGAAATTCAAATCGACCGCCGAAACATCCGCCATGATGGAAATCAACTTCAACAACAACAGCCTAATGAGGTGAGAGGCCGTATTTTCCATTGACGTCAACAGCCTATTGACAACAACAGCCTAATGAGGTGAGAGGCCGTATTTTCCATTGACGTCAACAGCCTGTTGACAACAACAGCCTAATGAGGTGAGAGGGCTAATTAGGGAACTGCCTGATGAGGTGAGAGGTAGGTGAGGTCTGTTAGCCTAATTAGGCTTTGCCTAATTATAGCCGCGGGGTTTGAAGCTGTCCTCATTCTACTACTGTCATTCAATTTCAAGTGTTCAAAACATCTTTAAGAACTGTTTGGCAAAGTCCAAGTTTTAGCGTTTTGATAAATTTATTTGAGCGATCTATTCATTCTCATGATTGACAATGACTAGTATTAATATCGCCCAGTTTTGCTATAGGCCGCTCACGTTTAGGCAACGTCATTTTGGCACTAACAGACTTAGGCACAACACGTTTTGACGTCTGAATTTTTTGGAGCATACTGTTTTGGATCGTGGATATTATGGCGTTGTCGCTAGGATGTTTACATGGATCGTCTGCGTTACCACTATATTTAATAAATCAATGAGTTTATTATTACATTTTTGTTGGCGTATTTTAGGTTTATGGTTTTCCTAAACGTTGAAGCAAATGCTTTGCCAAGACGAACCAATCCACAATTGTACACGGTTTTGCTATAGACCGCTCACGTTTAGGCAACGTCATGTTGGCACTAACAGACGTGG